>JACGWL010000003.1:8393195-8878449 GCA_034509725.1 Sesamum angolense
CTTTTTTTTCTTCGTCCTGTAACTATGGTGAGGTGGTATTTTTTATCAACTTTAATTTAAATTTTATAATTGAAGACAATAATCGAAAAAAAAAAAATATGGTCCAAAATATATGCACGGCATGTGACAACTCATTTTTCCGGAAAAAATTCGCATTGTCACTTAGAAAATGGAGGAAATGTGCAACTTTTTCAAATTATTATTCTTGAATTACAAAATTAAAATTAAAATGGACCAAAAGTTCCACTCCTAAATTAAGTTAAAGGACAATAAATACATTTTTTAATATTCAATAAAACCATTTTCATATATAAATTTGAAAAAAATAATTTTAAAATTATTTACTTTGGGAAGAATTTGACCCACTAAAAAAAGGAAAAAGATTATGCACATATCCTCTAAAGTTGGACTTCTAAGAATTATAATTCAGTTGTGTTATAATTTCCGCAGTTGAATAGTTTTCAAAATTCCATTATTAATCAATTCCAGTCAACATCACAGTACTGCAGTATTACAACATTTCATTTCTCGTCACAGAATTGGACTGGAAAGTTATAATTTACGTTTCATAATTTATTATATTGTGATTTTAATCTTATTATTTTACAACTCAATATATTTAATCTCACAAGTCCAAAAAAATTGTAATTTACGTTCCACAACACTTTTTGTTAAATTGTTAATGATGGAACACGTACAAAATACATGCTCCGTTAACTTAACTAAAATTAGACTGAAATAGTGTGGAAAGAAAGTAGACTGAGTTTGGGAGAAATTTTGGAGGGGAAAAAAGGCCGCAACAAGAGCGGGAACATTATTTTCTTCACCTACCTCAACTTTAGTTCTATAGCAGGAAGGCAAGGGAAGGGGGACACAGTAAGTTGTCTGCACGAAAAATTTTTACTCAAATTTGGTTCGATCGAACCAATTCAATTACAGAGTAAGTGATGATACACTTGCTATGTGATTGATCACTTTTTCTAAACTGTACATCAGTCACATGACAAGTGTATTACACTTTATATGTTATTGATTCAAATTTGATCGAATCAAGTTCGAACAAAAATTTCCTCGTCTACAAAAGCAAAACATGAGAAGAACAAACTCAAATTTTAGTTCTTCAGCGACAATGGAGCATATGCTTTGCATGCACACCATCTATTAATAATTTATCAAAGAGTGTTAATGGGACATAAATTATATTCTTTTTTCTTTGACTTATTGGATTAAATCTGCTTTAGTCTTCAAAATTCCATTAATCAAATTCCAGTCAACACTACATTACTGCATTATTGTAACAATTCCATTCCTCATCTCGGAAATGGACATGTAATTGTCAAAGTGATCAACTAGAATTTTCTATATATATATATATATATTCTGATTAATTAATACACTTACATCTCCTTAAAAAAAATAAAAATTATACTTTCCACCAAAAATATTTCAATTACATTTACAGTCCCCTTAAAAAATCCACTGTTTACACATGACCTATTTTATTAAGGCCTAGACGAAAATGCTAATAATAGTAAAAAAATTATATAAATTTTCAATTTTACCCCTCATATAACATTTTTTATATAATAATTTTTACTTATAAAAAAAAACGTAATAATGTTAACCTTACTCCATATATATATATATATATATATATATATTACATCTATTCCATTATAAGTACAAAAACATAAATTGAAATGTTATATGATAGGTAAAATTAAAAATTTATGAATTTTTTTTTTTTTTTTTTTTTGCCTCTGTATCCTTTGTCCAAATCACAATGGAAAAGGGGTTGGCTGTAAATAGTGAATTTTAGAGGTAGTGAAAATAATTTTAAATTTTTTGAAAAAAGGTAAATTTGCATTTTTAGTTAACTGACCCTATATTCTATACATAACAAGAAATTTGGCAACAGAAATGACATGGAAAAACCTACATCCTCCATCATCAGCCGACTTACTTTGATCCCAAGCGACAGTAAACGACAACTACCCCAACTAATAGACATAAATTATTCCTAAGAAAAAAAAAAAATCAATACGATTCCTTAATTTTTATAAAAGGACCCCACTGCCCTTATATCGGGAGTTGTGTTGGTGTTGGTTTCTGTGTGCACATAATAAATAATTATTTATATTTTTAAATATATTACAAATAAAAATAAAATATATAAACCAACACATTATTTAAAAATAAATAAATAAATAAAATTAAACTAATTTAGAGATATTATCGACACAAAACTTTGGTATAGTGAAATTTCCATACTAGGATTTGTATAGATAGATATATACATGAGAAGAAGAATTCAAATAGGGGTAGTTGAAAAAATACATAAGAACATTATTGATAATTTAAAAAATTGGTGTCGCGGTGTAAGTAACTGTCATTTAAGGGAAAATGGGTTTTCTTTTTTTTTATATAATATAAATTATCAGTACGAATAGATGATATTTGATCCTGCGATTAAGCAAATAAAATATGTTTTTCTTTTAATGTAAAATGCAATTCCTAATGTTATTTGGCTATTTTTTCTAATAATCTGGAGATAAGATTCAACTGAAATCATGTTTGACAAAAGCTATAATTTGTAATTTTTAATTCAATCGCAATTAAATTTAAGGATGGGCGTTCAGATCGAATTGTTCTAAACCTGACTTGATCTAAACACGTTTGGGTAGAACATGTCCATTAATTTTATTAATTTTATGATTTTGGTTTCCCTAAAACCGATTTAGTTGTAAATCAACGATTGTTTATCAAGTAAAAATAAAAATAAAAATACCCGATCGAGTTAAAAATTGAGTATGTATCTAATATATATAGTAAACTTTGATTTATGAGCTGGTTAAATCTACTTCTCAAGAACTAATATTATGAATTGAACTATTTTATTGATTATTTTGAATTTCAACATTAATAAGTTGATATTATGATTTCATATTGAATTTTATATGATATTTAACAAAAAGAAAAATGCACAGAAATAACATTAATTTACAAGCATAAATTTTTCAAAAGAATATATATAAATATAGATATACTTTTAAATTTTTATTTTTGTTATTTCTACTTTTTCTTTCACATTTAAATTATTAAAAAAAGGTTCGGGTATCAAATTTCGAGTTCCTAATTTATCAAATTTTGTTGAGTACCAAAATATATTAACCACGAAATCGAATACTCGGCCCGAAAAATCAAATATTCAAAAACCCGGGCACGCCCACCGTTAAATCTAATTATCTATTATGTTCCATTAAATAATTTTCTATTTTCTTCATTTTCATTAAGAATAAATTTAATTTTTAAATTTAGCCACAATTTGCATTTGAATTATGAAAGTATAACTCCAAAACATCCATAAAATTATTTTTTTTTTTCTAAAATCAAATAATTTTATAATTAATTATTCTATGAATAATTAAGAATGAGGTCAACTACTTTCTTTTCTTTCTTATAAAAATATCATGAACTATAGATAATTTTAATTTATAAATTTATTTAAAACTAATATGCATCACCAGTCTCTAGTTATTTATCATGTGTAATGGGTTTAAATAAATTAATTTAATATGTCATTAAGGCCATCTTTACTTTGGTGATTAAATATGATATCATGGTAATCACCTTATATTTTTTGGGTTAAATGCAAATTACCCCCCTGTGTTATACGAAATGAGCAAATTACCCCCCTGTGAAAAAAATTTAAGTAAATTACCCCCCTGTGAAAAAAAAAAATAAGCAATTACATCCATCACGCGAGTCCGTGTATTGTACGCGCTTTTTGTTCAATTTTTTAATTTTTTTAATTTTTAATTATAAAATTACATTTATAACCTTGTTTAATAACCGTTGGATATGATTTAAATCTAAGGTCCAAATTGAATTAATAAATCTACGGTTCAGATTTTGAAGTATTCAAATCTATGGTTAATATTTAAACAAATATATAAATATAAACAAATATATATAAATGAATATATATAAAATATATTATATATAATAAATAGTTATATATATATATATATATATATATATAGAGAGAGAGAGAGAGAGAGAGAGAGAGGAGAACAGGGGGACGGGGGAGAGCGGCGGCCGGCGGGGAGACGACGCGGAGAGGGAAGGAGACGACGCGGACGACGAGGAGGGGGAAGGAAGCGGAGGAAGAAGTTGAGGGGGAGGCGACGACAAGGGGGAGTGGCTGGTGCGCGCGGTGGGGGTGGCTGGCGCAGGTGGGTTTGCCGGTGGGGAGCGGTGGCGCAGGTGGGTTTGCCGTGGGGGTGGCTGGTTTGGGGTGGGGGGAGGCGCATGTGGGTTTGACAGTGGAGTGGCTGGTTTGGGGTTGGGGTGGTGCAAGTGGGTTTGCTGGTGGAGGTGGCTGGTGGCGCGGGGGGGTGGTGCTGGCTGGTGGCGCCGGTGGGGGTGGGTGGATGGGTAGGTGAATGGTTTGGTCGTAGGGTGTGGCTGGTGGTCGGTGGCCGGTGGCCGGTGGCGGCGGGTGGGTAGGTGGGTGGGTTGACTGGTTTTTTTATTTTTTGTTTTAATAAAAATATATATTATTAAAATATTATATATTATATATAAATAGTATATTTAGTTTTTAATAAATATTTATATATATTATAAATTAAATATATAATATATTGCACAAAAGTAACTTTTCTTTTAGAAATATCATGCACACTCTCATGAGGGGCGAGTGCACTACACTCACCCCTCTAAGGGATAAATTGCTTTAATTTAAGAACATAGGGAGGTAATTTGATATTTTTTTTATCAAAGGGGGGTATTATGCACATTACCCATATCACAGGGGGTAGCATATATTTTTCCCTATATTTTTTGTTTACTTTATTTTTTATTAGCTTGTGATTAGTGCTTCAAACTTGATATAATGTGATTTTTTCATGATAGTAATCACAATTTAATATATTCCATTTTAATCACATCACTCCAAGTAAATGTGGCCTTAAGGGTACTTATATCAGTACCCCTCTTTTGAAGACAAAAAAAGTGTACAGGATATAATTCTAATTGCACGTGAAAGTAGTTGTACATTGTCATATATGACCATTTTTTAGTCGATTTTTTTGCAGAAAAATATTACATGCATTGTACATGTGATATTTAATTAGAACAATGTATGGGTAAATATCACATGTGGCAGCGCATGTGAAATTTTTTCCAACAGAAAAATCGACTAAAAAACTGTCACATACAAATTCCTAAAAATTAATATGGTAAATTTACATTAAAAAAAATAAATAGTAAAGTGCAAAAATTGGCATAATTTATGGCAAAATGTAATTTACTAAAAAATAAAATGGCAAAAGTACAAGATCGACATACATTTCAGAATTACTTCGATGCAGTCCCAGGATTCTGCAGACGAAATTAAACATCACGCTAATAAATATAATTACAGATAGGATTAAAGTAAAAGGAACGGCAAAATTAACTATTAAATTTTAATTAGCAAACAAACTACTCAAATATTAGCATTTAAGTTCAAATTATCCAACCAAATTCAAAGAACGCGACAATATATATTAGTTATAATAAATTATTCATGCTCGCTCGAATGTTCAAGTTTTGCGATGGTTCCCAGAGTAGCCACCTCCATCTTGGTTCGTCATGGCATCAATGATATCCCCATCTTCCATGCCAAGCTACGTCGTACGATAAATAAAATAATTACGCAAAAAAAAAAAAAATAAAAAAAATTATCGCTATCTAATTTTTTAATTTTAATAGTAGTATCTTGTTTCTTCGTTTACCTGAGTCGGAGTCGCCGAAAAGTTGATCCGACGGCCGTTGTACAAAAAACGTAGTGTTTCCAACTCTATGTTCTTTTCCTCACAATACTTTGAGAGTAGAGCTTTCATTCTTTTTTCACGTTCAAGTCGGAAGTATAATTCGTCTCCATCCTACGTACACTCATCATATAAACACCAAAATATAATTCAATAAATAATTATTAATAACGCCCATATATTATTTACATATATATATATATATATATCGGTTAAATGTATTTTGATCTCGAAATTTAGGTTATTAATTAACATTTTTGTCGTTCAAGTTCTCGGACAGCATTTTGGTTTAATATCTCTTTTATTTTTACAATTTTAGTTAATTTTTCGTCGGAGTTCTACCTCCACCGACGTAAAGAGTGAACTGAAATTGCTTCACTATATCTTTCAAATATTATTTATAATTTGACCTAAACTCGAGGAATGTTAAATGTAATTTACCATAATTTTAACAAAAAAATTGATAAATGTCTACACAAAAACCCCATCTAGCACTTAGCCTAGTAAGTACTCTTTTGCCCCTCTAAGACACTGAACTGATAATAAGATAGTTTACACACACACACACACAGTCACAAGCCTTTCCTACATTTTTCATTACAACAGCTTCTGTACCCTATTAAGCAACTCAAAAATATGAAAACTAATAATGTAAAATTACACTTTTAGTTCTAACACTTTTAATTTCAAGTTTATTGGATTTTTAAATGATTTCAAATTTATTTTTAAAAAAATAAAAAAACTCAACACATTTTAGTCTCTCGTAAATCTCATAAAACAGACGACTAGTTGTGTCAAGATTTTGTAATTTTAGGACTATTTTAAGAAACCTGTAAAACAGACGACTAAATATGTCTAATTTATTTAATTTTGGAATCATTTTAAAAATCTTTCGTAAAACAGAAGATTAAAAATGTCGAACATGGGACGGAAAGAAGAAGAGGGCCGGCGCGGGGAAATTAGGGTCGGAAACAAGAAGGAGAAGAAGATTAGAGTAACCTGAGATTTGATGCAAAGCTTGACGGTAGAGTTTGACGGCAACACCGCCGCCCTCTTACCTCTGCAGCTTCCGTCTCCTCCTCCCATCTTCACACTTACTTTCCTCTCTCTCTCTCTCTCTCTCTCTCTCACTGTGTGTTGTCTGTGTGTTGTGGGGAAAAGCAAAATATACAGCACCCTCACCTCACCTAATTTTCCATAATAAGAGGGGGTTTTATGTACCTCTCAAAAAAGAACAAAAAAAACTCCCCACCAGTTACAAATAGGGAAAATTGTAATTTACGTCCCACAGTTTATATTATTTGTAATTTTAGTTCTGTTATTTTATTCCTTACCACATATAGTCCATAAATGTCAAAAAAAATTACAGCTTACGTCTCACTCACATTTTTCGTTAGATTCTTGGTGGAATGTTAACTTAACCAACATTTTCCATTAATTTAACCAACGTTTTTTATTGCAATAGTGTAGAAAATTACAATTACGTCCCAAAACTTATACCGTTTGTGATTTTGGTCCCAAATGGTGCAAGTTGTGGAACGTAAACTGCAATTTTTCACACTATTGCTGTTAAAAATCTAACAGAAAATATTAGTGGGACATAAATTATATTTTTTTGACATTTATGAAACTAAATATGGTAAAAAATAAAATAATAGGACTAAAATTATAAATAATATAAATTGTGGGACATAAATTATAATTTTTCTATTACAAAGACGTCCAAAAAGACTGAAGAAATGTTGGTCAAACTGAATTCCATTGGTTGGTTTCATTTTCGCTGAATTAGAAGAATTGAAGAGAGGGTATTTGTCATGTTAAAGCACCTGACAATTCTTTTTGCAGACTGAGGCAATCGCTATTTTTTTGCTTTGTTATGAGGTAAAGTGCACTTTGTCCTGTTGAACTATTCGTTATTTAATATTTATTCTTTAAATTAATAAATGGGGTATTTATTTTTTTGGTGGGATAAAAAAATCCTTCATGTCTTTATAATTATATATTTTTTAATATATTTCAGTATTTTTGTACATTAAATCATTATCAAATTATTTTTTTAACAAAATGAAGAATTTACATTAAAAGTGGAGTACAAATTAATATATATATATATATATATAGTAGATACACAAAAATATAATATAACCAACAACTCATATTTTATAGTATTTTTAAAGAAAATATGTTAAAAGTATGTTAAAAAATGATATTTAATTAGTCACTTTTATCTAAAAGAATAAATAATTATTAACTTAATTTTATCATCAAATTAATAAAATCTTTTCATGATTTTTTGTGTGTATTTATTGTACTCATTTATTAGTTAACTTTAAGTCTGTAAGAAAAATAAAATTCAAACTATTTAACTCAGTAATTATATTTTTACTTTATTATAAATAAAAAGATATTTTTTAATTAAGAAAATTTTAATTAGATGTAAAATACAAACTTACTAAAAAAAAGAATTCTTTAAACTAAATATATATATATATATATATATATAATATATATATATATATACATAATACAAGCGCAATATGGTCTAAAAATTTAATTATGGGGGTAAGTGTTATATTTATTAGTTTAGGGAAATGTTACATGACGAATAATTTAGGGAAAAAAAGTGTATTTTCTCCTTATTATAATTATGATTCTTGAAAAATGTTGTTCAAATATATATATATATATATATATATATATATACATGCACATATATATATATATATATATATATATATATATATATATGTGAAATGAATTATTGGTACGAACAAAATAAATTGAGCAATATCGATGGAAATATGATCATAATGGCGAATGAGACGTTGGATTAGTAGATAATAAATCGCGGATCGACAAATAAAATTAGGGATGGACTCTAAGCTCGTAGTTGAGAGGGATTAGAACTACTAAATAATTTCTCTTTTAATTAGAATTTGTCTTTTTAAACTAACTTTTATTTATTATTAAGGAGAAAAATTTAATTGAGCAAGAGTACAAATGCTTTCTTACAAATATATAAACTCAATTTTTTTTTACTAAAAGATCAATTTAATATTTATAATAATTCCAAAGTCATCGATGATGTTTCCCTACAAATGTCACAATTTTAAATTTAAAAAGATTGATAGCTATCCGTTTATAATTTCTTATAGTTGAGAGTTGGTCAAATGGAATATTTTTTTACAAATTTACAAATTCAAAATTTTACTAAAAGATTAATATAGAATTTACTTATAAATTTTAATATTACAAAATTATCATTTTAAAAGTTTCAAAAAAAAAAAAAAAAAAAAAAGTAATAGTAAAGGGGAAAAAGACTCAACTTAGTGATTTGTCCTATAAGGAGGCAATATTTGCTCTACTCTTTTGTCCTTCTCCTCATACCTTTTCCATGTTGAAGGTATGAATCAAGATTTCTACACATCTTTTTCCATCCAATTGATTCTTTTTCATGACTAAGAGTTCCCCCCAATAACTGAAATGAGTAATGGTAAATACCCACATCTTTTTACTATTTTCCTGCCATATTCTTCCAACAACTTTATTTCAGTTGTAGGTAGCTCTACACGTGCAATACAACATGATACATTGCAAAACGAATGATGTGCAATCCACGTGCATAAATATATTCTTGGAGGTAAATATATTATTTATGGCTAGCTTTTTTAAATATTTAAGTTCATAAAATTGTGCACTGAATATATTTTATAGTTAATAAAAGATATAAATTTACCTCTGAATATATGTTTCTGTACGTGCAATGCATGTGATATGTTCTAGAAAAAATGACGTGCGATATACGTGCATAAATATATTGTTAGAGGTAAATATGTTATTTAGCTATAAGAAATATTAAGCTCATAAAATTGAATACATAAATTTGTGGATTGAATAATTTTTATAGCTAATAAATAATATAAATTCACCTTTAAATATATATTTTTAATACGTGCAATGCACGTGATACTCTCCAGTTAATTAGAAGAATTATCAAAAATTGATGAGCCCTAGTTGGTATTATTTGTATCATTGTAATTCAATACAATATGCCTCAATGAATTAATAGCCTTAATCTTGACTAAATTTTATTGGTACAATATGAACAAAACCAGATTTTGTTAAGGGAGCACGTGTTTTGCACGTGCTTTCTTTCGTTAAAAATCTAACATATGAGTAGGACGTAAATTATAAATTTTTTAATATTTAGGGGACTAAATGTGGTGAGGGGTAAAACAATAGGACCAAAATCGCAAATGATATAAATTGTGAGACGAAAATTACAATTTTCCCCAAAATGATGATAAAATCTCCAAAAATGGCATTATTATAACGGAATTGTAATTAATTATTTTCTTGTGTGCACATTAGTTTGGATTGACGTATTATTACACACAAGTATCGTTAATTTTTGAGGTTCTAATGCACAGTAATGTTTTTTTTTTTTGTGCATATGAAGGTTGATTTTCTGATTGAACAATCTCATTTTTTCTTTTTAGATAAAAATGATGAATTTTTTATTAATGAAAATAAATCAGTTACAATCTCATGTGCGTCATAAATATTGTTTTGAAAATTCTAGTTTAATGTTGAAATAATTTTTGACAAATCAAAAATTAAATCATGCATGTGATATATGTAAATAAGTTTAAAACGGCTGGCCTGTAGGAGTCACGTTACTTGACGCTGTCCTAAGATCGTGATGGCCTCCCTCCGTGCAGGTACTATCGGCTCACCACCACCCCAAGATAAAACCCAAAAAGGCCTCAACCGACGTCTTCTATTGTGAGCACGTTCACAAGAAGACTAGAGAACTAGACCTTGTCAAATTGCCCAAAAGTATATAGAAGGAGGAATAGAAATGTGAGAATTAAAATGCAAGAGTGAATTGTGTGTGTTTCTAGACCTCTAGGACCACCTATTTATAGTGTTAGGATAGGACATGTAACACCCAAAATTAAAATAGAAATAATGGCCATTAGTGGGGTGTTACAAAATTAAAAAGGGTGTTACACATTTTTAATAATGAAAATTAAAATTAAAATTATTTTTGAAGTTTTAAAACTTCAAATTGTAACAATCCACCACAAGTTTGAAAACTTCAAAAGATATATAAGAAAATATAAGAGGGCAATCGAATATTATGTAATAGGTGCAGGAGCCTTCCGGGCTTGAGCCTACACTTAGTGTTGACGATTTTCATTTGAGAGATCCATAATGGACTACGCCTTGAATTAGGTCTCTTGGCCAAATTTCAATACATCACACACACAGTATTGACATCGGTTTTTGTTCAAAGCGGGTTAGCGCTGTTAACGGCCATGCGCTCTAATCTTGATTCTCATGGGAGTTTTAAGGTTAGCCCAAACCCATTGCCACGGCCTCATAGCAACTCCCATTTAGGTGAAACCTCCAAGGGTACGTGTGACCTATACCCTGCGGAAATCCCGCCTTGGTCTCATTAAGGGTTAAATCCCAACCTAACATCACACTATAAAGCACTATCACCATAGGGATGGGGAGGAGACGCTCTCCTCATAAAGTAGTGCAAAATGAGTCACGCAGTACAGGTTGTTCCTACCCATTGAACCTTCTTCATGGGGTCTCCAATCACAAAGGTTGGGTTACTCCCGGAGGTGACTCCCTTGTGGGCTTATGCCCATCCCCCTCGATGATTCATATACACCTTTTTTGGGTAGACCTTTGTCAAATTATCTGCCAAATTTTTCTCAGATTTTACAAAATTAAGAGATACAATATTCCTTTTCAATAATGACTTCACACTCTTACACCTAGCTTGTAGATGTCTAGTCATTTTCTTATTGGAATGTGTTTGCTTCACAAGATCTATAGCTGCCTTACAATCATAATGTATAGAAATAGCTGACAAAGTTTTATTTACCATTGGAATATCAAGTAATAGGTCTTTTAACCATTCAACAGTTGTACAAGCAGTATCTAGAGCTATTAATTCAGCTTCCATAGTACTTCTAGATATAACTGTTTATTTTTTAGAACCCCAGGTTATTGCTGCTCCACCCATCATAAAAATAAATCCACTAGTAGACTTAACTTCAGAGCTATCAGTAATCCAATTAGCATCACTATATCCTTCAAGTACATTTGGAAAACCTTTATAACATAAAGAATAATTTATTGTTCCTCTAAGATATTTAATAATCCTCTCCAAAGCATTCCAATGATCTTTACTTGGATTATGAGTGTACCTACTAAGTCTACCAACTGCGTAAGAAATATCCAGTCTTGTCCTATTAGAAAAATATAGCAATGATCCTATAATTTGAGAATATTTTAATTGAGAAATTGGTTCACCTAAATTTTTGTTTAGATGTGTATTTGGATCAAATGGGGTAGAAACAGGCTTATGGTCATAGTAATTGAATTTTCTTATAAATTTTTCAATTGCTACAGATTGGTCTAGCAAAATTCATACCCAAAATTATATTTGCTTCTCCCATATCTTTCATTTCAAAACTATTTGACAAATAACTTTTAACATTTCCTATAATTTTTAAATTAGGCCCAAAAATTAATATGTCATCTACATATAAACATAGTATCACATACTCATCATTTTCTTCTTTACAATATACACACCTATCATGCTCATTCGACTTGAATCCATAACCTATAATCACCTCATTAAATTTCTCATGCCATTGTTTGGGAGCTTGCTTCAACCCATATAACGATTTCACTAACCTACACACCTTATGTTCTTGTCCTTTAACCTTAAAACCTTCAGGTTGTTCCATATAAATTTCTTCATCTAAATCTCCATTTAAAAAGGCAGTCTTAACGTCCATTTGATGAATCATTAGCTTATATATAGATGCTAAAGCCAACAAAGTTCTAATAGTTGAAATTCTAGCAACTGGTGAATAAGTATCAAAATAATCTATCCCTTCTTGTTGAGTGAATCCTTTCGCTACTAATCTTGCCTTATATTTATCTATTGACCCATCAGTTTTTAACTTCTTCTTGAAGATCCATCTACATCCTATTGGTTTACTACCAAGAGGTAATCAGATAAAACCCAAGTATTATTTTGAATAATTGAACTATATTCATCATTGATAGCTTCTTTCCAAAAAGGTGCATCTATGGAAGACATTGTTTCATCATAAGTTTGTGGATCTCCTTCAACTAAAAATGTGATAAAATCATCTCCAAAATTTTTCCCGACCCTAGCTCTTTTACTTCTCCTTAATTCTATAGATTCTCCTTGTTTATTTTCTACCATCGTACTACTAGATGATTCAGCTCTAGAAGATTCAACTTTTGAAGTGTACGACTCTCTTTGAATTTTAGTCTTGAAAGGAAAAATATCTTCAAAGTATGTAGCATCTCTAGCCTCAATAATTGTATTGTTAGATATTCCACTAACCTCGGAATTAAACACTAAAAACCTATTTGCTGTACTATTTTGCGCGTATCCAATAAAGATAGCATCAACAGTTTTAGGACCTATTTTCTTTTCTTGAATTCAGGTATAATAACTTTCGCTAGACACCCCCACACTTTAAGAAAATTTAGTCTGGGTGTTCTATTTTTCCATTACTCATAAGGTGTTTTAATATTATCTTTAACTATTATGCGATTTAATATATAACAAGAAGCTAAAATAGCTTCTCCCCATAAATTTTCTGGTGCTCCTGAGTTTATTAGTATCGCATTAACCATATCCATCAAAGTCCTATTTTTCCTCTCAGCTACACCATTTGATTGTGGTGAATAAGGAGGTGTAAATTCATGTATTATACCACTATCTTCACAAAATTTTGACAACTCTCGTGAAGAATATTCTCCCCCTCTATCAGACCTCAGTATTTTAATCCTTTTTTCTAATTGATTTTCAACTTCATTTTTATATATCTTAAACTTATCAAAAACTTCATCCTTAGCTTTAATAAGATAAATATAGCAATACTTGGAAAAATCATCTATAAAAGTTACAAATTATTTATTACCACCTCTAGTTGGAGACCTATTTGAATCACAAACATCACTATGGATAAGATCCAAAATATTTGAATTTCTTTCAACCGATTTATAAGGCTTTTTAGTATGTTTTGCTTGTGCACATATTTCACATTTATAATCAATATTTACTTGAGATTTTGGAATCAAAGTAAGTTCCATAAGCTTTTTAACCTTTCTATTACTTACATGTCCCAATCTTTCATGCCATAAAATACTAGATTCAATATTGAGAATTTCATTGTATTTGATTTCATTTACAATATTTAACTTAAATAATCGATCACTAACAAATCCTTTTCCAATAAAAATGTTATTCCTGGTGATTACAACTTTATTTGACTCCATAACTAGCTTGTAACCATTTTGCACTAAACATGATCCACTAATTAAATTCTTTCTAATGTCGGGTACATGCCGCACTCCCTCAAGAATCAATATCTTTCCAGAGGTCATCTTTAGATCAATACTTCCAATCCCATGAATTTGTGCAACAGTATTATTTCCTAGTGTCACGCTTCCTCCACTTGAGTTCTGATAGGATTTAAACATGGATTTGTCAAAACAAACATGTATATTAGCTCCAGAATCTAGCCACCAATCATTATTCTGATATGTAAAGTTTACTAATGAAGGTATAGATGGTAACCTGATAGACGGACTCTCTTCAACCAACATATGCACTTGTCCGTGTTGATTCTTAGGCTTAGAGTTGAACTTAGAAGCATTATTCCCAGTTTTTCAAAAGTAGCAATCCTTAGCCAGATGATTAGTCCTTCCACATACAAAGCACATCTTTTCTTCCTTTTCTTTGCCTTTCTCATTCCTATGATTTTGAATTTTAGGTTGAGTATTATTATGGCGATAATCATTCCTCCAACCTTTATTATTGTTCTTAAATTTAATACCTCTCGGCTTGAAATTCTTTTGATTATAATTTCTTTTATGCTCCACTATATTAACTTTGACTTTCATTTCATCTTGTTTAACATTCATCCTATGTTGTTCCTCTATTCTCAATTATTTAAAAGCTTGAGTCAAAGTTAATACACCTTGTTGATGCCTTAAACCTCTAGTAAAATTAGACCAAGACGGTGGAAGCTTATCAATCAAACATGAAACTTTATAATCTTCACTAAATTTAGAACCACTTTCTTCCAATGGTCTTAACAAATCTTGAAATTCATGAATTTGCTCATTAATAGAATTTCCATCAACCATAGTATATTTCATAAAAGTAGAAGCATTAAATCTTTGTATACCAGAATCATCAATCCCATATTCAGTTTGTAATGCATTCCAAAGTTCTTTAGCATTAGTATAAGTACAAAACACATCATAGAGCCTTTCTGATAAAGCACTTAAAATACGGTTATGACAATGATAATCTACCTCCTCACTAGTATGCCAAGAATTTAGTTCAACATTATCATCAATAGCAGAAATAAATCCAAGAACAGTTAACCAATATCTCATTTGGTTTTGCCATCTTTTAAAATTAACTCCATTAAAATTTTCAGGTTTAACACTATTAGCATGTTCAAGAGAAGCCATTATTATCAAGGACAAATTAAGAAATAAAAAGCCAAGAAAGGAGTGTCACTGTAGGAGTCAAATAATAACAATATCAATATTCAACAATAAAGCAATATATATTTCATTAAATATTGCAATATATAAAAACTCTAAACTAGCAATGCAATAACTAATAAAATAAAATTCTCTGTACCTTTTGTTCTTTTAGAAAATTACTTTTACCGAAAGTATATGCAAGGATTCAAGATAACGATATGTTATTATAAAATAAATCTAATGCATGTAATGTGTTCTCTTGTTTTCCAAAACTTGAAAATGAGAATTAAATATAAAACTTTGTACAAGCAAGAATCAAAATTTCATCTTCAAACAACAAACTTGATTTGATGTGCGAAGCAATATACCAACAATTAACTTCAATATATACAAATACTAACTTAGCCACATGCAATATCGATATGATCAAATTTATCACAATGATGAAGACAATAACAAACAAATATTTCAAAGCAAAATTAAGTGGAAATAGAGAGAAATAAGATATGTAACTTTAAATCTAACTACTTAAGAATTGAAATATCACGATCTTAGATTGTTTTGAAAATTCTAGTTTAATGTTGAAATAATTTTGACAAATCAAAAATTAAATCATGCATGTGATATATGTAAATAAGTTTAAAACGGCTGGCCTGTAGGAGTCACGTTACTTGATGTTGTCCTAAGATCCGTGCAGGTACTATCGGCTCACCACCACCCCAAGATAAAACCCAAAAAGGCCTCAACCGACGTCTTCTATTGTGAGCACGTTCACAAGAAGACTAGAGAACTAGACCTTGTCAAATTGCCCAAAAGTATATAGAAGGAGGAATAGAAATGTGAGAATTAAAATGCAAGAGTGAATTGTGTGTGTTTCTAGACCTCTAGGACCACCTATTTATAGTGTTAGGATAGGACATGTAACACCCAAAATTAAAATAGAAATAATGGCCATTAGTGGGGTGTTACAAAATTAAAAAGGGTGTTACACATTTTTAATAATGAAAATTAAAATTAAAATTATTTTTGAAGTTTTAAAACTTCAAATTGTAACAAATATTGCACATCACTTGCTTTTGCTAACGGAAATATATAACTATGAAATTTCCCTTTGAATTGCTGCTTTTGAAGTACTATATATATACATAGATGGAAATGGAGGACGGAGAGTTGATAGATGCCATGATGCATCAGGACGGAGGTGGCTACATACTCGTATTGACTTGATCAAGCGCGAAGAAAATTGGTGTAACGATCTACGAAATAGACCGTCTAGACATTTATGGTGTTCGTTTGCTTTGTCTAGTTTCATAATATTGATGTCGTCGTTTCTTTTTATTCACGGGATATGACCAACTTGATTGGTAAATTTTACGTGCATGTTATGTGCATGATAACTGCAAAATGGGGACATTTTCCAAATACAAATGCCAGACAAAGGTTTCCAAGCAAAGCATATGTAGGGGGGCGCTTCCTATATATATATATATATATATATATATATATTATATCATCGTATGCAGTTCCGCGAGCATATAAAAAAAATTTGATGTGAGATGATAAAAAAAAAATTGTTAAAAAAATTATAATAAATATGGAGAAGTAAGGAGAAAGAGAAATGTGGGGTAGTGGGTGGTTATGAAGAAAAAATAAGTATAAAATTATTAAAAAATATTAAAATTATTAATCTGACCAAATAATTTTAAAGAAAAAAATAAAATAAAGAATAAATTGAGGCAATCCAAAATTGATATGCTCAAAGGATTCTCTAGTCTAGATGTGTGTGTGAGAGAGAGAAAATTTTAAATGTTTATGTAATAGAAAAATATCATTAGTTGGTCATAATACATAATTTTGGTGAGAGAATATAAGTTCTGAAGATATCATTTGTATCATTGTAATTCAATACTATATGCCTTAATGAATTAATTAGCCTTAATCTTGACTAAATTTTATTTATTACAATTGTAACAAAAATAAGATTTTAAGAATGATTCTAGAAGATTGAACTTTTAGATATACTAGGAAAGTACACGTGCAATGCACGTACAAAAATATATTTTTAGATTTCAATATAGAATTTATTAGTTACTAAAGACATTAAATTCATAATTTTATTTATATGTCTATTATTGAATCATTAGTATATAATTTTTTCAAAAACATTGATAATAATTATTTTAATTAATGAGGAAATCATTTAATTTGTTATTTATAGCTCACTTCTAAATTTAATTGATAATATTAAACAAAAGATTTATTCCTCAAAACTGATTTTTTGCATTTCGTATTTAATAATTATTATGTTTAATGATTTTGTATTAAAATAAGTTAATACAAAAGTAAAATATAATATGCAAAAGATGCAATAATAAAATAAAACTAAAAATGAGCCTATTATATGGATCAAAAGAATAATTTTCCCAAAGGACGGCATCAATATACGAAAAATGATCAAAAAATAAATCAAAAACACAGAATGGTGAGAAAATTATCCATATCATATACCTGTAGTACTAACCAAATAGACAAAAACTTCCACACGTTGTAGTTCAGTTCTAACAAACAAACTAGAAAAAAAAAATCAACAACATAAATGTCTAAACGGTCTATTTGCTCGATCAATGTATTAACTTTCTTCCCTCTTGATCAAGTCAGTACGAGCATGTAGCCACCTCCGTCTTGATGCATCATGGCATCTATGGAGTCCCCGTCCTCCATTTGCATCTATGTATAAATTCAAAATTAGTAGCAATTCAAATATTAAATGTTCCTAGTTATTACATGTTTACGTTAGCAAAAGCTAGCGATATGCAAAACTTATGATGCACGTGGGACCGTTCGATCAGGCATCATAAGCACAAAAACCACTACAAGAAAAAATGATTAATAGAGTACGAAAAAATTTGATGTTAAAATCAGCGTTGAGTTAATTAACAAGTAAAATTTGTTGCTAAATTTGTAGCAAGTTAATTTTCCTTGCTAAATTCATTGGTAACTAAATTTATTCTATTAGATAATATAGATTAGCAACGTAAGTTTTACTTGCTAATTATTTCAATGCTAACTTTTTTCATTGTTATTAAATAATTTTCTTATAGTGAACGTTGTTACCATGCATTATATTAGAACTTTAAAAATAAACTATATTTGCTTATGATAATACGTCAATGCAAACTAATGCAAATGCAAGAGAATAATTACATTTCCACTGTTATAATGTATTTTTCGAAAAGATTTCATCATTGTTTTCCTTGATCTTACAATACGATGAGCGTAAATTTTACATATACGGTAAAAAAGGGTCGCTAAACATTTTGCATAGGGAAAAATATAATTTTGGTCCAGTTTTTTAAGCGTGATGAAAATTTTAGTCCAGGTCCAATTCAAAATAGCGAATTAGGACAGTAATTTTCAAAAAATGGCAATTTACGGACAAAATGCCCTAATTTTGCCCAAATCGCGAACAAGACCACATAAATTTGGAGATTTCTCCAAAATTCTGTGAATTAGCTTACATAAAAGTACTTTTTTCAACCGGCGATTACGTGATAGAAGTGACGTACTTTAAACAACCACGTAAGCACCAACTGAAAAAATACTTTCGCGTAAGCTAATTCGACGGATTTTGGAGAAATTCCCAAATTCATATGGTCATGTGCACGATTTCCACAAATTTAGAGCATCTTGTCCTTAAATTGTCATTTTTTTTAAAATTATGGTCCTGATTCACTATTTTGAATTTGACCTGAACTAAAATTGCTACTAATCCTAAAAAGCTGGACCAAAATTGCATTTATCCCTTTTGCATAATATATCTGCAGCAATTTGTGCATATCGTTACAGAATCAGAGACAGAAATAAAAACATTATGCGAAAGTATCGACAGACGTTACCTCGACGGGAGTTTTTGAAGCTTTGACGCGTTTCCCGTCGTACACAAATGCTATTGCATCGTAGTTCAGTTTCTTCTGGTTACAGTAAGATGAAAATAAGTGTTGTAGTTTCTTGTCGCGCGGAAACCTGTAGTAGACCTCATCCCCGTCCTGCAATCACATAAAAAGTAATTAGTTAGAAGATTAGTTGCATCAAGAATTAATTAACTACATACGTATTGATGTGATATATTCTGAATACTTACGCATGTCTATTATTGAGGAAATTGCAATTTACGATCGACAACTTACACCGTTTGTATTTTTGGTGTTATTGTTTTACTTCTCACCACATTTAGTCCCATAAGTGTCAAAAAATTGCAATTTACGTCTCACTCACATTTTTCATTTTTTTAATGGAATAGTGTGGAGAATTGTAATTTACGTTCCACAACTTTTACCTTTTGGGACCAAAATCGCAAACGATATAAGTTGTGGGACGTAAATTGTAATTTTCCATACTATTTAGTAAAAAACGTGGGTTAAGTTAATGAGCACGTTCTTTGCACTTGCTCCTTCCGTCAAGAATCCAATGAAAAATATGAGTGGGACGTAAATTGTAATTTTTTTGACACTTATGGGACTAAATGTGGTGATCAAGGGTAAAATAATGGGACCAAAATTACAAAAGGTATAAATTGTGGAACGTAAATTGCTATTTTTCCTCTATTATTGTTATTAATTATTGATCTAAACTTCAAATATATAATTAACGGGTGAATAACAACTTACACCCTGTGATATTGCAAATGAGCAAATTATTCTCTTTTGAAAAAAAAAAAAATAGGGAGGTAAAGTGTTGTATTTTAGAAAATATAAGGAGGTAAATTGCTCATTTATAATATCATGAAGAGTTATTTGTATTTTTTCTAATAATTAAAAACAAATATAATTAATTTTAATTAATATGATTAAGATATTGTATGTTAATGAACAAATATGTAATATTAATTGTAACCCAATAATTAGTGTATTCGCACGATGGGTGAGGGTATATCATTAGTTAGTTAACCTATCTTAAAGAGGAAAAGGAAAACCTCCCACGGAGGAAGGGTATTTTTATCAATATGTTTTGAATTTAAAAATTATTTTAAAAAAAGAGATAATTAAATATTTTTTACTTCAGGAGATAATTGGGGAGTTCAGCAAGAGGCCCCCGATATTAAATTAGTCAAAAGAAATTCAATCGGCCCAAATTCGATAAAGGCCAAATTCAAGAATACCTCACAAAGCTTACGAGGAAGCTTAGAGATTGAAATCTCCCAGCCAAAATCAAAATCCATGTCACGTGCCGTACATAGATGGCATACGTGAAACCCATGTAGGATTTTGTAATCATCTAGACAAAGTCAAAATTCATAGCACGTGGAATCCATGTAGGATTTCTAAAAGCACATCTCACAAAATCAAATAAAGACTAGCGGCCACCTCGAGGACACATGACGCCTCCAACCAAAAGTAACCTATAAACCCTAAAAGCTTGGACTCCGGCTCGAATAAGGTGTTTCCTCAACCACCCAGTGTAAAATTTAGAAAGACATTCTTATCTCTAAAAGATATCTTCACCCACAACGGACTCCAATCGTCCCCCAAGAATTGAGGTGTCCAACTGCCAAGAAATAACCCTCAATCGAGTGCGGTGGAGATCCCCTAACCGCTGGGCGATAACCTTTACAAAATCCAGGGAGTTTTAGCCTTATTTAACTATTTTGAAATCATACTCCACTAAATCCATTAAAATCCTCCACTAAATCAACGGTGGATTTGGTATTGTCCAACTAATTTATAATTGCCTATAAATAGAGAGGTCTCCTTCACTCCCACCCCCCATTCTACAACTTTTAGTTGAAGGGAATACTTCAATTTTATTATTATTATTATTATTTTTATTTTTATTATTATTAATATTAATAATTATTAAGATTAATAATAATAATAATAATTGTAATATGTACTATTATTTTTCCAATGTTTATCAATCTTGGTTCTTGGGATTATCAACGAGAGACAGATTCTTGATTTTGAGTATATAAAACTTACAAAAAAATCAACCGAGTCGACAAACATGCCAAATACAAGTTCTTGGTTGTAAAATGTTTTAAAATCCCATAAACAATATTTAAAAAAAAATCACATAAAATCATTTCTTGGTTATAATTTTTTTAAAGGATTAACATCAAATCAAACTAATCTTAACCAAAAATGAAAAAAAAAAGAACCATAAACAAAAGGAGAATATATATATATATATATATATATATATATAATAATTAAAAAAAAAACGAAACGAAAGAAGAAATGTACCTGAGATTTGATGGAGAGGGCAATCTTAGAAACAACAGATTGGTCATGATTTGGCTTCTTGCCCTTGGATGTCTCTTCTCCTGATCTCATTTTCTTTCAACCTTAATTTCAATGTTTGGGTGTGTTTGTGTGCGTGTGTGTGTTCTAATTCAAACACAGAATACAAATAAGAACACCTCCAAATGATTCACCTTTGGTTGTTGTCTGAGTTTAAAGCATTACTTCTGTCTTTATCCACTTTAATTCTGTGTGTGTGTGTGTATGATTTTTATGGTTCCTTTCTCTAAAATGGAAATTCATTGTATAGTAAGTAGCTGGAATATAAAACGTAATAAAGTCCAATATGGAATTTAATAAAATCGAACACTCCAAATTTACAGATATTAATAGAGGAAATAACATTGTATTATGTCCATTTTCGAGAAATATATTCAAATTTAGTGATTCAAAATTTTACTTCAACTATGTAAATTGTAATGAGTTTATAATATATATTCGGGTTTTTTTTTTAGAGTCAATTGCCAAAAATAAAATTTAAATTTTTTAACATGAATTAATGTTATTCTTTCGTAAACACCCTCTCTCACGTATTACAATAATCATGTAATACAATTAACATTCGACCGTTAATGTAGTTTATATGTTAATTTTTAACTATATTTGAACTTTTGGATTTGTATATTCTGTCGAATCGTATTACATAGTTTCGTTACCCCAATTAAATTTATTTAGGCATTAATTTAAGTCTGATTTAGGAATATAGAGTACGTCGAGCTTTCAAATCTTTTAGCTATTTTCTTTTAGATTGAGCTCCTTCACAAGTCGAGCTCGAATCAGATTATAAGTGTTTAGAAGTTCATGAAACAAGTCGAGTACTTTTTATTTTTAATATATTTATAATTGTTATTATACAATAAATTTATTCATAACACAACGGTAATTATAGTTGTAATAATATTGTTATTATTCTTAAAAATAATAATTAAAATAAGCCTGATCACAACTGAAGATAATATTTTTAGTTCAATAATTTTGTGGTACTCCGCCGTAAACATGATATATATGCTTTTCTTTTTTATGATAATATTACACATGACGAGGGTGGTGGGATCACCCTAGGTCCTCGAGGTTCTCATAAGAAATATATCTGAAATTAGAGCAACACATCAGAGGTGTTGGGGTGCACCCAGAAGAAACACTTAGGAAATGATCGATTGATTGAAGGTCGGACCTAAATAATTGTTTGTATCTTATATACTGCTGACATGGGGCATGCATAGGAGGATGGTGTCATGTGTCCTTGATCCTAGGTTTCCCAGGATTCAGGTACAGGCCGAGTAGCATCAAGTCGGATTAACCTGCTGGTCGGGATTTCGGGGTGTAAGTTATTTTAGGATTGCATGGATTCTCACTGGGTTATATATGTAAAGAATTAAATTCAAGTTGATCCGTTATAATATGAAGGTGGCATCTAAAACCTCCCTAACTATTAAAATTGTCAAAGCCCCCTTAATTCCGAAACTTTTAACTAAATAGATACAAATATCCTTATGAAGTTAATATAAGTAAAATGCATTTTTATGCCATATTATAATTTATTACCACATTGGCCCCTCTCGGGTCAAAATATTATATGTTATTAATATTAACACATAAAGAATTAAATTATATGTTATTTATATTATTAATATGGTATCATACTAATTAGTTAAAATAATATATTATTCATATTTAAAAATAAACATGAAAACATATTTTTCAATAAAAAATTCTTAAATAAAGAAACCCAAAAAAATAAAAGGTCCTAAGCATTTATTTTTCAATATTTTCCTCCAAAAAGGCTTCATATTAAAATATTTTCTTTATTTATATTTATCTAACAGAAGTAATATTTTTATTTTTATATTCATTTAAACTTACAATAAAAAGTAAATTGCTGCACATTATTTAATAAGTCTTCACATGGAATAATTAGGCACATTTAGTTTCACATTTATTTCTAACATAAATACTGTTTTTTTATTGGTACAATATTATACTGATATTTTATACATTTATTTTGAATTCATATAGTAAAAAATATATATATAGTTTTTATGAGAAATCTTGTATTCAAACTTATGCCCGATAATGTGTTGGGAGTATGTCGTAGAAAATAACTTATTTGTAACTTAGCCAAAATTACAATTATTTCTCTCGCAACAGCATTAGGTTGGAGAAGAGGATTCTTTGTGAAAAATAACTACTCAAGTGGAGCTGAAAAGTTCGAATACGAGGAAGATTATATTTAAAGAGTTGTACCAACGCTCTGTTGTTGCATTCTCATATAGGCTAAATTATATTTTACCCTTCGTATTTTTGTGAAATAATTAAAAAAATTCAAGCTTTTAAAAAATAGGCTATAAAATCCTCCTATTTATAAATTCAGTGTGAAACTCTCATTTCATTAGAAACTAACAGAAAATAAAGCGCAAGTGCCTGTAGAGCGTCTGAGTTTGCTTGTTTCCATTTTTTATCTTGTTTTGCTCTTAATTAATTAAAATTCCCCTATATTGTGTTTAAAGTTACCGTGGTCAAATTAACTTGTTTGAACCTTGTTTTAAGTGATTTTTTTTGGCAATTTAATTTCTACTAGAAATATAAACAAATATGTTCTTAAATAGAATTATATTAAATATCAAAACACCAAAAAAAGTATAAAAGTTATAATAAAAACTACTAGTTAAAGATTAATATAATAAAATTCAATTTCAAATTTAAATGTTATATAATATAACACATATTAACATTTGACAAAAAATTAGTTTAGAATGGGAATTCTGAACTTTTCGATTAGAATAAATGCGTATAAAATAATCGTATGTGACAACCACAATCTTGTTTAAATAGTGCAAATGCTTTTGTAAATCAACCAGTTTAGTTAAATAGGCATGCTCTCATTCACTAGCAACATAACAAGCATCATACTTATTTGCGACTATTATTATAACCTATAACTTGGACCTCAATTTTTAATCTCAATTGAAAGGATCAGATATCAGTTTTCAGTTTATAATAGGGGTGGTATCAAGCCGGCTCGCGAAGCTGGTTTTTGAGCTCGACTCGAGCTCGACTTTTTCGTGCTTGAGCTCAATGCCCTTTGCCGGCTAGCGAGCTTTTTCTATTTTCTTCAAATATTTTTATATATTTTTTATTTTAAATTTTTTTATATGTTTAATTCTATATTCAATACTTTATACTCAAAATTGACTATATAAATTATTAATCAATATCATATATTTTATTTTAGATAATAATAAACTATGATACATTTTTATACATTTAATCTTTATACAAACACAAGCTTAATCAGTAATTTAGTAAATTTTAATATTTTTTTAAAATAATTATTTAATATGAAAATATAAATTTTAAGTTATATTTGAATAGTTATTTGTAATCTCTTATAATTTTAAAATTGACAAGTTCTAATAATTTACCTAAAGATCACAATAATAGTAATTATAATGATTACGGTTACTTTTATTGATATTTATATATATATATATATATATATATATATGAGATCAACAAATTTAATCAACAATCTAGTAAGTTTTAATTTTTTTTAAATAATTATTTACTATGACACATATTTTATGTTATTTTTAATGTCTCATTCTAATCTCTTATACTTGTTTAAATTGACAAGTCCTAACAATTCACTTATAATTTTTATATATTATAATGTAGATACATGGTATGCGATCTATTTTATTACTTATAAATTTATGTCAAAATTTGGTAATTTCCATGAATTTATCTAAAGATCATAATAGTAGTAATAATGATAGTTGAACAATTTTAATTATTTTTATTTTTATTTTATTATCTTACTATTATAAAGAGAAGGGGACTTATAGACACAAAATGGTGGTAATCATACCACTTACACCAAAAATTATATTTTACTCAATCAAGTTCATTTAGAAAATTAATTCCATGCAATTACATGGACTCAATAATTAAATTTAATCCCATTTTTTAAGCTTATTGTTATACAATCATCATTATCAATATAACATATATCATATAAGTGTCAATTTTTAATTTTAGTAAATATTTATTAATAATTAATGCATTAAAAAGAATTATCAAATAATTTTTGTGTGCGAGTTTGTAAGAAAATGACAAATTTTGAATGTAAATAAATGATTATGAGCTTTAATAAAATAAAAGCATTACTAAAAATTATGCGTGCAAGTCATGCGTGCCACCGTAGCTAGTATCTATACCTTATTATTAAGGGAGAGCACCTGTAAGTTACAAGACGGGTAAACTACAGTTCGCTGTAAGTTACAAGAAGGGTAAACTACAGTTCGCCTCCCTGAACTATTCCTGATGTAACAATTACCACCCCCCCTCCTCAAATAAAAAATATTAACAAATATAACATTTACCCCTAGGTTGGACAAACATTCCCAGTGTTTTGAATAATTATATTATTTTTATATATATATATATATATTTTTTGGTTTTTAACATATTAAATCATCATTAAATTAATTTTTAATTAATTTTTTTACTAAGTAAAGAATTTAAATTATAAGTGGATTATAAATTAAAATATGGTAGCTACAAAACAAATATAATATAATCGATAGTTTATATATGTTTTTTAAAAGAAATTGATAAATATATATATATATATATATAATATAATATATATATGCTTAACCAATAGTTAAATATTTTTGAAAAAATAAATATTTTATCATATTTTTTAAAAATATATTCAAAAAAAATTAATTACTCATTTTTATCTTAAAGAATAAATAGTTAATAACTTAATTTTATCATCAAATTAATAAAAAAATTATGAAATTATTTTGTGTATTTTTGTACTCATTTATTACTTAACATTGTGTCTGTAAAATATAATAACATTCAAACTATTTAATTGACTAATTTTTTATTACTCATTATAATTAAAAGATATTTTTTTCAATTGAGAAAATTTTAATGTAAAATATGATAAATCTCCAAAAATGGCATTATTATAGTGGAATTGTAATTAATTATTTTCTTGTGTGCACATTAGTTTGCATTGACGTATTATTACACACAAGTATCGTTAATTTTTGAAGTTCTAATGCATAGTAACTTTTTTGTTGTTTTTTTTTTTTTTTTTTGTGCATATGATGGTTGATTTTTTGATTGAACAATCTCGTTTTTTCTTTTTAGATAAAAATGATGAATTTTTTATTAATTGAAATAAGTCAGTTACAATCTCATGTGCGTCATAAATATTGCACATCACTTGCTTTTGCTAATGGAAACATATAACAACTATGAAATTTCCCTTTGAATGGCTAATTTTGAAGTACTATATATATAGATAGATGGAAATGGAGGACGGAGAGTCGATAGATGCCATGATGCATCAGGACGGAGGTGGCAACGTACTCGTATTGACTTGATCAAGCGCGAGGAAAATTGGTGCAACGATCTACCAAATAGACCGTCTAGACATTTACGGTGTTCGTTTGCTTTGTCTAGTTTCATAATATTGATGTCGTCGTTTCTTGTTATTCACGGGATATGACCAATTTGATTGGTAAATTTTACGTGCATGTTATGTGCTTGATAACTGCACATTGGGGACAATTTCCAAATACCAATGCCAGACAAAGTTTTCCAAGCAAAGCATGTGTAGGAGGGCGCTTTCTATATATATATATAAAAAGAAATTTGATGTGAGATAATAAAAAAAAAATGAATTTTGTTAAAAAAATAAATTATAATAAATATGGAGAAGTAAGGAGAAGAGAAATATGGGTAGTGGGTGGTTATGAAGAAAAAATAAGTATAAAATTATTAAAAAATATTGAAATTACTAATATGACCAAATAATTTTAGAGAAAAAAAAATAAAATAAAGAATAAATTGGGGTAATCTAAAATTGGTATGCTCAAAGGGTTCTCTTTTATAATAGTATAGATGTGTGTGTGAGAGAGATTGAGAAAATTTTAAATGGTTGTTTATGTAATAAAAAAATATCATTAGTTGGTCATAATGCATAAATTTGGTGAGAGAATATAAGTTCTGAAGATATTATTTGTAATTAAATACTATATGCCTTAATGAATTAATTAGCCTTAATCTTGACTAAATTTTATTATTACAATTGTAACAAAAATAAAATTTTTAAGAATGATTCTAGAGATTGAACTTTTAAATATACTAGGAAGTATCATGTGCAATGCACGTGCAAAAACATATTTTTAGATTTCAATATTGAATTTATTAGTTACTAAAGACATTACATTCATAATTTTATTTATATTTCTATTATTGAATCATTAGTATATAATTTTTTTCAGAAACATTGATAATAGTTATTTTAATTGATGAGGAAATCATTTAATTTGTTATTTATAGCTCACTTCTAAATTTAATTGATAATATTAAAAAAAAAGATTTATTCCTTAAAACTGATTTTTTGCATTTCGTATTTAATAATTATTATGTTTAATGATTTTGTATTAAAACAGTTAATACAAAAGTAAAAATATAATATGTAAAAGATGCAATATTAAAATAAATTAAAAATGAGCCTATTATATGGGATCAAAAGAATAATTTTCCCAAAGGACTGCATCAATATACGAAAAACGATCAAAAAGCAAATCGAAAACTTCCACATGATAGCATTCAGTTCTAAACAAACAAACTAAAAAAGCAAATCAACAAAACAAATGTCTAAACGGCCTATTTGGTCGATCAATGTATTAACTTTCTTCCTTCTTGATCAAGTCACTACGAGCATGTAGCCACCTCCGTCTTGATGCATCATGGCATCTATGGAGTCTCCGTCCATTTCCATCTATGTATAAAGTCAAAATTAGTAGCAATTCAAATAGAAAATTTTCCTAGTTATTACATGTCTACGTTAGCAAAAGCGAGCGATATGCAAAACTTATGATGCAGGTGGGACCGTTCGATCAAGCATCATAACCACAAAAACCACTACAAGAAAAATGATCAACAGAGTACCAAAAAATATTATGCAAAAATCAGCGTCGAGCTAACTAACAAGTAAAATTTTCGTTGCTAATCTCATTACTTCATATTTCTTTCAAACAGTTTGTTGCTAAATTCGTAGCAAGTTAATTTTCCTTGCTAAATTCATTGGTAACTAAATTTATTGTATTAGATAATATAGATTAGTAATGAGAATTTTACTTGCTAATTATCTCGATACTAACTTTTTCTTGTTGTTATTAAATAATTTTCTTGTAGTGAACGTTGTTACTATGCATTATATTAGAACTTTAAAATAAACTATATTTGCGTATGATAATACGTCAACGCAAACTAATGCAAATGCAAGAGAATAATTACATTTCCACTGTTATAATGTTATTTTTCGGAAGATTTCATCATCGTTTTCTTTGATCTTACAATGATGAACGAAAACTTTTACTTATGCGGTAAAAAGGTTGCTAAACATTTTACATAGGGAAAGATATAATTTTGGTCCAGTTTTTTAAGGGTGATGACAATTTTAGTCAGGTCCAATTTAAAATAGCGAATCAGGACAGTAATTTTCAAAAATAGCAATTTATGGACAAAATGCCCTAATTTTGCCAAATCACGCACATGACCACATAAATTTGGAGATTCTCAAAAATCCTGCGAATTAGGTTACGTGGAAGTATTCTTTTCAGCCGCCGTTTACATAACAAAGGCGACGTGCTTTAAAAAACCATATAAGCACCAGCTGAAAAAATATTTTCGCGTAAGCTAATTCGCTGGATTTTTGAGAAATCCCCAAATTTATATGGTCATGTGCGCATCGTGTGCACGATTTCCACAAATTTTAGAGCATCTTGTCCTTAAATTGCCATTTTTTAAAAAATTATTGTCGGATTCACTATTTTGAATTGGACCTAAACTAAAATTATCACTGATCCTCAAAAGCTGGACCAAAATTGCATTTATCCTTTTGCATAATATTTCTACAGTAATTTGTGCATCATAACAGAATCACATTTAACATTAAATTCTAATATCAAAGACGGAAATAAAGACGTGAGATAAAAAGTATCGACGGACGTTACCTCGACGGGAGTATTTGAAGCTTTGACGCGTTTGCCATCGTACACAAATGCTATTGCGTCGTAGTTCAGCTTCTTCTGCTCACAGTAAGATGAAAATAGGTGTTGTAGTTTCTTGTCACGCGGAAACGGTAGTAGATTCGTCCCGTCCTGCAATCACATGAAAAGTAAATAGTTACAAGATTAGTTGCATCAAGAATTAATTAACTACATACATATTAATGTAAGATATTCTGAATACGTAAGTATATCTATTATTGGGAAAAATGCAATTTACGATCTACAACTTACACCATTAGCAATTTTGGTCCCATTGTTTTACTTCTCATCATATTTAGAGCCATAAGTGTCAAAAAATTACAATTTACGCCCCACTCACATTATTCGTTAGATTCTTAACGGAATAGTGTGGAGAATTGCAATTTACATCCCACAACTTGCACCTTTGGGACCAAAATCGCAAATAGTATAAGTTGTGGGACGTAAATTATATGTTTTCACACTATTGTAGTAAAAAACGTGGGTTAAGTTAACGGAGCACGTGTTTTGCACATGCCTCTTCCATCAAGAATCTAATGAAAAATATGAGTGGGACGTAAATTGCAATTTTTGACACTTATGGGACTAAATGTGGTGAGGAGTAAAACAATGGGATCAAAAATACAAATAGTGTAAGTTGTGGAACGTAAATTGAAATTTTTCCTCTATTATTATTAATATTTTATTATTATTATTATTATTTTATTATTATTGTTATTATTATTTTATTATTATCATAATTATATTAATATTAATATTATATTAATATAATTATAATTATATTAATATTAATATAATATAATAATAATATATTTATTATTATTAATAATCTTAATAATAATAATATGTACTATTATTTTTCCAATGTTGGTCAATCCTGGTTCTTGGGATTATTGACGAGAGACAGATTCTTGATTTTGAGTATATAAAAAATTACAAAAAAAAAGAATCAACGAGTTGACAAACATGCCAAATCACGAGTTCTTGGTTATAAAATTTTAAAATCCCATAAACAAATATTTAAAAAAAAATCACATAAAATCATTTCTTGGTTATAATTTTTTTAAAGGATTAACATCAAATCAAACTAATCTTAATCAAAAATGAAAAAGAAAAAGAACCATAAACAAAAGGAGAATATAAAATATATATATATATATAAATAATAATTAAAAAAAAAAAAGGAAACGAAAGAAGAAATGTACCTGAGATTTGATGGAGAGGGCAATCTTAGAAACAACAGATTGGTCATGATTTGGCTTCTTGCCCTTGGATGTCTCTTCTCCTGATCTCTTTTTCTTTCAACCTTAATTTCAATGTTTGTGTGTGTTTGTGTGCGTGTGTGTGTTCTAATTCAAACACAGAATACAAATAAGAACACCTCCAAATTATTCTCCTTTGGTTGTTGTCTGAGTTTATAGCATTGCATTTGCACCCACTTCTGTCTTTATCCACTTTAATTCTATGTGTGTGTCTGACTTTTAGGATTCCTTTCTCTAAAATGGAAATTCATTGTATAGTGAGTAGCTGAAAATATAAACGTAATAAATTCCAATATGGAATTTAAAAATTGAACACTCCAAATTTACAGATATTAATAGAGGAAATAACATTGTATTATGTCCATTTTCGAGAAATATATTCAAATTTAGTGATTTAAAATTTTACTCACTATGTAAATTGTAATGAGTTTATAATATATATTCGGGTTTTTTTTTAGAGTCAATTCCCAAAAATAAAATTTAAATTTTTTAACATGAATTAATGTTATTCTTTCGTAAACCCCCTCTCTCACGTATTACAACAATCATGTAATACAATTAACGTTCGACTGTTAATGTGGTTTATATGTTAATTTTTAACCATATTCGAACTTTTAGATATGTATATTCTGTCGAATCGTATTACATAGTTTCGTTACCCAATTAAATTTTATTTAGGCATTAATTTAAGTCTGATTTAGGAATGTAGAGTACGTCGAGCTTTCAAATCTTTTAGCTATTTTCTTTTAGCTAGCTTGAGCTCCTTCACAAGTTATTCTTTCGTAAATCCCCTCTCTCACGTATTACAATAATCATGTAATACAATTAACGTTCGACTGTTAATGTGGTTTATATGTTAATTTTTAACCATATTCGAACTTTTAGATATGTATATTCTGTCGAATCGTATTACATAGTTTCGTTACCCAATTAAATTTTATTTAGGCATTAATTTAAGTCTGATTTAGGAATGTAGAGTACGTCGAGCTTTCAAATCTTTTAGCTATTTTCTTTTAGCTTGAGCTCCTTCACAAGTCGAGCTCGAATCAGATTATAAGTGTTTAGAATTTCATGAAACAAGTCGAGTTTTTTTTATTTTTAATATATTTATAACTTTTATTATACAATAAATTTATTCATAACACAGTGGTAATTATAGTTGTAATAATATTGTTATTATTCTTAAAAATAATAATTAAAATAAGCCTGTTCACAACTGAATATAATATTTTTAGTTCAATATTTTTGTGGTACTCGGCCGTAAACATGATAATATATGCTTTTATTTTTTATAATAATATTATACATGACGAGGATGGTGGGATCACCCTAGGTCCTCGAGGTTCTCATAGGAAATATATCTGAAATTAAAGCAACACATCAGTGGTGTTGGGGTGCACCCAGAAGAAACACTTAGGAGACGATCGATTGATTGAAAGTCGTACGTAAATAATTGTTTGTATCTTATATACGGCTGGCATGGGGGCGTGCATAGGAGGATGGTGTCATGTGTTCTTGATTCTAGGCTTCCCAGGATTCAGGTACATGACGAGTAGCATCAACTCGGATTGACCTGTTGGTTGGGTATCTAAATTTTTTGGGGTGTAAGTTATTTTTGGATTGCATGGGTTGCACTGGGTTATATACGTAAAGGGTTAAATTCAAGTTGATCCGTTATAATACGAAGGTAGCATCAGAAACCCCCCTAACTATTAAAATCGTCAAGTGCCCCCTTAATCTTGAAACTTTTAACCTAAATAGATACAAATATCCTTATGAGGTTAATATAAAGTAAAATGCATTTTTATCCCATATTATAATTTATTACCACATTGGCCCCTCTCGAGTCAAAACATTATATGTTATTAACACATAAATAATTAATTTATATGTTATTTAAATTATTAATGTGGTATCATACTAATTAGTTAAAATAATATATTATTCATATTAAAAAATAAACATGAAACATATTTTCAATATAAAATTCTTAAATAAAGAAACCCCAAAAAAAGGTCCTAAGGATTTACTTTTGAATATTTTCTCCAAAAAGGCTTCATATTTAAAATATTTCTTTTATTTATATTTATCTAATAGAAGTAATATTTTTTAATTTTTAATATAATTTTTTATTATCATTTTTATATTCATTTAAACTTACAATATAAGTTAAATTGCTCCACATTATTTATTAGTCTTCACATGGAATAAAATTTAGGCACATTTTTTTCTAACATAAATGAAATATTTTTCACCATTTATTTCTTACGTAAATACTATTTGGGTAAATTACAACGACCATCCCTGATATTTGATATAATTACGAATACCCCTAATTTTAATGTATGTCTAATAATTACCCTATTCGTTAGGTTTTCATCCATTTATTATGATGAACTTACCAAATGCCCTTGTGGAATAAAATTATAACTTTTTATTTAATTTTTAATTTTTTTATTTTTATAGACTAAGTGGATAATTTTTTTTATAATTTTTTTTAAAAAAAATCATCCACCGTTTGAATTTTTTTATAAGTTTTTAAATTTTTAAAAAAAATAAGAAAAATATTTAAGGGCAAAGTTGATAATTTCATATATCCATCTAAGGGTTACATAATTTCATCAAACATCATGGGGTATCTGTAACTTTTCAAACAATGAGGGGTACTCTTAATTATATCAAATCTAAAAAAAGATCGTTATAAATATACAATATTATACTAATATTTTATACATTTATTTTGAATTTATATAATAATATATATATATATATATATATATATATTATGAGAAATCTTGTATTCAAACTTGCGCGCGCGATAATGTGTTGGGAGTAATTCGTAGTAGTTTAAAAAAAAGGGTAAATTGCATAACACCCCCTTGTATTTTTATAATTTAGCTAAAGATCCCCTGTGTTAACAAAAATAGACAAAAAACCCCATGTGTTTTATAAAATACAGCAAAAAAATCCCTCTCCGTTAGAAACTAATGGAGAGTGTACGGCACTCACCTATTTTTGGCCTTTTGGGATTAATTTTGTATAATCCATTTTGCCCCTTTCTTTCATATTTAAATATATTTTCAAAATTTATTTATTTATATTATTATTTTATTAATTTAATTCCATATTCAAACTTTATCAATTTTATACTCAAAATTGACCACATATTATAATTATTAATCAATATCATATATTTTTATTGTAGATAATAATAAACTATGATACGTACATTTTTAATTTTACAAAAACAAGCTTAATCAATAATTTAGTAAATTTTAATATTTTTTTAAAATAATTATTTAATATGGAAAATATAAATTTTATTTTATATTTTAATATCTATTTGTAATCACTTATACTGGTTTAAATTGATAAGTTCTAACAATTTACCTAAAGATCATAATAATAGTAATAATGATGATGGTTGAACAGTTTTAATTATTTTTATTGATATTTTAATATATATTATATAATGGGATCAACAAGTTTAATCAATATTTTAGTAAGTTTTCATCTTTTAAATAATTATTTAATATGACACATATAAATTTTATGTTATATTTCAATATCTCTTTGTAATCTCTTATACTTTTTAAAATTGACAAGTCCTAGCAATTAACTTATAATTTTTTATATCTATTTGTGAGTTTTTATATTATATCAAGATACATGGTATGCAGTCTATTTTATTACTTATTTATTTATTTCAAAATTTGGTGATTCCCATGAATTTGTCTAAAGATCATAATAATAGTAATAATGATGATGGTTGAACAATTTTAATTATTTTTTATTGTTATTACGAATATCTCCACTTTATTTGAAAAATTAAAACTACCTCCTTAGTATTTGTGTATTCCTTGAATGTAGATTTGAAATTGTCAACTTTGCCCTAAATTTATTTTTAAAATTTAAATAACTGAAAAAAAATCGAATGTAGTGGATGAAAAATTTTGAAAAAAAAAATCACCTAGTCCATAAAATTCTTTTAAAAATGTTAAGAAAAAGTAAAATCATAATTCAGAATCCACAAAGGTTTTTGATCAGTTCATCACAAAAATGGAAGAATTGGGCTAATTATTACACTGTCGTTAAAAACAAGAGGGCATAATAATTTTCAATGAGGGAGTATTTATAATTATATCAAACCTCTTCGTATATGTTGTGATTATTATGAACCTTTTGTTTATATCGATGTACCTTAACTTAAAGAACGAAACATTATTAATCTAAAACATTTAATATTTCAATTGACTTTCACATACTTAAAAAAAAAGTTATGAAATATGATTTTTATTTATTTATTTAATCCGTGCATTGCACGGAAAACACGCTAATTTATACATTCATCAATTAAGTTATAAATAAGTGAGACCTATAATATAATTCTGATTTACTAGAAATAAAGAAGAAAAACCAAAGACATATGTATGATTCAAACAGTGAAAATAACAAACAATTGAGAATTAATGGATGTAGCAAGCTGAGTTTGGAAGCCAAAGCACCTGAAGATATCCCAATATTAATCTTAAAGAATATAAATTGAAGGTATGTGTTTGATCTTGTGATAATCTTCTCCTTCTTCACCATCCACCACTCCTACCCTCTTCCTCAACTCTTCTGGCATTTCATATATGTACAGCTTATTGAGAGTAGTGATGAATTTTAATCCATCTGGAATCATCTCTAATTTGCTACATCTCACAATATGTAGATTACAGAGATTGGGCATTGCTCCTTTCTCCACTCTCCACTCCACTAAATTCGGCAACGACCAAAAATCAAGGTATTTGAGTTGAGGAAATCCAGTTGCCCGACAAACCATCTCTCTGCCCACATATGCATCGTTCAGCAAGCCAAGATTTCTTAACACGGGAAGCTTCTCTAGTATTTCCATCGGGTCTTCCTCAATCATTGTACCCCAAAGTCTCAATTCTATCACATTTTGATACAGTTGAACTTCATAGGCGGGTAATTTGCTCACTGGACACACTTGAATCTCCAAGAAGCTTAGTGAGCGACACATCAACAACCTCCTAAGAAGAGTTGAGCCATCTTTTTCCTGATTCACATTGCACTTTCCATGAATATGAAGTTCTATGTTGCGAAATTGGTCTTGATGATTTAAGATGTGATCAATAATCATTGACATACTTCCTTCATCCCAAATTCTCCCGTTCAATACTCGAAGCTTCGGCATATTAAGAAGATTGGTTATATCACCATTTAAACTGTTGAACTCAATTAATGTTTCCAACTCATTCAATCCATCCAGTTTCAAATTTTCACCTCCTATGATGGAGCTGCTACGAGGCAAATATAGATGCCTCAAAGTCCTCATTTTATGTATGAAGTTAGGTAATTTGATAAATGTCAACTTGCAGATTCAACGACTGAAGATAAGGTAGCTTGCACACAGATACCGGCAACTCTTCCACTAGACTGCCTTTGATACTCAGGAGCTTCAGCAGGATCAATTTTCCGACACCCTTTGGCAATTGCCCATTCTTAAACTGGTAGCCTTCTAATACTAAAATTTTCATAAATTTGAACATACCAAAATTAAGACTTCCATGTGGTTCCAATCTCCGCATCGCCACCGTTTTTTAAGGAATAGAAGAGATCTTAGGTTTTTATTTCCCAATATTGTGAATATGATCATGTCCAATTCGTCCAAATGGATAGCCAACCTACTTGTCTTGCAAATTGAAGACTCATCTGCTCTTCCCATCTGTCTATCTACAACTTCTACAAAACCTTTACAAACACAAATCCCGCATCAGATCATGAAGTCGGCACGATTTAAACCTATTATATATCGAACGTTCATCCATTTCAACTTGAACCATACACTTATTTGCTAGATCATACAAATAGCGTTCTGCAACATCGCGCAAACTTTCTCCTCCTACTGTATCTTCCAAAGAAATCATTCCTTCAGCCATCCAAAGCAAATATAGATTTTCTGGTTCCATATCTTCATCCTCCCGAAAACATCCCAAATACAGAAAACATGACTTCAAATTGTAAGGAAGCAAATTGTAACTCAGATCCAGTATTTGCTCTACTCTTTTGTCTTTCTCCATACCTTTCCCATGTTGAAGATACGAATCAATATTTCTACATACCTTTTCCCACTCAATTGGTTTATTTTCTTGGCGAAGAACTCCTCCAATAACTGAAATAGGTAGTGGTAAACTCCCACATTTTTGTACTATTTCCCTGCCATATTCTTCCAACTGCTTTATTTCAATTATAGGTAGCTCTGCATGCACAATAAACGGTCGCTACTTATTTGTTAATTTAAAATGTTGTATCCATTTCCTAATGAAATTATATAGTAATTAAAACAAAACAAAAATAGGAGAATTGCACTTTGTCTTTTGCTTATATATAAGAGCATACTGTCCAAATGTTAATGAAGAACTCAAGATTTGATTGTAAATTTGGTTTAGAATAACCCTCTAATCATTGTGATCTAACTACACAGATCTTTATTTTTGTTTTAATAAAAGGAAAAATAGTATCGTTAATCCCTTGAATTAGAAGTTAAAATCACTTTAGTCCTTTACGTTTATTTCTTAATTTGACTTCCCTAAACTTTTATTTTTATCTCAATTTGGTCCTCTGATTTTTTTTTTTTTGCAAACATGTGGTTGAATTTTGATTTTTTAGAGGTTAAAATAATTCATTTACGTTTATTTTTTTATTTTAGTCCCATAATTTTGTAAAATTGTCAAATTAGTCCTTTTTTAGGTAAGGAAAGAACATTTTTATATTTTTATATGTTGAATATGATATAATTATTTTATGTGAATAATATAAACTTTGAACTCTTATGAACATAATATAACATATTGTTTATCTTTAAATAAATAGTACATCTCTCTCTTTTTTCTTTTAGAAGTTACAAAAAAAATCAAAAGTTGTGACTAAATTTTGTAATACTTATATAATTTAAAAAATAAGTATTTAATTTCTAACATTAAAGTTAAAGATAAGTTTAAGAAAATTAAACCTTAACAATATTTATAAATGTAAAAAACATAAATATTTTATAACCACGTGTTCTATATTTTTTAATTTCAAACAAAATTTTAAAAATATTCCATAAAAACCTCTTAAAATGAATTACATATATATACAAAAAAAAAAAAAAATCCACCGAAGAATCAACCCCAAAAGTACATTCCACCAACTTTTTATTTAAAACCGCAAATCCTAACATTTAATAAATATTGTTAAAATTTAATTTTCTTAGACTTATTTAAAATTAAAAATTAAAATTTACTGATATAGATTCTTTTGTTATATTCTCAAATTATAAAAGTTTTACAGAAAGATTTAGTCATAACTTTAGTTTTTTTTCCAATAACTACTGAAAAAAAAGTACTATTTATTTTAAGTTAAGTAATTAATATTTGTTATTATGTTCATAAAATTCAAAGTTTCATTATTAACATGAGATAATTACATAATATTCAACGTTTCACAATATATACAAGAAATATAAACTTTTCTTTTTCCACCTAAAAAAATGATTATTGACAATGTTACAAATTTAAGGAGTTAAAGTGAGAAAAATAAACTTAAATCTATCATTTACCCTCAAAATTAAAAGTAAAAATCCTCCAATATTTTCACAAAAAATGGTCAGAAAGGCCAAATTGCGTCATAAAGTAAAGTTTAAAAACACAGTTATAGTCAAGAAATAAACTTAAGAAACTAAAATAATTTTAAATACAAATTTAAGGAATCAATTATACGATTTATACTTTAAAAAAAACAAATGTGGACTAGAAAAAAATTAAGAAACTCAATCATCGAAGACAACTACAATTAGCAAGGAATTACTATAGAGCAAACTATAAGTTAGCTGTACTGAAAGTCGGAAGTATTCTTCACTTATTATATATGATCAAAAAAATTCTTGCCAAAATCTGGTTCGGTCGAATCTGAACTAATTAAATGATAAGTGCAATACACTTGCCATGTGATTGGTGTAGAGTTCAGAAAAAGTGACCAATCACATTGCAAGTGTAATATGTGCCTGTGATTAGTTTGGTTTGACCAAACCTAATTTGGGCAAGAATTTTCCACACAATTAGTAATCATTTTAGTATTGTTACTTAATCAATTTATAGCTAATTAGAGAAAGAAGATTCAAAACAATCAAACAAAACATTAAATTTTACAAACTAACCTTGTGAATAGTTGTTTGGGAGCGCTATCTTTTGAAGTAGTTCCCATCCTTCATCTTCACTCAAACACTCCAATCTGTGAACGTATCCTGTGGAAGCAATGTTTTGATTTCTGGTAGTGAGCAAAATTCTGCTGCCAGACTCTCCAATGGGAAAGGCATGGCGCAAGCTATTCCAATCCTCAGCTTTCCAAATATCATCCAAAATCACTAGACATTTCTTCTCTTTTTGTGCATCATACAACCTGCGGACCAACTCATCATCATCGTGTTGCTCCACATTTTCATGTGGGAGAAGTTTCTTTAGTAGTCCTTGAAAAATAGTTCTCGGTTGGAATTGTTGGCTAATACAGATCCAAGCACGTGCTTCGAACCATCTCTGCACAGCCTCCCCTTGGTAAACCTTCCTAGCAAGAGACGTCTTTCCCAAACCTCCCATCCCACATATAGAAATCACTTGATTTGAGCTATGATCATCATTTGTGAGAAGTGATTCCAGCAGCTGTCTTTCTTCCTTCATCCCAACAAAGTATTGTTCAACCCCATGGCCGAACGTTTTCCTTGACCAATCGGTATCATCTGCCGAACTTGATGAGCTATCCCATTTACTACTTATAGACTCCAACTGTTTAGTGAGATCAATCATACGGGACCGAATGCTTTCGGTCTCTTTTCCAATTTGGTGCATGCTCAAACATTCACTTAATATGCAAGTAAATCTTTTCAGTATTCCTTTAAAGTTTCTTGCTTTTCTTCTGGACGTAACTTCAACAGCGTACCTTTCCAATATAATCTCAGCCTGAGTGGCCAAATCTCGAAGCTCACGGACCCAATTGCGGATCGTCTCAGAGTTGTCGGTATCTTGTCTTTTACTAGCATCCTTCAAGAAACAGTGCATGGTCTTGAGCTGCCTACGGACATCGTCAACTTGGTCGCCGACCCCGGATAAAACTTTCGCTTCCTCAATCAACAGGTCACGAAGGGTTTCGAGAGCCACGGATGCAACAGCTTCGGCCATTTTGACGATTTTCCCAGACAAAATTGCCGGATCTAGCGGCCGATCGACGATTGCAAAGGTACTTAGAAACTCTTGAAAAGAAATAACAGTGGATGCTGAACAACAACTGTACGACCTCAAACTCAAAAAAAGCATTCAACTCCTTCAAGATAAGGAGTGGGTTTAGATGAGTTGTCAGTACTGTAGGTTGTGAATGAGTAATGGAGATATGATTCTAATTGCCTGAATGCCTTTTCTTTTTTTTTTTTTTTTTTTTTGATAATTAATTATTGGGGTAAATTACAAAGATTTCTTATGAGATTTGACATAATTATGAGTATCACTTGTTGTTTGAAAAATTACAAATATCCTCTTGATGTTTTGATGAAATTATGTAATCTTTGGATGAAAATATGAAATTATCAATTTTGTCCTTACTGTATTTTGTATTTTTTTTAAAAAAATTAAAAACTTATAAAAAGAAATCGAACGGGATTGGATGATTTTTTTTTAAATTATAAAAAAATTATCCACTTAGTGTATAAAAAAATAAATAAAATTATAACTTTTAATCCATAAGGACATTTTGGCAAGTTCATCAAAAAATGGATAAAAACCTAACGGATTGAGTTAATTGTTAGACGGCCAATACAATCACGAGGGTATTGATAATTTTTCAAACAACTAAAAGTGTTTATAATTATGCCAAATCTCATGGGAGATCATTGTAGTTTAATTATAGCTCAAACAATGGTATAATATATCAAAATATACATATGCAATTTTATTTGACTCAAAAGTACATTGACACCCTTTAAATGACTTATTCAGGTTTTCTTTGTTTGTTTTTTGCGTACAATGTTAGTGGCGGTTGAACATAAGACTGTTAGTTTTCTTAAATTATTTCTAGGCAATTATCTTTACATTAATCCGCATTTAGCATGTACGTATTTTATTTTCATGATTTTAGTTAGGAGGAATATTTGAATTGATATTTTCATAACGATTTGATTAGCATTTTTTTTAATAGAAATTGAAATAATATTGTCCTCAATTATAAAATTAAAATTAAAATAAAAATTTTTGGTGTGTTGAATAAAATGCAGCCAAACATGCCCTTATTTATAAAATATCCTACCTAATTTTTCTCCAAAATTGGGTTGATCATCGTTTATTTTAATTGTTAACCTAATGGATGGTACTCAATCAGATTAAAATTAAAAATTTCCCCCCTCGCATTTACGTTCCTAAACTAATGATATCTATAACACTTGCCCCAATTATTTGTTTGGATAAACTTACCCTCATGACATGCGCATTTGTGTTGGGATAATTACACTTTTCTCTCGTGAGATTTGATATAACTACACGTAAATTCCCTGCAATTTGAAAAATTATATCTACTACTCCTGAGGTCTGCTTCTATCGAACAAATAAGTCCATCCATTAATCAAAATTAACCAAAATTGTTGGTATTAACAAAAAAAGGGGACAAAAATCTATATTTACCGTCGATTGACGTATTATTGATTTATTGCAGGTCAAAAAAATCTTTTTATGATCATATTATTCCTATACATCTTTTTATCAAAATTCACCAAATTTGTTGGTATTAACAAAAAAGAGGATAAAAATCTATATTTACCTTTGATTGACGTATTATTGATTTATTGCAGGTCAAATAAATTTTTTTATGATCAAATTACCCATATACATCTTCACACATTAATGCATGTGAGCAGGTTTATTCTGTTACAAAGGTACTTTAGTAAATATATATATATATATATATATATATATATATATATATTATGTGACCTACGATAAATTAGTAATAAGTCAATTGCAGGTAAATATCAATTTTCATTTTTTTTTTTTTTTTTGTTAATATCAGCAAATTCAATGAAATTTGACTAATGGGATGGACCTGTTTGTTAGATGAAAGCAAACCTCATGAATACTAGATGAAATTTTTTAAACAATAAAAAATTTATGTGTAATTATACCAAATATTAGAGAATGGGAGTAGAATACCCCCTTATATTATTTGGATGGCAAATCACTACAAAAAGAAAATACTTTTTGCTACAATAAAAATCTGGGGTAAATGCTGCTTTTTGCTACAACATTCAGCCCATAGCAAAGGCTTTCAAGTCAAATGACGTCGTTTTAAGTTTTATTACAATTTTATGTTACTAAAATAATCGTATCTAAAAAAATTTGGAAATACATAAATCCACATTGTTTGGGTTGGATTGAATCTTACTGGGTTGGGTCTAATATGATTCTAATATATGAATCTTACTGCAATTTAAGGAGATGGGTGATTTCAAACAAATAGCATTCATAAAAATTATATATATATATATATATATATATATATAAATATCCACCTAGTCCATAAAAAAATTTTAGAAAATTATAAAAAATAAATAAAATCATAATTCAGAGTCCAAAGAGCATTTGTGTCAGTTCACTACAAAAATGGATGGATTGACTAATTATTAGACCAACATTAAAATCAAATGTGCATAGTAATTTTTCAAACAATAAGAGTGTATTTATAATTATGTCAAACCTCTTTACATATATTGTGATTATTATGAACTTTTTGTTTATATGGATGTATTGTAACTAAAAGAACAAATTAATTTGCATTACTAATCTACAACATTTAATATTTCGATTGACTTTCACATAATTAAAAAGGTTATGAAAAATGATTTTAATTAAATTAATTCGTGCATTACATTGGACGAAACACATGCTAGTAACTATACATTCATCAATTATAGTTATAAATAAGTGAGACCTATAATATAATTTTGATTTACTAGAAATAAAGAAGAAAAAACAAAGACATATGTATGATTCAGACAGTGATAAAACAAATCAACTGAGAATTAATGGATGAAGATCCACAATATTAATTAAATTAGGATGATGAGGAATGCAACTACTACTTAGTTCTCACCAATCTAAATCTTCACGAATAACAATGGATGGTATGTGTTTGATTTTGTGATAATCTTCTCCTTCTCGACCATTCACCACTCGTACCCTCTCATTAAACTCTTCTGGCATGTATTCAATTCTGAGTTGTTTGAGAGTAGTGATGAATTTCAATCCATCTGGAATCATCTCCAATTTAGGGTTTTCACGAATTATTAGAGTAGAGAGATTGGGCATTGCTCCTTTCTCCACTCTCCACTCCACCAAATTAAGCAAGTTTTCCAGATCAAGTTTTCTGAGTTGAGGAAATCCAGTTGCCCCACAAACCATCTTTCTGCCCATATATGCATGATTTAACCGCAGTGATCGCAACATGGGAAGCTTCTCTAGTATTTCCATTGGGTCTTCCTCGGTCATTGACAAGGAAAGGTCCAAATCTATCACATTTTGATATAGTCGAACTTCATAGGCCGGTAATTTGCTTATTCGCCAGAATCTAGTATGCAAGAAATGTAGTGAGCGGCACATCACCAGCCTCCCGAGAAGAGTTGAGCCATCTTCCGAATTCATATTGACGTCCATGTCAATCCAAAGTTTTATGCTGCGAAATCGCTCTTGATGATTTAACATGTGATCAACCATCATTGACAGATTTTGTTCATCAAGAATTCTTACTTCCAATACTTGGAGGTTCGGCAGATTACCAAGATGAGTGATATCATCACCCCAACTACTGACCCCAGTTATCATCTCCAGCTCATTCAACCCTTCCAGTTTCAATTTTCCACCTCCAATGATGCTCCTATGAGAATTCAAATATAGATGCCTCAAGCGCCGCATTTTGTATATGGAATTAGGTAACCTAAGAGGAGGAGAATGTACTGTAAAATTAACTTTCAGATTCAACGTCTGCAGACAAGGTAGCTTGCATATAGATGGCGGCAACTCTATCACATAACTTTTTTTGAGACTCAATAGCTTCAACAGCTTCAATTTTTCGATACCTTCGGGCAATTTTCCATTCTCAAATGTATAACATTCCAAAACTAAGACTTTGAGATATTTGAAAATCCCAAACTTAATGCAATTGTACCTCTTCATAATTCGGCTGCCTTATTGAGGAATAGAAGAGATCTTTTGTTCTTAGCTTCCCCAATATTATAATAAAGATCATTATCCAATGTTTCCACATGGATAACCAATCTATTTGTTTTGCAAATTGAAGATTCTTCTCTTCCCATCTTACTATCCATAACCTCCAAAAATCCTTCTTTTTTTACTTTTGACAAACACAGATCTCGTATCATATCATGAAGTCGACATGACTTAAACCTATTATATATCGACATCTCGTCTATATCCACGTGAACCATACACCTATTTGCTAGTTCAAACAAATAGCGTTCTGCGACATCTCTCAAGGTTTCTCTTCTTCCCTTATCTTCTGAAGAAATCATCCCTTCAGCCATCCATAGTAAATATAATTTCTCTGTTTTATTTTTGATCCTCTTTAAAACATGCCAAATACAGAAAACATGGCTTCAAATTGTAAGGAAGAGCATTGTAACTCAAATCCAGTATCTGCTCTACTCTCTTGTCTTTCTCCAGACCTTTCCCATGTTGAAGGTACGAATCAAGATTTCTACACACCTTTTCCCATTCAATTGATGTTTTTTCGTGACGAAGAATTCCCCCAATAACTGAAATGGGTAATGGTAGACACCCACATTTTTTACTATTTCCATGCCATATTCTTCCAACAACTTTCTTTCAATTGTAGGTAGCTCTGCGCACATAATAAATAAATGCTAGTTATTTACATTTAATAAATTAGAATTTCTTATAAAAAATCCAAAAGCACAGGACTTTGTTAATTTTATTTTAATACTGCATCTTTTATATATAATTATATTTTGCTTTTGTCTTAACTTGTTCAATACAAAATCATTAAACATAATAATTATTAAATTTAAAATGCAAAAATTCTGTTTTAAGGAATAAATCTTTTGTTTAATATTATCAATTACATTTAAAAGTGAGTTATAAATAACAAACTAAATGATTTCCTCATCAATTAAAATAATTATTATTAGTGTTTTTGAAAATAATTATATACTAATGATTCAATAATAGAAATATAAATAAAAATATGAGCTTAATATCTTTAGTAACAAATAAATTCTATATTGAAATCTAAAAATATGTTTTTGCACGTGCATTGCACATGATACTTCCTAGTATATATATATAGTGTTCAGTGGCAATAATAGTTAAAACATCCAGTATTTTTACAATAACATATATATAAGTTTTAAAATTACCAAACTTTTCTAAAATAAGTTTTGAAATATTAATAACCACAAAGAATATTCACAGCATTAGAAATTTTCTTAAGTAAAAGTATGAGGTAGGGACTAAAATCACTACACCAAAGATAATTTCAGTAACAAAAATAAAATGATAATTTTAAAATTATCACTAAATATATATATTCATATTAAGTGCAAATTATACCATTGACATAATATGATTATTAATAAGAAAACTTGTGCATAAATTAGTCACTATATATAATTATTGTTACTTATGCAGTTGTAACAACTTAGAGGCAATAAGTATAATTGTCGTTATGTTTGTATTGTTATGAAATTGTCATTAATTATTTATAATGACAACACTATAAACAACTTTTTTATCACTAATAATTTTAACGACAATTTTTTTTCACACATATTGTCATCATGGAAACTATAAAAAACATTACAGTAACTAAATAATCTTTTTCGCTTAATATATATTATTAGTATTTTTTCTTTTTGTAAGTAATTAGAGAAAGACGATTCAAAATCAATAAAACAAAACAAGAAATTTTACAAACTAACCTTGTGAATAGTTGTTTGGGAGTGCTATCTTTTGAAGTAGCTCCCATCCTTCACCCTCACTCAAACACTTGAGATGGTGGACATATTCTGCTGAAGCAATGTTTTGATTTCTAGTTGTGAGCAAAACTTTGCTATCTGCCTCTCCAATGGGAAAGGCATGCCTTAAGGAATTCCAGTGATCAACTTCCCAAACGTCGTCCAAAACTATTAGACATTTTCTATTTTTTTGTACATCACACAATTTTCTCACTAATGCATCTTCGTCTTGCTCCTCTGCTTCATTTGGAAGAAGTTGCTTTAATAGTCGTTGGAAAATAGTTTTGGGTTGAAATTTCTGGCTTACACAAACCCAAGCACGATATTTGAAGCACCGTTGCACGGCCTCCCCATTGTAAATTTTAGCAACAAGCGTGGTCTTTCCCAAGCCTCCCATGCCACATATGGAAATCGCACCATTTGATTTGTCATCAGTTGTCAGAAGTGATTCTAGTTGTTCAATATCCTCCTTCATTCCTACAAAATATTTTGCAACCTCATGGCCGTAGGTTTTTCTTGACCAATCGGTATCATCTACCAATCTTGATGAGTTGTCTCCTATACGCATGGACTCCAACTGTTTGGTGAGGTCAGACATACGAGACTTGATGCCTTTAATCTCTTCTCCAATTTGATGCATACTCAACCACTCAGTCATATACAAGTAAATCTTTTGAGCACCTTTTTAAGGCTTTTTCCTTTTCTTCTGGACACGACTTCAATGAAATATCTTTCTAGTACATCCTCAGCTTGAAGGGACAAATCGCGAAGTTCAGCAACCCAATTCTGGACCGTCTCTGAATTGTATCGATCCGCCTCCTATCAGCATCCTTCAAGAAACAATGCATGTCGTTGAGCTGCCTACGGACATCCTCAACCTCACCGCTCACACTCGATAGAAACTTTGCTTCCTCAATCAACAACTCCCGAAGTGTTTCGAGAGCCATTGTTGCAAAATAATCAACCATTTTACTTTATATATGAATGATTTTTTTGGAGAAAATGTGTTGGATCTGTAGCGTCCAATTGCAAAGAAGTTGTATGTTATTGATCTCTTTAATTCACGAACTGCCTTCATTTTATATATGCGCATACAAACTTCTACCCATGGTACAAATTCTTTTCTCCTCTTTATCTTTTCTTGCAAACTGGAAGTTTTAGATTCTTTCTTCCATATTTCACGCTTTCTTGATTCTCACTTTTAATTAAAGTTAAAGCAAAAGAATCAGCTACTCAAAACACAAGTTCAAGAAATCCCTTTCAGATTTAATTTAAATTCTACTCTTTGTTGCAAATTCTATTCTCCTTTTCCACACAAATTTATTTATAGGTATAGAACCAATTCAGATTCAATTTATTTTTCTTAATGGATTTAAGTCTAATAATATTTATTTAGTGCGGGTATAGGTCTTTGAATTAGTTTATGGATTTAGGTGGGGTCTTATCATACCCATTGACACCCATTTCCATCAATGCATTCGTATCAAATTAGTGGTCGATCTACTATAATACTAGATATTAATTAATTCTACATGTTTTATATTAACTAGAAAGTATCACGTGCAACAATCATATATTTAGAGATGAATTTATATCGTTTATTAGCTATAAAAAATATCCAAACCACAATTTTATTTATTCAATTTTATGAACTTAATATTTTTTATAGCTAACCATAAATAATGTATTTACCTCTAACAATATATTTATGCAAGTGAATCGCATGTCATTCTTTCTAAATCATATCACGTGCATTGCACGTGTAGAAATATATATTTAGAGGTGAATTAATTTATATGTAGACTCTACCCAATTTATTGAACCCAACTCAAGACCCACTTTTCAGATAGGGTTAGACCTAGACCCAAATTCTTTTTCTTCTTTTTATTTTTTTTTTTTTTTTTTTTTTTGCAAACCATACTATTTAGATTAAATTTCTTTCTTTTTATTTTCATTTTATCCATAATTTATCAATAAATTTAGGTCTAATAATATGTATTTGGTTTGGGTATGTATCTTTGAATTAGTCTATGGAGTTCACTAGTCATACTCTAACCATTGACACCCCTAGTCCCATCAATATATTTGTATCAAATTAGTGGTTGGTCTATTATAATACTAGCTATTAATTAATTATATATATTGATATTAATAATCAAAATATATTAATTATTGATAATTGCATAAAATAATTATAACCAAATTATTTATAAAAGAAAATAATTATAACCAATTTATTCATCTAAAAGAATGTTAAATAAGTGTATGAATTCATATCCATCTTAAAACAAAAATTAGAAGAATGAATAACATAAATTGAGCTACATCCAACAAATAGAACGATTACGACATCGAAAAAAGATGAAGAGGAGCGTGCAAAATGACTTTCAAAAGTAATACAACTCTAGTCTAAAAAATAAGTCTTAAGATTATTACATGATACTGAAATAGAGCACGACAACTTAAAGTACCTTATTAATAAGAAAAACTATACGATAATTCACATATAGAATCTACAGTACAACACAATCAGTGAATAATATGAACAAATCTAATGCATACACTTTAACATCATCTCCGCCATCCGTCTTTTCTTTAGCTTCTGACGTCTTATACAGAAGCCATGCATAACATACTCAAAGTTTTCATATGTTTTCATACTCAATGGCCCAAGCAAAATTCTGAAAACATAGATAGACAAAGTTTTCATGTTGGGTGAGGTGGGGTAAAATGACTTGTAAAGGCTTCATATGAATGAATATTTATGTTTTTAATTGCTGATAATAAATCATGTAAAATCAGCTATCAAAAATGCAATTAAATAGCACTACAGAGACAAGATGGAGAGGATTAGAGTGCTTGTAGAAACTAGAATGTAGTAACTTGTTTTTTCATCTCTGTGTATGATCCCATGTATATGTCCAATTTATAAACAACGAATTATAAGGCTGCACACAAGTTTCTAGCTCAGTCCACAGTCTCATTTTTGCTTAACCTTCAAAACAGGTTGTAATAGTGAGTTAATTCCAACAGTCTCATAGCATGTATCGTACTGCCATGAAAAACTCGTTTATCCAACATAGATGCAACTCGAAGATCTTAAGTTCCATGTCAACTCTTCCTCAAGAGAAGAAACAACCTTTGATCAATCCTAAACTTACGCATCTTTAGGGGATCACTTTTTAGCAACATCTGAAGGCCTCCAAATGAAATGTATGCCTCCCTATCACAAATGAAAATCCCAATGTCAATGAATAAAATCCAAATAAAGTGTTTCGTTCAAGAAGCAATAAGAACATTAGGTTACACATAAGTATAAGTTCCTTCGATGAAAATGAGACCCTATTGTCTAAATATTTCTCCATTGTTAACATAACACAATCAGTGAATAATATGGACAAATTTCATTAATCAAAGGTGCATATACATACTTTTAACATCATCCCCGCCATGCGTCTTTTCTTTAGCTTCTGATATCTTATACAGAAGCCCATGCATAACATACTCAAACTTATCTGCAAGTGATTTCTGTTTTCCCTGCAATTGGAGGACGACAATCATGAGTTAACCTCAGTTTCTGATCATACACTATTCTAACTTCTCCTCGGTCTCAAGTTGTTTATTATGAAATATATGGCATGTAAGCATAGAACACATGCATGACATTACATGATTCACTTCAAAATCCAACATTCGCTAACTGTTATACTAAATATGCTCATCCCTTAACCAACACTAACTTTTAGATCTAAACTACTATATGGGCAGGAGACAACCAAAGAATTGGTACCAAATTTATAGATAGAAAAATTCTCTAATGAATTCTCTTCATTAGATCATGTCGCCCTATCATAGGGGGAGGCAATTGTCCAGGGCAAATTTGCAACCTTTTTTACTTTTTTTTATGAATTACAGTTCTGAGATTTGTCCTAATTTGAATTTTCCATGGGAAGATTCTTGTGTCCAATTTTCGAACTCCCTACATCTCTTGCACCTTAGTTTGGAATTCTTGATTTTCCCGTATATTTGATCCAACACGAGGAAGAACTTAATAGTTTCCAATGGTATTAGTGTTGCGCATTTTGGCACTCTTTTTCAACAGAAAATACTCTAATTCTAATACTTCCTAAGCAATATTTGCCAGTAAAGTACAATTATCTGAGTCTAAAAAAAAGCATATTTTCTCAAACGTATCACTTCTGAGATGCAGATTATACAAGCTATCTTTGATCATTTCTGTAACAAATGGCATATAAATATTGCTTACTACTAGCTACCAACCAAAAAAAATGCTCCTACATGTTGTTTTCACATCCAAAAATCCATCAACTTCCATCGTCTACATGTTCAATCACATGATCATCTGATCAAAATCGGCTAAAATGCATAAAACCCCCCTGTGTTTTAAAAAGTTCGCTGAAAACCCCCCTCTATTTTAAAAATAGGCTAAAAGCCCCCCTGTGTTTTCTTAAATATAACTCAATCGCCCCTTTCCGTTAAATATAACTAACGGCGTTAACTTTTTTATAAAATGACCGTTATACCCTTATTTAATAAATATTACCTCTTATTTTAGTAACCGTTGGATTTTTTTGATCAAATAATGATCGTTAGATCTAATCAATTCATCTCAACCGTTAGATTTTAAGAGAAATGAAAGGTTAAGATTTAGCAAATTATTTAACTAATATATTTAATTTAAATTATAAAAAAATTATTATTATTATATATAAAAAAAGTAAAAGAAAAACTTTACTACCCCCCACCCCCCCACCCCCCCCCCCCCCCCCACCCCCAACCCCTGCTGCCTACCCCCCACCGCGCCACAACCGCCGCCTCCCTCTTCCCCCCGCCAACCCCGCCCGGCCCGGCCCCCCCTCCCGCAGATAGGGGCGACGCCCGTCGCCCCCAAATCCGGGCGACGTCGCGTCGCCCAAATCAGATCTGGGCGACGCGACGTCGCCCAGAAAATTACTAAGGGCGACGGCGTCGCCGTCGCCCATGGTTTGGGCGGCGGACGTTGCCGTCGCCCCCCTTTTTTATTATTTTTTTTTCTAATTAATTTTTTATTAATTAAATATATATTAGTTAATTAAGAATAATTTAATAATTATAATAATTAAATATTTTTTAATTAATTAAGATAATTTAAAATAATTATTGTACTTAAATTAATTTAAATATGTATTTTGGTTAATTAAGAATAATATTAAATATATAATTAATTAAGGATAATTTTAAATATTTTTTTAATTTTTAAATTTGAATTTTAAAATAACTAAAAAAATATATTAATTAAATTAAAAATAATTCATTGGAATACTTTTAAATTTAATTAAAGTGAAGTTTTAAATTTCAGTTTTAATAATTATAAAAATTATTTTAAATTTAAATATAAAATATTATTTTTAATTAAATCATAATTTGAATTATAATATTATATAATGGCAAAAAAAAAAAGCGTCACACTTGTTTTTGGGGGAGAAATGAAAAAAAAAAAAAGACAAATAAGTCAAAATGTCCTTATAAGGTTACATAGACTCATAAGGGGGTATTTTAGTCCAAAATAATATAAAAATATAGACCTAAATTGCAGAAAAACACGCCCAAACGCACCAACCGCGCGTTTCCCCCACTCTCCGTTAATTGTTAACAGAATGGGGGGTTTTTTGCTGACTTTCACAAACACAATGGGGGTTTTAGCCTATTTTCAAAACACAAGGGGGTTTTTAGCTTTTTCAACAAAACACAGGGGGGTAAAATGCATTTTAGCCGATCAAAATCGTATATCACACATATAAAGTGAAAGGACCTACACCTCAGGGAAGTAGCCAGCAACAGGCGAACCATCCACATTCAGAGTTTTGGAAATCACCATCCTATATTTTTCACCAGGAAGCATAGGATATATCTCATTGTGCACATCTAATTCCAAAATCGAATCATCGTCTTCGCTTTCCGCATTTATTCGTGAAACTGAAATACCATTCCCGAAACCCTTTAGCTCAAACCAATCCCTCACATAAACTTCAAAAAGCTTGAAAATTATTTCTGAAATTAAACAACTTCAATCCAACAAAACTACGATATAATGAACAATTTCTCGGTTTGCAAAGAATTACTATAGGATAACGCCAAAGATAACATCTTTTTGGCTTTACCTTTCTCATACACTACTTGGCTATCGATCTTGAGCATCTTGATTATCTCATCAAAGTGAAATCAGCCATTATCTTGAAAACAAAATAAAAATTAACCTGCAAGGAATATCAAACAAAAATTGGCATTTAATCTGTTACTATGAAATTTGATGAAACATGTATCAAAATCTTTATACTCCACAAGAGCGAGAAGAGGTTAGAATTTTGCTCACAATCAGACGGGTTGTCGGAGCCTTGCTAAATACTATCAAGGGAAAAAAGGGTTTTAAGCCATATGGTTTTAAGTTGAGCTATTTAATTATTTACTTTTGTAAATTACATCAACACCCCACAATTAAATTCTAATTACATAAATAACCCTCTATTTTTTATAAAAGGGTAAATATCAGTTTTGGTCCCTCAAGTATGCCATTTATCCAAAATTGATTTCTCATATTTCCTTCTCATCAAATTTAGTCCTTCAAATTTAAAAATCCATCAAGTTTGGTCCTTCCATCACAAAATCGTTAATGTTAACGTATTTGTTAAAACAAAAGGCATAAGTAGGGTAGCAAGGAATCAAACACATGCCTTCAATTTAACATGTAAAAGGCCTCACCACCCACCAAATCTCTTTCTTGGCATTTTAGGAACCCAAATATTACTTGGCATAGTGAATTTATCCCACAGAGAATGAATTACTTAAATCTCTTCCAACAATCCAAAGAACTTAGTTTTTTTTTTTTCAAGAATGCTAACAGCCACGCAAACTGAAAGCTAAGTGGGAGTGAAAATAAGAAAAATAAATAAGTAATAAATATTTTGGACATTGTTTTTATGTATTTGATGACATGATTTTATGAATTCATTTATAAAAATCCAAAAAATTTAATTACAGAAAAATCATGAAAAATGGCATACATACATACATACATTCCGAATTTTTAATTACAGAAAAATATGAATACATTACTGAAAAATTAGTAAAAATAATAATTTTTTTTAAAAATGACATACAATGATATGCCAAAAAGAAATGCACATTTTACAAACAATGATTCGCCCAGACCACGGTATTAAATTAATAAATATTCATTCACATATTACACACTTTACATACAATAATTCGCCCAAAACAATTGCACATTTTACATACAAAAAGTACACATATTAGATACATAAAAAATACACAAATTTTGCCCAAAAAAATACACATTTTACATATAAAAATTACACACATTACATATATAAATAAAATTACCAACCTTATTTTGAGTGAACGGTGGTGGGTTAGTGGTGGCGACTAGTGGGCAAGCAGTGGTGGGCAGCTGGTGGGCCGAAAACTGGTGGTGGGCAGCTGGAGGCTGTAGTGGGCTAAGGAGGAGGGAGAGACAGAGTGAGAAAGAGGATGGGAGTGAAAAAGTGAAAATTTTGCTAAGAGGTAGATTTATAGTTCATTATTGAAACAATCATTTTTATGATGACTGATCTATAAAACAAACAGGAACAATCATTTATTAGTTGAATCGTTCCTATGACTGTTCTTATTTGGAAAAACAACGTCGTTTACAGATTCAAATGTTGTAACCGCTCCTATTATGTCAAAGGACCGTTCCTAATAATGTTCCAACTAAATATTTATTTTTCAAAAAAATAAATAAAAATTAATAAAAAAAACGAATTGAACACATCAATGAGCAAAAAAAATATACAATAATAGATTAAGACCATTGACAACATAAAATATTTTTCATGAGATTGATATATATTCACTATATAAAGTATATTTGTATATTCAAATTTGTTAATATTACTACATAGATGTAACTAGCATCTTATATTACTGTACTGTACAGCCAGACCGTTAAAATTTTGATCAAACCGTTAGATATGATTAAATCGACAAAAGAACTACATTCGATAAAGTTTTGGATATTTTTGTTACACAGATATTGAGATATCATATCTGGTTCGTACTAAGAGAGATTCAAAATGGCGCAACCTTCAATCAAGCCATGTGATTTAAATCAAACCATTAGATATATTCAAATAAACATAATCTTATACGTGTATAACTTTGAAATTAATCCGCATCGCAAATGTTGAGTTATCATAACAGGAATGTACATTATATATTTTTAAACACATTTTGGAACAGCTATCAGTTACATTTGGAAAGTAATGATAATTTAAAAATTGCAACGATCGATGAATAAGGAATGAGAAATTAAAAATAATTTTGGAGCGGTTTAGAAAATTTAACTAGTTCAAATTTTAAATTTTTCAAAAAGTGTCGAACTAAATTTATGAAACTGGGTTTGGAACGATCAAATTGAAATAGCCGTTCCTACTGCAGATTTCACAAAAATATCATCCAGTGTGGAACGGACCTTGAAATGGCATTTGGAACTCCACAAAAAGTTGACAGAACACATTGTACCACATTTAGGAACGAGATATGGACTAAGGTTTGAAACACAAAAATGGCAGTTAAAATTTAGCTTTCAGAACGTGTCTTACAATACAATATTTTCTATCTAGTGAAGTCGTGTCAAATTGTATCTCCCTTTGGGACAGTACTTGTGTATTGTGTAATTATTTGCTAAATAATTATACACAATACGTATATATACCTTATATAGATAAGGAAAAACGTGTCTAGATAAATTTCACTTTTCTACAAGGTAACCCCTCCGTCTATATAGTTTGATTTAATCATGCCATATTGAGAGGGTTCTAACATTGGCCAAACTTGCAAAATAAAACAAAATAAAGAATATTAATAATTAAGTATGATTGATCAATTGTGGTTCATTTAATTTTTATTATGTACGAAATTGATTGTTCTTATATATTAATAACTTATTAAATGACCTAATTAATAGAGAATAATTTTAGGGGAGCAACGCGGCATATTATAAATTTACTATGTCATCAATTTATAAATATCAATATAATCATATATAAGCTCAAAATACTTTGATTTAATTTTAACAAAATATTAAAAAAAACTATAGTTAAATTAGTAGGATATCAGAGACAATTATATACATACTTTTTATATAAGCTCAAAATATTCTGATATAATTTTATAAAAAAAAATTTAAATAATTAAAATAATTAAAATTTATAAATTAATTTAAATAATTAATTTAAATTATTTTTTATGTTGAATATCTTATTAATTATATTTTTTTTATAAATAATATTTATATTTAAATTAGTATTATATGTATTTAAAAAAATCTAATAATATATATGTATATCATACTAAACAATTAATTAAATATTTAACAATTATTAATATAATTAATTAAAATAATTAATTTTTTTTAAGAAAAACCTGGGGGCAGCTGCAACAGGAGGGCGACGGTTATATCACCTGTTTTGGGGGCAATCAAGAGGGCGAGGACATCTTTCTTCCCTATGGGCGACGGTTACATCACCTGCTTTGGGGGCAACGGTCGTTGTCGCGCCTCTTTCTTTTTTTTCGGTTGTTGCCCTCCCTTTATTTTTCTGTACGACAGCTGGGATGGGGCGGGGGCGGGGCGGAGGAGGGGGAGTAGGGGTGGGAATGGGGGTAGGCGGTGAGGGTTGGGGTGGGTAGTTTTTCTTTAAATTATTTATATATATAATAATTTTTTTTTTAACTATTAGTCATAAGGGTATAATAGTCAAATGATGCTAAAATTAATGCCGTCATATATCAGTCAAAAAAAGGAGAGCATGTGCTGAATTAAAAAAAATTATAAGGGGGTGTTTTGTCTATTTTTAAAACAAAAAGGAATTTTGTGCTGATTTTTTAAAATACAGGGTCTTTTTTTTTTATAATTTAGCCAAAATAATAAGAGGATGTTTGGTCTTTCTAAAATATATTTGAGAACTTAGAAATTTTGTAAAGCTTTTCGATAATTTTTTAGAAGAAATTATTAAATTTTAAAGTTAAATATTTAATGAGCTTTAAAATTCCATAAAAAATAGGTTGAATCCGACTTTTTCGATATAAGATTTTTAAATTTTTATTTCTTAACATCCGTAAGGTAAAAGGATCCTGAGCAATGTGAGTCCTATTTTTGATATAAGACAATCCACACGTTCCGTAGTCCAATGCGAGGTTGGCCCAGATTTTTGTTCAAGCTCAGCATAATAGCAATGTAAGTGGCAATGTCAATCCCCTTAATTCGAGCCCATATCAAATGATCCTCCCAAATCATGTTCAGCAAATTCTCTTTTCCATTGTGATGATGGGCCCAATTTTGTCCAACCCCAATTCAAGAAAAATTGTGAGATTTCAAAAAGCAGCAGCAATTTCGGACTTTGCCGCTCTGCTGCAGCACCTCCTCATTTCCTCTTAAACCCTAGCTTTCGTTGTATCAATAGGGTGGATTACGCAAGGCTCACACAATCTCGTTCTCTCAATCGCAGTCCGTCTTCTGTGTTCTTCCCTAGAGGTAATATTCTTTTGCTTTCTGACATGTGTCTGTAGATTATTCCTGAATTTTATTTAATTGCTTATGCCTGATTTCTTTTTCTGCTTATGTGAATATAATTTCTGCAAATTGCTATGGTTTTGGAAATGTTTCTGGTGAACTATGGGTTAGTTTCCGTGGTTTTGGGATTGTTGAGGATGATTTGGATGTTGTAGATTTTCTTGTGAGATAATTCGACAATAAGAACAATTTAAGTAAATATTCAAGATTTCTAATAAAAGCGAATAAATAATTATAAAAATACAAAGCTTTTAAGAAGTAAATATAATACTTCAAGGTAGATTGTCCATTAAAAAATAAAAAATAATGTTTAAAAGATGAAGAATAGAAGATTAACTAAAACACAAAAAGAAAAATACATAAGCAATGTGAACTTGAGTATAAAAAGCAAAAATAAAAAATAAAAAAAAACAAGAAAAAAGTCGTTTGGAAATGCATCAGGAAAAAGAAGCTAGCAGCGTTCTATCAGGTTACACTTTAATTAATCAACGATTTTACTTGATTAATTAAATAAAAATTTAGTGCACAAGATATACCAAGACATTGATATAAGTCTAGTGATTGAAAAATATATTATTAAAATGAAAATAAATGATTAGTGAATAAAAAATTAATTAAAAAATTTGAATATGTTTAAAATAAATACAAATTAGATTAGTATCCTAATTTTGAAGGTAGAATCTAGTATAAATAAACACTAATCTGAAAGAAACGATTTTTTAGATAAATACAAATTTAATTTTTAATTTAACATAGATGATATTTCTAACCCAATGAGATTTTTTTAATAACTAAAAAATTCAAAATTTTTAGAAATTAATATTTGATTAAAATTAGTTTCTACCACATTAAACCTTGTGTCCAGCTTCTATGTTCCAGCTACGATCTTGAAAGAATTGAAAATCTCCCCGTGAACAAAATGAAAATCCTAGAATATAAAAGATATATATTAAAATAGGGATGACAAATGAGTTAATTAGTAATAATTATAATACTAAAATTTCAGAGACGGAAGTAGAGACATAAAACACAGAAATTCAAATTCAAATTTTGCGTCACTTTTCAGACTCAAAGATGGAAAATTTCTGTCTCTAAATTTAAAAATAATCAGAGATGGTTTAAAATACAAATTTATATCTCCGTTTCCATCTCTAAGATAATAAAAATTTACTATCATAGAACGAAATTTTTTTGTTCTAGTGTTATCTAAGAATAAGCATCTCGTGGCCAAATCTGTCTCCTAATTTAAAATTTATTAGTAGGCTATGACAAAAATTACTTCTGTCTCTATCCATGCACATAGCTAAATTTAAAAAATAAAATTTAGTATATTATCCTTTTAATGTATTTTTTAATTTTTTGGAATTTTATATTTAATATAAATATATTTTTAAAAAAAGTTTGAATTGAAAAGTAGTAATGTATATAAATATGTAAAAAAATATTCTTTTTATTTATGTTATTGTTAAAAAAAATTGAAATAAAAAATAATAATGTATTATTTTATAATATAATAAATTTAAATATAATTTATTAATGTTTTTAATTATATAATATTTAAATTTGTTAATTGTGTAATTTTTATAATTACTTAATATCCATATTTGTTTAGAAATTTAAATTTTGTATTATGATTTTAATTTAATTTTTTAATTTAAATTATTAAATATTAAAAATTTTGTATAATTCTTTTTATATTTAAACAAAATATATATTTTTTTTAATTTTTAAAATAGTTGAAAAAAATAATCAAAAAAAGTTAAAAATGACCAAAAACTATTATATAGTCATATAGAAACAATTTAGTCATAATGGCAACAAAAAGTCATGCTAGAACGCCAAAATAGTCCCTAGTTGCACCACTCAGGCGTGCAGTGCACGTTCAGTCGAATTCTAACGGCAAGGAGGATTTACAAAATACGCGAGTTTTCTTTGCTTATTTTCAAATTATAGGGGAGTTTTTTGTTAATTAAAAAAACACAGGGGGTAAAATAGAATTTGGCCTAATATTTTCTTACTCTCCCTCCCCCCTCCTCTTCCTCGTCTCTGTCTCTCTCTCTCTCCCCCGCCAACACTGTCTCACTGGTGGTGCCGCTCCGCCCCTCTCGGTCTCCGCTGTATTATACGCCGTTTACTTCAGCCACTAGCTTGTTGGCGTACGTTATTTGATGGGGGATCGGCTAACAAGATTGGGCCTGATACGATTCTCTTCTATTCGAGGGATCTGATTAAGCACTGGCTTATTTCACCAAGGATTACAGTCATACTTGCTTGCAGATGATCGAAACATACGTCAGTACAACTGCCCAAGTCTTCACAAGTCAGTAAACCCTAACCCCAACTCATAGTTATGGAGGAGTGTTGAATCTTTGGATTCAGGAAAAACTGTTGTGTTTGTGGACATGCTCTGTCTTAAGTTTGCTTGGAAAAGAATCGTCTCTCTCTATTTTATTTTTGTCTGGTTGGAAGTAATGCATAATTGTATATAATTTGTGTATTATTGCATAGATAAATGTTATGTTGGTAGATGGGACGCACTCCAATCTTACGGAGCGGATATTTCTCGGTTCTCATACTCTTTGAGGAAAATTGGACTCTTTTTTTGGTCTTTTTCCTACTGTTCAGTACTAGGTTTTATTCAGTTATGACTGTTTATTTGTGTGTGTTGCTTGATTCTTGTTATATGATGGTCTATCCTGTGTTCATTAAGAACTGAGAAGCTACAAGCGGGTATAACTTAAGCACAGAAATGCTTTATATGTGCTTGTTTTTCTATTTTGATCCTTACGGACATGTTGTTATGTTTTAACTTACTAGAAAATTACTTTAAAAAACACAATAATTCCAATACAACTCCCACAATTTCCCTGGGACCTCCCTTCAGAAAATTGGATGACTGAGACTAGACAAATAATGTGGGTATTGTATTCTGGATAAAAAAAATCAATATATGGTGCACAGACACTTAGCATAGGATTGTACCTGACCCAACAGACCTGGTGAGCCTTAGATTTTGTTTCCATCAATGTGGGCATTTCTTCGGACTTGGCCATTGGCATCCCTTTTGGTTGTTGTGAAGGTGATGAAACTGTTATGTGCTATTGCCCATCGTGTGAATTTGCATGTTGAATATGGATTGGTGTATAGTTGATCTGAATAAGGTTGATATGTCGTATTCTATATTGGATTGAAATATGCATGATTTTAATGTGAAATGAACACCTCAAAGCTTTCTTGTATGTGTTTGATTTTTTAAATTTATGAGCATTTTTAAATAGTGTAACCAAATTGTCAGTTCGAAAACACCTGAGGCTGAGGCTCCAAAGACGTACGTCCATAAGCAGAAAGAACAAGAATTAAGGTAAGTAGGTAACCTTGTCAATTTTGAAAATATTAATTTTTTTTTAAATATATAACACTCCTAGTTTTATAGTACTAAAAGTGAAATTTTGCTATTAGGAAAAAATGACTCGCATTTTAACAAAATTTCAAAAATCCTCTGTAGATTTCTAATTTACAAGAATACCCACACAATGATTACTGTACACAGTGATACCCCATAAGATATAGCTCAGTCCCCATCCCCGTCGGCTTCCCCCCAAGTCGCCACCGGCGCATCAAGATCCGCCACCAGTCTTCTCCATTTTCTTCTAAATCAACTTCTAAAAAGTCTGCTACTTTCCGGTGCTTCGAGATAAATTCTCTATAGAGCATGGATCCGGAGGCTGCCCGAACTGCCCGTGACTCGCTGGAGTTGGTGTTTCACATGTCGAATATTCTCGATACCGGCCTCGACCGCCACACGCTTTCGATTCTCATCGCGCTTTGTGAAATGGGCCTCAACCCAGAATCCCTAGCCGCTGTGGTTAAGGAGCTCCGCAGAGAATCCCCACCTTCTTCTTCTTCTTCCCCGGAAACAGTCATAACGCCTCCTTAACCAGGTATTTGGTGAATCAAAATAACGTTTTAGGTCAGCATTTAGCTTAATTCCTTTTATTCGCTAATTGCGAAATGGTCAGCATTTATACAAGATCATTTGTCCTTGAAGCCCCTTTTCTACTAGTACTTCATGATATAATTTTGTTGGTGAACATTTACTTGTATGCTTGTTTATGTAATGGATGAGATGAGAAGGAGAATCATGGGTTTTTACTGGCTGATCAACTGCTAAAAGTACAGCGTTTAACACTATTGACATGTTTTTTCTACTTGTTTTTTGATGCTATACAATCAACATAATTGTAGCTGGTTTGATGAATTTTGGGTTTGTATGGTTAAAAATATTTCAGGAACATTTTCATGTTTGCATCTGTTTTTTACATTGATTTCATGGTTATGTTCTAGGTATAACTGCATCTATCATTATTTGAAAATTTTGCAGTGGTTGTATTTTTGGGGGATCCTTACTCCTTTCAATGTGAGAGGACATTACACAGTCGAAGTGGCAGTACATTCTTGAATGCATTTTGTTATAGGCGGAAAAACAATATAAGGATTACTAATTATTCGTGTTGGCATGCATAATAAATCAGTTTATGAAACAGAAATGCCATATAAGGATCAAGAAAGGGCTTGAATTTTTAAGAAACCCCTCATAAGACAGTGAATTTTATAAGTATCAACATATGGTTGTGCAGGAAAAAGGGCCATTAAAAAAATAAAAGAATTGAGATTTTAACTAATAAATGAAACTCTTATGGACTGTAGTATAAATGTAATATCGTGAATAAAATTCTCTAGCAGTTGGAGTTGGGTCTTAAGTATGAGGCATATGAACGTGTTCGTTAATGTGCTACCTTCACCCATTGCCGCTTTCTTGACTTTATTTAAATACATTGTTCATTTTTTTATTATGTACTGTTTCCTAGTTTAAAATGCAGTACAATGGCTTGGTCATAGGAGGAGAATGGGGCAGGTTAAGAAAATAAGAAACCGTGTTGAACATCTGAAGTTCGATTCTGGTTCTTAAGGAGACATTTGAGAAAGTTTAACCAGCACAGAGTGAATTTTCTGAATATGGGATTTATTCACATCAAGTTCATTGATAGAATCAAATTTTGGAATCTGATCGAAGATGTGCATGATATCTACTAGGAATTGCTGCTTTGTTATTACACACATCATGTTTTGTGTCATCGGTATTAAAATCTTTAGAACTTTCAATCCTTGTGTTACTCTGCATAGTTTGTTACCTTTGTGGTAAAACAATACTAAGTTTTAGAATCACATAATCGTAGTTTTCTCTAAAATAACTTGATGCCTGTTGTTTGATCACCTGGGGAGGTGTCCAGGTAGCAGCCACTTTCAAGATCAACACATGTAAAACCTAACAAGTAGCAGGAAAAGATTTCTGTGTGTGTCTGCATAATGAGAACAGAACTGCTGGTTTATACAAAATGCAACCGAGAATGGAAACTTCACTTCTTAAACTGAGATTGCTGAACTCACCGCAAACAACTTTAGTTTAGAATGGATTTCTGACGCTTACTGCTGCTCCATTGCTTAGAACATTGTTACTCGTCCATTTTCCTGTCACGTATTTTACTAACTGTACTTGGTGGTTTCACTTCCTACTGCAGGATGTGCAATGACCCACAGGGTGCTTATGAGAGAATGAAACGATTCAAAATGAAGATGATTTGTGATGTAGAATTAGAGTAAGAAGCGAATTACGCAGTTTTTTTGTGATTCAGCCACATATTAGGAACTCTTTTTGGGTTGTAAATACTCTATATTTAGGAAATGTCCATCTTTTTTCCTATTTGAAATTGATTCTTAGGTTTGCTATTACCTTTCTTAATTTCCTACCTTTGTTTTTGGACAGGTACAAGAACAACTCTTAGCTATGCATGCTTCTAATCGACCTGTGTTTCCAGAAATTCTTTATCAATTCCCGCACTGGGATAGCTTCTTTTCCTAATGCATTTCCAAATTACTTTTTTTCATTTTCTTTTTATACCCAATTTCACATCGCTTGTGTATTTTTCTTTTTGTGTTTTAGCTATAATCTTCTATTCTTCATCTCTTAAATATTATTTTTTTATTTTTTAATGGACAATCTACCTTGAAGTATTCTATATATTTACTTCTTAAAAGTTTTGTATTTTTATAATTATTTATTTGCTTTTATCAGAAATTTTGAGTATTTACTTAAACTGTTCTTATTGTGGAATTACCTTTTCTCCTTCATGTTCCACTGGATGCTTTTGTTCATTCCGTTGATTAATGATTTTTCTATTTCAAATATTTAGCTTTAGCCATAATAATTCGTTTGTATTATTTTTATTTTTATTTCTTAATTTCTTTCAATTAAATAGTCATGATTTCTCTATTTGATCACTAAATGAACATATATTTTTTTTTTCAATTTCAATTAGCAAAAGTTAACTAAAATCATGTCTTTTTTTTTGCCCTCATTTTTAGGTATGGAGATATAATCGTGAATATTTTGCTTAAATTAATTTATATATTTTAATTTGTATTAAAGTTCTCCAAATTTTCAAACTTTATTCATTAAATTTCAAATTTTTTATTCATCAAAACTCATGTTTCATTACATGATATTTTCTCCACCAAATTTCTTTCATCCATTTTAGTATTTAGTGATGTTTACATATTGTTTCATTAATTATTCGTTCTTAAGTATCCATTATTCTCTTTCATAGTTGTCATTGTCATCTTATCTTCTAATAAAGAAAACAACTAAATAAAAGGAATTATTCATTAAAAAAGTAATAATTTGATTACTTTACTGTATCTATGATAATTAATGAGCGCAAATCCACTTACTACAATTTTTTTTCTTATGTATATATTGTAATTATATCTTCATTCGTAGTGTTTCGAATTTCTTAGTGTATATATGTACTCATAGCATATAATTTAGAAATATAAATATTTTTACTTTTTTTATTAATTATAAATTTATTGTTTATGGAGAAAATAAAAAAGTGATACTAATTTTTTTTCCAGAAACTTGACTACAAAAGGTACAACTTATTACAGATTATATTTTTTCTAAGAGAAATCCGTCTATATCATACGACAAATATGATTGTTAATGTATTTATATTTTATTATGTTTGATGGCATGTCCAAAAAATTAAAATTTGTAAGAGTATGTATAGAGATTAAAATTTAAAAGTAAATTATTATTTTTATTCTTGGTCCATCATAGGCAAATGAATCTGACAAAAAAAAATAACATAAAATTATATGCAATTAATAAGTTCGGTATCAAGTAAAAATAATGACTTCAAATTGAAAATTCAAAATGATAAAAAAAAATATTTATTAAAAAATAACTCGACTATCCTACAAATCTATGATAATTAATGGTCATAAACCCAACTACTATAATTTTTTTATTATGTTGTGCTCCTATCATTTTTAATTTCTTATTGTATATTTGTATTGTTAGCATATAATTTGAAACTATACAAATACTTTTATTTTGTTTATTTTTAGATATTATAGTTTTCTTTTATGAAGGAAATAAAAAAATATTGCTTATGCCTTTTTTAGTCTTCCAATCATAAACTTTATTGAAGGATTATTTAATACGAATCACCTTTTTTAGAAGACTAAGGCAATTTTTACTTTGGGTGATTAGTTATGATATCATGATTAATCACCCTTTATTTTTGTTTACTTTATTTTTATCAGTTCGTGATTAGTACCACAAGCCTGATATATTATGTGATTTTTTTATGATAGTGATCATAATTTAATATATATCATTTTAATCACATTACTCGAAGTAAATGTGACCTAAACAGATTTTAAAGAAAAGAAAATTTCTATTTATTATTAGAAGTACTTATTATCCAACATCGGAAAAGTATAAGCCAAATTAATTACTTTTAATTGTCCCAAATTGGTAAAAGAGTAAGCCAAGATTATTCACTTTTTCATTTGTCCCCCATTGAAAAAGAATAAAGCAAATTTAAACTATTTAGACTATGAGCATGTGATACTTTATTTGAATAATTATCTATGAAGCACTTGCCTACTATATTTTTTGGCATTTATTTTCTTCTCACTTTGTATATGTCACTACATTTGTTAGTGAAATATATATATATCTTATTATATTATTAATTTTTTTAAAAATAAAATAGCAAAATTGGTTAGATTGGGTTCTGGTTGGACTGGTTTTGATCAATGCGCAACGGGGGTTGATTAGCACTGGTTTCATGGAAATGACCCGACTGGACACATGATCGATTTTCGATCGAACCGGCTGGTCCAATCCGAGTTTGAAAACAATGGTTAAAAGATGGCATGGATCATTTAAAGTATGAATAATTATCTTGACATCCCCTATTACTATGGGAATATACAAATTCCCCCATCTTACTATAAAAATTATAATTACACCCCTCTGACTAAGGTTGACTAACGAAATTTAAGGAATTTACACTTTTATCCTCGTTTATTTTTTGTTTCAAAAATATAATCAGGTAAAATAAAAAAATAAATAAAGCAACGAAAAAAATCAATAGTATTGGCGACATAACAATAAAATTAGGGGGAAAAAATTTAGTCCATTAACTTGGTTCTCGTTCAATTTTGGCCACTAACTATGATAATTATCACATTTTCTACACTAATTTTAAAAAATATGTTAATTAGGTACTCCAGTGGCATGTTGGCCGAAAATTAGCATGTGCAAGGCACGTGCCAAATTTTTGGGGATTTTTTATCTAATGTGTCCAATGGCATGGACTTATTTTTTTGTAAATGTAATTTTAGTCCACTAACTTTGACTCAAAACATATAAAGTAATAGAATTATAGAAAATTATAAATAATTATTTTATAAATCAGAAATTATAAAAATAATTTTTATTTTATAAAAATAATTATAGATTATATAGATAAAAATGCATAAAATTATAGATAGATATAAACAATTTTATTATAGATAATTTTTTATTTAATTATAAATTATAGATAAAAATACATAAAATAGTAATTTATTAAAAATACATAAAATTATAGGTAAATATAAATACTTATAAATTATAAAAAATAAAAAATTTATTTTATATCATATAATATATAAAATTATAAACTTAAAAATTACTATTATATAAATATATATTATTATGTTACATAATATAAATTTAAATAAAAAAAAAAAAAAACACCCCTCACCCCCCGCCCTCCCCCTCATCTGCCCTCCCCGGCCTCGCCTGCCATAGAAGGAGGTGACGCCGCCCCCAACAGAGCGGGAGGGGGGCGTCATCGACCCCACCAATTGCGTTAAGCTGAGTGATCGTTGCTGCCGCCCTATGTTGGGTGCCGCGGAGGTGACTTGGAAGGGGTGGGGGAGGGTGGTTCGAAAGGTAGGAATTTTTTTTAATTTATATTAATTAATAAATAATTTTTATTTTATAATTATGTATATATTTATATATAATTATGCCATTTATGATACCTAGTGCACTTATTTGCCACGCCAGACAATAACATGACTCATTTGACCAGACACATCAACAATTTTCGGACCACGTCAGCAATTTTCGTTCAATTTATCAAAAAATTGACACCAAAATCCTAAATTGGACCTAATTGAAGTATTTTTCAAAATTAATATAGAAAATGTGATAATTATCATAGCTAGTGTATCAAAATTGAACGAGAACCAAGTTAACGGACTAAAAAAGTTTTTTTCCCATAAAATTATGTTGTAGTGTCATTGATAAAAATACCTTTCTTATATAAATTAGAGGTCATTGGTTCGAAACCCACCAAATGCATGAAATATGGTCTGTTGTATAGTATGAATGGTCTACTAGGAGTTTTGTCTACTGAAACAGTAAGTATCATTGAGCATAATATGATTATTATAATAATTTTTGTTAAATATTAAAATTGATATGAATAATTATAATTGTACTCGATTGATTTCAATTAAGAAAAATTCATCGCTCTTGCTACAAAAAAAAAATATATATATAAATAAACATAAAATTATACAATTGACCCGCCATGCAAGTGCATAACTGAGCCTCTGTGAGTAAATAAATACACAGTTACTTATCATTATCAAAAGATTCAGATATTTATTTAGATATATTTCTTGATAGTATAGTTTAAAATCCATTTTGGTAGCTAATACTACTTTTATATTTTTAGATAAGGTAAAAAAATGCACCCTCGTGTAATATCCATATATATATCAAAAATGGATGAAAGCAATTTTCAGAATGTAGCAAGAAGAATGCAACCAAAAATTCATTTTACGCGACAAGCAAACAAAATCACGCTGCAAATCTCGACACAAAAGCTCAGTTCATATACCATAAAGGTAAAACAGAGAGTAAAAGGTCATGACAATACATGCCACCGACGATCCAGCACCCAATTCTGAGAGCCATAACCGCAAGGTGAAGACAAAACACTTCGACACAGATAACACAAAGTGCGACCGTAATAAAACCCAATAAGACCAACTATATGACTCAAAACTATATGACAATGACAACACAAGTACGTTTGGTAGTAATAGAGGAGTTTGAGATCATGACGGGGGTAGAAGATCCAACATCGCACAATTCACTTGGCACCTTTCTTGGCTGCTGCTTTGGTCACCTTAGCTCCTGAAGGCTCCTTCTTGTCGACACTCTTGATAACACCAACAGCAACAGTTTGACGCATGTCCCTGACAGCAAATCGTCCTAGTGGTGGGTACTCGGAGAAAGTTTCAACAACCATAGGCTTGGTCGGAATCATCTTCACCATCCCAGCATCACCATTCTTCAAGAATTTAGGTTCCTTCTCAAGCTCCTTACCTGATCGTCTGTCAATCTTGGTCAAGAGCTCAGAAAACTTGACAGCAATATGGGAAGTGTGGCAGTCGAGAACAGGGGCATAACCATTGCCAATCTGACCAGGGTGGTTCATGATGATGACCTGAGATGTGAAACTTGCAGCTTCCTTCGCAGGATCATCCTTCGAGTTAGATGCAACAAAACCACGCTTCAAATCTTTAACAGCAACGTTCTTCACATTGAAGCCAACATTATCACCAGGGAGAGCTTCCTGGAGGGCCTCATGGTGCATTTCAACAGACTTAACCTCAGTTGTGAGGCCAGTTGGACCAAAGGTGACAACCATACCAGGTTTGAGGACACCGGTTTCAACTCTACCCACAGGGACAGTACCAATACCACCGATCTTGTACACATCCTGAAGTGGGAGACGAAGAGGCTTGTCTGAGGGCCTCTTGGGCTCCTGGATCATGTCAAGAGCGTCAAGGAGGGTAGGGCCCTTGTACCAATCAAGATTGGTTGACCTCTCAATCATATTGTCACCCTCAAATCCAGAGATAGGCACAAAAGGGTGTCAGGGTTGTAACCAACCTTCTTCAGATAGGACGAGACTTCCTTAACGATTTCATCATACCTTGCCTTGGAGTATTTGGGAGTGGTAGCATCCATCTAAAATGAATAACAAAGGTTAGTGTATAAGCACACACTAGAAGCACCCGATAATGTTCTCAACAGCATCTTAGCAACTTGACAATATAAAAGCATTTTTTGCACAAGAAATAAGTAGTAAAAGTTTCAGCAAGACATTTACTGTAAATTAACGCAGATATCACAAAATACTTCAACTAAATCTTCCTAACAGAAAAAATCCATGGAAACCTGGGAATTTCATCTAAACAGTCTATTTGGTCAAAACACAGACTTAAAAGACAAAATAAAACAATCTCGACACAAAATTAGTCAATAAGGAATATCAAACATTCAACCCTTCATTTCACTTAAAAAGCATAGACAATTGCTTGGGAGTCATAATGTAAAAAGCACAGCAAAATAATTAGCAGGCAGACATAAACCTTGAATTGCAACTGTAATCAACTGATTAAAGACCAATCTAATAAATCAAGTTTAACAGGACAGACGGGGTTCGAACCCGTAGCTTCCATCCAAAAAAGGGTGGGCTCTGACCAATTGAACTACAATCCTGAATAAACATAATCTGTTGTCCATGATAAAGGATAACCCCTCCTCAATTTACCAGAATATCCTCAAGATCAAGATAGGAAGTAAATGCAGGGGTACCACTTTCATACAAACAGATAAACAGGCAAGCAACAACAAGCATATTGCACAACACATAAAAACAGCAAGTTTTATGATCAAGGAATTGTGTGACAACAATGATACCTTGTTACAGCAGCAAATCATTTGCTTGACTCCCAGAGTGAAAGCCAAAAGAGCATGTTCGCGGGTCTGCCCATCCTTAGAGATACCAGCTTCAAAACCACCAGTAGTCGAGTCAATGATAAGCACAGCACAGTCAGCTTGGGAAGTACCAGTAATCATGTTCTTAATAAAGTCACGATGTCCGGGAGCATCAATGACAGTGCAGTAGTACTTGGTAGTCTCAAACTTCCACAGAGCAATATCAATGGTGATACCACGCTCACGCTCAGCCTTAAGCTTGTCAAGAACCCAGGCATATTTGAAAGACCTCTTGTTCATCTCAGCAGCCTCCTTTTCAAATCTCTCGATGACACGCTTGTATCCCCCAACTTGTAGATGAGATGACCCGTGGTAGTTGACTTCCCTGAGTCGACATGACCAATAACCACGATGTTGATGTGAACCTTCTCCTTACCCATATTTAGTTCTTACGAAATATTTAAACCTGCATCAGAAAAAACACTCTGAATTCGAATAATTCAAAACACATAATCAAGAAACACAACTGTAAATCCCAAAACTAAAGACCAGGAACTAAAAGCTGTACCTAACTGAAACGAGACAGTATTTCACTCAAAATGATTTAAAAGAAATTTCAATTTTAACAGATGACAAAACCAGATGAAAAATTACAACACAACAAACTTTCGGGATAGTATTACTTGAAGCAAAGCCTGCAGATCGTAATTACAAGCAGACACTAGCACAACGACTGGCTCTCTCAAATATAATTTACAAAATCAAGCAAAATATTGAGCTCACAATCTCCTATGAAATTATCAACTTTTCATGAATCACCAATAATCATATAGATCCATAGTTAAACACGATATCTCACAAGAAAATCTACAACATCCAAATCACTCAATCCCAAAACCACGGAAATTAAACCATAGTTCACCAAAAATCTTACCAAAACCATCGCAATTTGCAGAAAATTATATACATATAAGTAGAAAAAGAAATCAAGCACAAGCAATTACATAAAATTCAGGAATAATCTACAGATACACATGTCAAAAAGCAAAAGAATATTACCTCTGCGGAAGAACCCAGAAGACGGACTGCGATTGAGAGAGAGACACTGAGCCCTGCGTTAATGCGCCCTATTTATACGATGAAAGCTAGGGTCTCCGGAAGATATTTGTCTGAAATTACGTTTCTACCCCTGGAACTAGGTGTAGAATGACAGTTTTGTCCTTCTCTAGCTTCGGGGCCAAGCAGACTGTAAAGTGAATGATGAACAATTATTAATTATATAATAAAAAAATTATTGTTATTACATTAACCATTTTATTTACAGATATAAATTTTAAAATAGAGATTAAAAATTACTTGGCTTCCAAGAAGTCATTTGAGCTTTTTCCAAAAGTATTTATTAATTAGGGACTCCTAATATCAATTAAAATTAAAATTAATTTATATTATTTTATAATCGATATAATCGGTGATGAAGCCAGAAGTTTCGCTTAGCCCTATCAGAATTTAATGAATTAGACGGTAAATAAAATATTTAATTTACAAAATATAAATTATTATAATAATTATTACAAATTAAATAAATGCAATAATATAAGTACAATTGATTCTTATAAATTATTGTTCCGACAATAGGGACGGGTTCAAATTACAAGCAAGAGGAATTTTTATAAGAAAATTACAAGATAATAATTTTTTTTTTTTTACTAAGTGGAGATGGTGTGGTTCTAACCAAAAGAGAGGCTAAAAATGATAATATCGAAGAAATTATTTTTTAAACTCATTAATATAAATTTTGATTATTATTTTTATTAATAGACAATATAAGTTTAAACTTAAACCTTAATAAGTTAATAGACCCAAACTGAAGCCAAGCCCAGTCGGCCGCTAGGGCTTGCCGGGGCTTGGCTTCGTCCCTGGATATAATTAAAAATACTATTTGATATTAATGTAAGACTAAATAGGATATTTTTCAGTAATCATATGATGAAAAACAGCGCAAAAAAACAATAATACTTACAGAATTTAATTGCTCAGCAATATGTAAAAACCTTTAACTAAGAAAGATTATATAAATATTTCAGCTTCAACTCATGAAAACTTTCGAAACTTTGCCTCTGAACAAACAAAAAGAAGTATTTTTGGAGAAAAGAAAAATATGATGAGTTCGGAATTCAAAATTTTATTTCAAGACTTCACGACGTTCTTTTTTATTGAGGACAAGTGTTGGTTGCAATCCTTCAGGTGTCGCCTGATTTCAGACATTAGTAGTATTAATCAAGTCAGCTAATTTGACTTTTGCGCTAAAATTTCTTCTCCCCATCGGCATTATTGCTCACGTTATTTTTTTTATTTTGGAGAAACTGCTTTATTCAAATACTTATTTCGATATTTTATGATTGTCCTTTTGTTCTACAGAAGATTTTGAAATGTCAATTTTTTATTTGCCCTTTAAGGTACTTCTGAATTCTTTAAACAATTGATCCAAAAGATTTTTCTTAGTGATTTCCTCATAAGAGTCTTAAGATTTCTCTACTAAGCAAGAAAACTTATTTTCTTATTTTCTTTTTTTTTTTTTCCAACATTAAATTGCAAAACCCCCCTGTGTTTTAGTGAAATTGCACGAAATCCCCCTGTGTTATATTTATAGGCAAAAAAACCCCCAGTGTTATCTAAAATACAGCAAAATACCCCCTCTCCGTTAAAAACTAACGGAGAGTGAACCACACTCGCGCCTTGTGCAAGTTGTCCTTAGTTTTTCCTGATTTTCAGATTTTTTAAGTGGGCAAAATGTTCAATTTACCCCTTTGTTTGATAATGTGCACATGTTTTAAAATTTATTCTTTAACTTAAAAGTTTATATAAATATAAATCAAAATTAGTTATATATTATATATTATTAATTAAATTAAGTTATTATTTAATTTAAAATATATTTTGAAATTTTATTTATAAAATATACTAATTAAATATAAATTAGTATTTATTTGAATAATATATTATTATTTAGATATACTAATTAAAAAATTAATTTATATTATAAGTATTTATGATTTAAATATATTAATTAGGTAAATATTTATTTATAAAATATACTAATTAAGTATATTAATTAAAAGTTAAATATTTACTTTTTTTTTTAAATAATCCTTCTTCTTCTCAATCGGCGAGTCGCCGACGGAGAAGAAGACTGGGCGATGTCGCCCCCCACGACGACGGGGCGGCAAGGTCGCCCCCTTTCGCGGGGGCGACGACGCCCCTTTTGCGCAGGCGACGGCGAAGTCGTCCAGACTGTTCTGGGCGACGTCGTTGTCGCCCATTTGGGTGGCCACGGCTGGGCGGCGGAGCCATGGCCGCTAAACTTATATATATATATATATATATATATATATATTTTATATATATTATCTAATTATATATATAATGTATATATAAGTATATAAAAATAGTATTAATCAAGTCAGCTAATTTGACTTCTGCGCTAAAAATTTCTTTCCCCGTCGGCATTATTGCTCACGTTATTTTTTTATTATTTTGGAGAAACTGCTTTATTCAAATATTGATTTCGATATTTTATGATTGTCCTTTTGTTCTACAGAAGATTTTGAAATGTCAATTTTTGATTTGCCCTTTAAGGCACTTCTAAATTCTTTGAACAATTGATCCAAAAGATTTTTCTTAGTGATTTCCTCATAAGAGTCTTAAGATTCCCTACTAAGCAAGAAAACTTGTTTTCTTATTTTCTAGATTAGGTTTTCATTGAACATTCTATTCCTAAAATATTATTTTTGAAATCTTTATGTATTAGATTCAAATATTCTTCAATCATGATTGTTTAGAGATAATGCCTATTTTATTAGGATTCTTTGATATATTTGCTCAAATGGACTAGAAGCTTAATTCTCCACCTACTCAGCAAGAGTTTTATACTCTTGGATTTTTTCTTCCATTTCATCCAGAATTTCCTAATCAAAGTTTTTTTTTTTATTCTTGGATTGATTTGCATCAATTTGCTCAAAAGTTTCGAACAAGATCTTCTCTTAATTTGTAGGGTAATTCCTACTTCTAGCAACCATTTTCAAATTTATGGTAAAGATAATTCCATAAAAAAAAAATAAAGAGAAGCTATTCTTTATCAAAATTTTATCTTTGTCAGCTCGATTGCGAATTATCCCACTAATCTTTTGACATACCATAACATGCTATTATCATTTTAGCAATAATTTTACCAGAATTATTATTTTCTTTACAAATAGTAATATAGTCATCATCCTATGTCTAGTATTGTAAATTTATTTTTATATAAAGCTATCAATATTCCATTCATAAATTTATTGGCCATTATAGCTATTTGGTTAAATAAATTTTGTTCTTCATAAAGAACATCTTCGGGAATAGGCATAGGGTAATAAAATTTTTTGTTGTATTGGGTTTCTATCAAACTTCTCGAATTTATTTATTGCTTTTGAGAATTATTGTTTATAAATTTATGTCATTATTTAGAGTGCTTAAATCTTTATTTTTAAATTTTTGATCGAGTAATTTTTTTAGTTCTCCTATGATTTTAAATTAAACCTACAATATATGATGGCGCTTGAATTGAGGGTCTAGCTATAACTTTTTTACTTTGTCCATTAATTGATGTTTTATTTGAATTGATTTCTTGTTGTCAATCAATAATTTTATCAATTTTATTATTTAATTATATAATATGTTCTCCTATAATACTTAATATAAAGATAGTTAAAGTTAAATATAAAAAATAACTTACACATATTATTTATTTTTTCTATTATTTAGATGATAAAAATAATTAGTAAATAATATATATATATATATATAAACTTAAACAAAAAATAATATTCGGTATTCAGTATAGTACAGTCTGGTAAATTAAACTAAAAATCACAACGGAATTGAATACTTTTATAAATAGAAAAACCGAATAAAAAAATTAAATCAAAATTTTCGATTTACTTTTGATACATACCCAATTTTCTGTTTCGGTTCAATTTTTTTTTTTTATATATATAGTATATATATATATATAAATATAGATATAAATATGAAGGTATATTTATGTATAGCAAAACAAAAACATAAAATTATACAATTGAACCGCCATGCAAGTGCATAACTGAGCCTCCTTGAGTTTCTTTTACCACGGGAGTAAATAAATACACAGTTCAGAATGTAGCAAGAAGAAAGCAACCAAAAGTTCATTTTACGCGACAAGCCAACAAAATCACGCTGCAAATCTCGACAACAAAAACTCAATTCATATAACCATAAAGGTAAAACAGGGAGTAAAAGATCATGAAAATACATGCCACCGACGATCCAGCACCCAATTCTGAGAGCCATAACCGCAAGGTGAAGACAAAACACTTCGACACAGATAACACAAAGTGCGACAGTAATAAAACCCAATAAGACCAACTATATGACTCAAAACTATATGACAATGACAACACAAGTACGTTTGGTAGTAATAGAGGAGTTTGAGATCATGACGGGGGTAGAAGATCCAACAACGCACAATTCACTTGGCACCTTTCTTGGCTGCTGCTTTGGTCACCTTAGCTCCTGAAGGCTCCTTCTTGTCGACACTCTTGATAACACCAACAGCAACAGTTTGACGCATGTCCCTGACAGCAAATCGTCCTAGAGGTGGGTACTCGGAGAAAGTTTCAACAACCATAGGCTTGGTCGGGATCATCTTCACCATCCCAGAATCACCATTCTTCAAGAATTTAGGTTCCTTCTCAAGCTCCTTACCTGATCGTCTGTCAATCTTGGTCAAGAGCTCAGCAAACTTGACAGCAATATGGGAAGTGTGGCAGTCGAGAACAGGGGCATAACCATTGCCAATCTGACCAGGGTGGTTCATGATGATGACCTGAGATGTGAAACTTGCAGCTTCCTTTGCGGGATCATCCTTTGAGTTAGATGCAACAAAACCACGCTTCAAATCTTTAACAGCAGCGTTCTTGACATTGAAGCCAACATTATCACCAGGGAGAGCTTCTTGGAGGGCCTCATGGTGCATTTCAACAGACTTAACCTCAGTTGTGAGGCCAGTTGGACCAAAGGTGACAACCATACCAGGTTTGAGGACACCAGTTTCAACTCTACCCACAGGGACAGTACCAATACCACCAATCTTGTACACATCCTGAAGTGGGAGGCGAAGAGGCTTGTCTGAGGGCCTCTTGGGCTCCTGGATCATGTCAAGAGCCTCAAGGAGGGTAGGGCCCTTGTACCAATCAAGGTTGGTTGACCTCTCAATCATATTGTCACCCTCAAATCCAGAGATGGGCACAAAAGGGATCTTTCCTTAACGATTTCATCATACCTTGCCTTGGAGTATTTGGGAGTGGTAGCATCCATCTAAAATGAAGAACAAAGGTCAGTGTATAAGCACACACTAGAAGCACCCAATAATCATCTCAACAGCATCTTAGCAACTTGACAATAGCATTTTTTGCACAAGAAATAGGTAGTAAAAGTTTCAGCAAGTCATATACTGAAAATTACTTCAACTAAATCTTCCTCACAGAAAAAATTATAGAAACCTAGGAATTTCATCTAAACAGTCTATTTGGACAAAACACATACTAAAAGACAAATAAAAACAATTTTGAAGCAAAATTAGCCAATAAGGGATATCAAACATGCAACCCTTCATTTCACTTAAAAGGCACAGACGATTGCTTGGGAGTTATAAAATAAAAGGTAAAGTATAATTAACAGGCACACATAAACCTTGAATTGCAACTGTAATCAACTGATTACGACAAAGATCATCTAATAAATCAAGTTTATCAGGACTGACGGGGCTCGAACCAGTGGCTTCCCCCAGAAAAGGGTGGGTTCTGACCAATTGAACTACAATCCTGAATCGACACAATCTGTTGTCCATGATGAAGGATAACCCTCTTCAATTTACCAGAATATCCTCAAGATCAAGATAGGAAGTAAATGGAGGGGTACCACTTTCATACAAACAGACAAACAGATAAACAGGCAAGCAAACAACAAGCATATTGCAGAAGAACACCTAAAAACAGCAAGTTCTATAATCAAGCAATTGTGTCACAACATACCTTGTTACAGCAGCAAATCATTTGCCTGACTCCCAGAGTGAAAGCCAAAGAGATGCTCACGGGTCTGCCCATCCTTAGAGATACCAGCTTCAAAACCACCAGTAGTCGAGTCAATGATAAGCACAGCACAGTCAGCTTGGGAAGTACCAGTAATCATGTTCTTAATAAAGTCACGATGTCCGGGAGCATCAATGACAGTGCAGTAGTACTTGGTAGTCTCAAACTTCCACAGAGCAATATCAATGGTGATACCACGCTCACGCTCAGCCTTGAGCTTGTCAAGAACCCAGGCATATTTTGAAAGACCTCTTGTTCATCTCAGCAGCCTCCTTCTCAAACCTCTCAATGACACGCTTGTCAATGCCTCCCAACTTGTAGATGAGATGACCCGTGGTAGTTGACTTCCCTGAGTCGACATGACCGATAACCACGATGTTGATGTGAACCTTCTCCTTACCCATATTTACTTCTTACTAAACACTTAAACCTGCATCAGAAAAGACACTCTGAATTCGAATAACTCAAAACACACAATCAAGAAACACAACTGTAACTCCCAAAATTAAGGACCAGGAACTAAAAGCAGTACCTAACTGATAAACCAGACAATATTTCATTCAAAATGATTCTAAAGAATTTCAATTTTAACAACAGATGACAAAACCAGATGAAAAATTTCAACAGAATAATACTTCTTGAAGCAAAACCTGCAGATCGTAATTACAAGCATGCAACCAACGACTAGCTTTCTCAAATATAATTTACAAAATCAAGCAGAATCTTGAGCCTGCAATCTCCTAATGAAATCACCAACTTTAAATGAATCACCAATAACTATGTGGATCCATAGTTAAACACGATATCTCATAAGAAAATCTACAACATCCAAATCATTCTCAAGAATCCCAAACCCACGGAAATTAACCCATAGTTCACCAAAAATCTTCCCAAAACCATCGCAGTTTGCAGAAATTATATTCATATAAAGCCGAAATAAAAATTCAAGCACAAGCAATTACATAAAATTTTGGAATAATCCACAGATACGCATGTCAGAAAGCAAAAGGATGCGTCCTATTTATAGGACGAAGGGTCTCAGGAAGATTTTTTGTCTGAAATTACGCCTGTACCCCTAGAAGTAGGTGTAGAATGACAGTTTTGTCCTTCTCTAGCTTGGGGGCCATGCAGACTTTAAAGTCAATGATGAAAAATTCTTAATTATATAATAATAAATTATAGTTATTACATTAACCATTTAAATTTATGGACATAAATATTAAAATAGGGACTACAAATAACTTGGCCTCCAATAAGTCATTTCAGCTTTTTCGTAAAGTATTTATTAATTAGAGACCCTTAATCTCAATTAAAATTAAAAATTTTATATTATTTTATAATTGATATAATTGAAAAATATTTAATATTAATGTCAGACTAAATAGGGGTATTTTTCAGTAATCATATGATGAAATAACAGTGCAGAAATTTAAATAAGGATACTTACTGAATATAATTGCTCAGCGGTATGTAAAAAACTTTAACTAAGAAAGATTGTAAATGCTTAAATAGACAAAAAGAACTATTTATAGAGGAAAGGAAAATATTAAGTGTTTGGAATTCAAATTTTCATTTCACGACTTCGTGGCTATATTTTTTATTGAGGACAAAGTGTTGGTTGCAATCCATCGGGTATCCCATGATCAGACACTTGTCAATAACAGTATTAGTCAAGTCAGATAATTTAACTATCATATGCTAAAATTTCTTTCCCTCATCCGCATTATTGTTCACGTTATTTTTTTATTATTTTGAAAAAAACTGCTTTCATGATTCGGATATTTTATGATTTGTCTCCTCTTTGTTTTTCAAAAGATTTTGAAATATCAAGTTTTTATTTGCCCTTTAAGGCACTTCTGATTTTTTGAAATAATTGATCCAAAAGATAAGAGCCTTGAGATTCCCTTGCTAAGCAAGAAAACTTATTTTCTTCATTTTTAGAAGAGGTTTCATTGAAAATTCTATCCCTAAAAGATTCCTTTCGAAATCTTTCTGTATTTTATTCGAATATTTTTCAATCATCAGTTCTTTAAAGATAATGCCTCTTTAATTTAGGATTCTTTGATATATTTGCTCAAATGGAGTAGAAGCTTGATTCTCCCCCTTCCCAGCAAGAGTTTTATACTGTTGAATTTTTTCTTCTATTTCATACAGAGTTTCTTAATGAAAGTAATTTTTTTTTTATTTCTAGATTGATTTGCATCAATTTACTCAAAAATTTCAAGCAAGATCTCCTCTTGATGCAAAAAATAGTTTTGAGGGTAATTCCTACTTCCGACAATCATTTCCAAATTCATAGTAAAGAGAATTCCATAAAGAAATAAAGAGAAGTAATTTCTTTCTCAAAAGTTTATCTTTGTTAGATTGACTGAGATAATTATCCCACCAGCTTTTTGACTAACCCTTACAACCTGCTATTATCATTTTAGCAATAGTTTTATCAAAATTTATTATTTTTCTTTCATATAGTACTATACATCATCGTCCTATTTATAGTATTGTAAATTTATCTTTGTGTTAAGTCATCAATATTCCATTGATAAATTTGTTTGTCATTATAGTTATTCTCACTACAAAAAAATAATTTATTATAACGGATTTTGTAACGGCCTTTTTAAGATTATTGGAACAACTTTTCTATTTATAACGGCTTATGTAATAGCTTCGCCTACCGCGACTTTTCCTGTCGTTACAAATAGTTTGTAACGACCATTATAAAAGCCGTTACAACTTGTAATGGCATTTGTAATTCCTTTCTTGCGGCCGTTACAAATTCAGTCGACAAATCCGTTCGTAATTGATTTTGTAATGGTTGTATGAAAATTATATTTGTAACTGCCTTTGTAACACCTTTAGGTATGATTTTTCTTTTAATTTTTCACGGTTTTTATAACAGTTTTTGTAACATGGTGGAATATTTTGGTAACTTTTTTTGGCACATTATTTGTAACGATCTTGTAATTGCTTTTAGTACTTGTGTTGTAACGGTCCTTGTAACTGTTGTAGTAACAACTATATAGAGCATTGTAACTCTTTTTGGTACAATCTTTGTAACGGCCTTTAAAATTACTCAAATTTTCAGCGTTACAAAAGCCGTTACAAAGACAATTACAAAAAATTAAATTTTTTTATTTTGTAATATAGTTTAATATTGAATTTATTTAATTTTATTATTTATTATAATTTTTTTAATATCTAATTTTTTTAATTTATTTAATTTAATATTTATTTTTTTCAACATAATATTTTAAAAAATACATAATATTGAAAAATACTAATAAATGCATTATGAAAATAGAAATATTGTTTTAAATTGTATTATTTTTTACAAAATTAGAAAAAAAATCCTATAAATCATGGCCATCTGCAGACCCATGCTCGTCGTCATCGTTGTCGGGTGCGGTGGCATCAGCTGGAGGCTGGGGCACTACACGATTGGGCCAGTCCAGATCGTGGTTTCTGATGTAGCACTTGATCATCTGGACCCGATCAGGCAGATCGTCACTTTGCGGCTGTGACGGCGATGGCATAGGAGTAGTGGAGCTGCTAGGCTGTGATGGTCCAGCAATCGTGTGGTGGGCCTCAAAGCCGAGACCGAATACTTGACCACTTTTTTGATCGTCCGCTGCTGACATCCACAGTTGCTACTCGTAAGGGGTCACGGAGGCTTGAGACAAGGGTGTCTGTTCCTTGCTGCTGTTCCCTTCTGCCTGGCAATCCCTCAACAGCCTCAAGATGCCTCCTGCAAACATGTTAAATAATTAAAGTAAAAAAAATAATTATAAATTTAAAAAAAGTAATACGTACCGCGACCTCTTCCGTCCTCTATTTACGTTGATCAGGTTTAGAATATTATCATCGTATGGGGAGTTTTGGTCCAAAATATGCCACTGTATATTAAAAGTGATAAAGGGGATAACATGCGTGTCAACTCCAAAGTCTTATCATTCTAGTAGGTATATTTTTATTCTAACTAAGAAAAATATTGAATATTTGTTGTGAACTATTTAGGGATGTTTAATTTGTAAGCTTATTTTTATTTTTGGAATTGAAATTTTGATGATTTAGTTGAATTTAAGAGTGAATTTTCATTTTCAGTAGTGGGATAACAGAAATTTGGTTTAATATTGGCATGTGCCATGATATTAGTTTAGGTTGTGTTGAGTGGATCTGGAAATGTGTGTATAGTGATGTTATGAATTGTAAGATTTTTGATATATTATTCTAGTTTTTTCACTTATTGTTTGTATATGAACAATATGCTCTCTAATTTTGATCATTCCCCCTTAATAATATGCTCTCTATAGAATAGGGGATTAAAGTCCCAAACTTAGGTGAGTATAATGGGATGAACAACCCACAAGACCATCTAGACCGATTCCTAATTAGGACCAACCTCCTCAGCATAAGCGGTTGCAAGTTGCCCGGAATGACTATTTGGAAAGGCTATAACTTAGTTTAATGAGCTACTCCCGAACCCTTGAGAATTTTGAGATGCTCTCATACCGCTTCCTACACCACTTTGTTATGTTCAAGGCTCTCAAAATAGTTCTTGAAATTTCCTATATAAACCCAAAACTTTTAGCAAATATTATGCAAAAAACCTAATGAGGAGCATATTTAAAGAGTCAATAACTGTGAATACCCCAGCTACCTTGGATGAATTATTGGTGAGGGACAAAAATATATTGGAATCGAGGAGACTATGGACACAAGACCTACGACCTCCATGAAAATAAAGACTAATGAGGAGTAGAGAACATCACCTTCGATAGGAAGAGGAAGTAGAACCAAGAGCAAACACATGCCCCCCAAGTAACTTAGAGCTTTGTCATTGAACACATCACGGGCTAAAGTTGCCGCTACTGCGAAGCAGCAAGTTTGGTTTGTTGGTCACCAGAAATGCGAGGCAATATGAAGAGTAGAAAGACAATACTCTTCACTTCTATAACCGAGTATTAAAAATTACCATCGTCGAAAAAAATTAAGAAAAAAAAGAAGAAGAGCAAAGAGTATGAAGAGCTGGCCCGAAATGCCTCAACCAAGTCGCTATATGCCTTGGACCATTTCAAGACACGTCTTGCAAATGATGTCAATGTGCATTTTAAGGTATGGTGTTCATCAGTCTTGTCAATAAAGTTACAGATGAGATCGATTTGGTCTGTTTCATTCTTGAAAATTATAATCCATCACCATTACACGAAATAATTAAATATTTTATTTAGCATTCGTCAAAATTATTCAAATAAATGATTATTAAATATACAAAAATATATATTTTATTGTTGCAACTCTGTTATCTTAAAAATATGATTAGTATAAATTCATCTCAGCGAACCACAATAACATAACTTAACTCCTAAATATTTCAAAGTTGGGGGCTACAAATGGATGAAAAAATTATTGGAGGGCAAAAGAGACATTTGAAGACGATAAGTTTAGGAGGACATCATATTATAGTTGTATGCATTTACTAAATTGACCATAAAACAAAAATGTTATCCACCAGAAGCCCCTTTATGAAATGTCCTAAGTAGTATAAACAAGCAATCAAGAGGGACTTTTGGCTGAATAGAGAAAAGAGAGTCAATAACTTGAAACCCGTCATGTATTTGAAGTGTATTTGAATTACCTGTTTCATTATACATTATTTTCATTAATGTTTTTTTATAAATACATTATTATAATCAGGACATAACTATTAATTATTATCATATTTTATACACATGTGGATTGTGAATGATTACTAATATAGTTAATAGAAAACAAGTATGCACCCTTTTAAAGTTGTTGGCAAGAATGTAACCCAATTCAATCATTTCACATAATCATGGGAATGCCAAAATGACATCTCTATATATATTACACTTTAATTGGAAAATTTAAATTAATTTACTTTCCCAATATGAGAACATTATGTTTCTAGCAAAAATTACCTATACTTTTTCATTTATTGGTATTTAACACAAGAATAGCCACATGCCAGATTCAACACAGGTTTTATGGGTAGAATTAAACTCATTTGAATTCAATTTGCTGAACTATATATATATATATAATTCAATTCGCTAAACTTAATAAATTAAATTTGAACATATTTTTTTGTTCGACAATCTTTTGAGTTCAATCCGATTAGTGCAAAAAATAATATAACATGTTTAAAAATATCAACTTACTCGAGTTCGACATATTTGATTTAATTGAAGCTCGTTTGAGTTCGAGTAGATCAATAATCAAACAAACTTCAAATGCAATTATTCAAGTTCGATAATTATCTAAATGAGACTGAATAAATGTTGTGTTCGACTCAAATCGAATCATTTACGATCGTAATTATTCCCACTTTCTTCTAATAAACTCAAAATTCACCTTGCAACTCGTTCCATCCAACCCATACTACCTTGGGTCGCCTTCAAATTGAGTTTAACCCGCAAGATTCAATTGCTTTTATTCAAACTTTGATTCTGACTAGTGACTGAACTCACAAAATCTACTTTTTGAAGCTCAATTAAAATTATGTACGCGCTCGGAACCTAAGTCTAAAATCATTGTGCTTGCTCGTGATCTTCATAGGCAAGCTGTTCATTGAATATGGAGTTGGGGGAAAAAACTGCAAAAAAAGAATTTCAAATGACTTCGTACAAGAACTTTTTTAAATCCATCAATATTCAATATAATACAATTTGAATTTAAGGTTAACGAATTTAAAATCTTTTAATTTAGAGGTATTCAAACAAAATTCAAGAGAATTATTAATAGGGATTTGAAATTCATTATTACAAATACATCATTCCAAAGGTAGTTTTAAATTGTTTTGATTAAGTAATTTAATTTTTTTATATATTTATGGGAATTGCATGCAATGATAATTAATTATTATATATTAAAAGAATCCATTGCCCATAAATTTATCAGAAAATTAGAAACCGTTGGATCTGAAGAATTTGATCAGATCTAACTGTTATAATATATTCTGATTAATAAAATACAACTTTTTTTTGTTTTTTTTTTTATTGAGGAAATTAATAAACCACCCCTAATCTAAAAAAGACCCCTACTCTCCCTCTCTCTCTCTCTCTCTCCCGCCGCCTCCACCGTGTCACTGGTGGCGCCGCTCCGCCCCACTCGGTTTCCGCTGTGCTAACGCTGTTTACTTCAGCCACTAGCTTATTGGTGTACGTTATTTGATCCGGGGGCCGGCTAACGAGATTGGGCCTGATTCGGTCCTCTCCTATTCGAGGGATCTGATTAGAAGCACTGACTGATTTCACCAAGGATTACAGTCATACTTGCGTGCAGATGATTGAAACATACGTCAGTACAGCTGCCCAAGTCTTCGCAGGTCCGTAAACCCTAACCCCAACTCACAGTTGTGGAGGAGTGTTGAATCATTTGGATTCGGGAAAAACTAGTTGTGTTTGTGGGCATGCTCTGTCTTAAGTTTGCTTGGAAAAGATCGTTTCTCTCTATTTTACATTTTTTTTCTGGTTGGAAGTAATGTATAATTGTATATAATTTGTATATTATCGCATAGATAAATGTCATATTGGTAGATGAGACGCACTCATTTTAAGGAGTGGATATTTCTCGGCTCTCATACTCTTGAGGAAAAAAAACAGACTATTTTTGGTCCTTTTTCCTACTGTTCAGTACTGAGTTTTATTGAGTTCTAACTGTTTACTTGTGTTAGTATGTGTTGGTTGATTCCTGCTATATGGTAGTCTATCCTGTGTTCATTAAAAACTGAGAAGTGAGAAGCGGGTAGAACTCAAGCACAGAAATACTTTTTGTGTGCTTGTTTTTCTATTTTGATGGTCACCGAAATAATTCTGTTTGAAGTTACCACAAAATCTCTTGCAAAAAAACAATAATTCTAATGCAACTCCCACAATTTCATCGGCGACCTCCCTTCAGAAACTTGGATGATTGAAACTCCACAAAATAATGTGTTTACTGTATTCTGCATAACAAATCAAATATGGTGCACAGACACTTAGCATAGGACTGTACCTGACCCAACAGACCCAGTGAGCCTCAGATTTTGTTGCCATCAGTGTGGGCATTTCTTCAGACCGATACCTTATTGGCTTAGCCATTGACATGCCTTTTGGTTGCTGTGAAGGTGATGAATTGTTATTTGCTACTACCCATGGTGTGGATTGCATGTTGAATATGGATTGGTATACAGTTGATCTGAATAAGGGTGCATGAATTCTAGAAAAGAAGAGCTTATGAAGATTACAATAACATGAATAGTATATTTTTATGGAAGCATTCCAAGAGTTAATCCTCCTCCTAAATATTTAAAGTAAAAAAAATTAATAGAAAGGATAGATATTTTATATCTAATTTAAAAGTGAATTGAATGAATTGAACACATGCTATAACCGGAGGAGGGATGGTATTGGTAGCAAAGAGGGCAGAAAGAGACCTAGATCCGAGAGCTCAATGTGGCTGCTATATTCATTGTCATCCAGCATAAATTGTTTAATACTTTCTTGGTTGTCAAAAACCGTGGATACCTATTATATGCCTCCACTATTGACTATTCTAGATCTTATTCTGATATGTCATATTCTACATTGGATTGTAATTAGCATGCAAAGAATGTGAAATGAACACCACAAAAGTTTTCTTGTATATGTTTGAATTTTGAAATTTATGAGCATTTTTAAATAGTGTAACCAAATTGTTTAAGCATTATTCTTCATGTTTTCTTCTAGGCAATGTTAACCTTGAGGCTGCTGCAAATTGGATAGTTAAACATGAGAATGAACCAGATATTGACCAAATGCCATTGGTATGAGTTTTTTTTCCTGTACGTAGATTATTGACATCTTATATCTCTTCTAGTCATCCCTCCCAGTGTCCAACAGTCTCTACTCTCTCGCATACACATCCATACTCAGATTGACAACCTCTATGACTTGTTAAAAAGAAGGATATTTAAAATCTATTGGCCACTGACTGCAGTGAATTTCATTCATCATAGAAAAATTCAAAGTGATTTGATGTCTTTAATGGGCATTGCTAACACCAATCTTAGAAACTCACTGATGGAAACGGGCTTAAGGAGGCCCAGGACGTTGACACCTATAATCTGATCTGTTGATGTAGGTTTGCTATTTGTTTGGACTTAATTGTTCAGCAGCAATATCTTACTACTATAATTTGGAGTATCCGTTGGTAATGGCTGGTCAGATCTGCTTGGATAAGGATCTAGACTGATGAAGTTTATCTAGTTCTGAACTCAATCCAATTGTATGTATGATTTTGTAAGCTAAATCTAAATCTAGTTCTCTAAAGGTCTGGGAACTCTGTGTGCAGTCTTGTTAAAGAAAATAACTTGCTACCATGTAATCTATGATCTGTTCAAATCAACAGATTAATAATTTGTATGTTATCTAGATATCTTGCTATATCACTAAATCTGAATACTTAAAACAATGATTGATTGGAAATTTACGTCAGTAGATGTTGAGACTCGATGGGTGGGAAACGGACAATTTCTGGTTTTGGCAGCTGATCCCCTTTTTGTTGTTTGTTGGAAGTACATCTTCTGCTATTTATAAAATTTCACGTGATGTCTTGTGCGGTGTTGTGCCATGCAGAGTCATTCCTATTATGCTGATGTGCCTCTCAGCGGCGGTGCAACTTGGTTGTTGCTTTATTTTCTAGACTTCTGAATTGAATACTTTACATTTAGTAAATTTGTGTCTCATGTTAGTGTCTTAGTTTTTGACTGGTTGGGGCATAAATCTCTGTTGTACTCCTACTTATGCTAGGTTCATGTCAGTTCGGAAACACCTGAGGCTCCAAAGACATCTATCACACAAGAAGAGGTTAAGCAGGAAGAACAAGAATTAAGGTAAGTAGGTAACCTTGTCAGTTTTGAGTTTTGTTGTGGATTCAATTTCTATGCTGTTTGCTCATTGCGAAATCAGTCTATGTAATTGTTAATATCACAGCACATTTTTTGGATTGTCATGAACTGGCACTTAGTAAAATTATGTCCCAGATTGCCATTTAGTGTTTATTACATTAAGTCTTACATGGTTCACAACAAAATCTTCATCACCGTGGTGGTAATCATGAAATTCTGTTGGAATTTAGTTTACTAATTATTGGAATTCCGAAGATGTCTTGTAGCGCTCCTATTTTCTGGATGATGTTCGCTTGTTTCATGGCGAGTCATAATTTGTGAAGATATTTATTTCATTGTTTATGTGCTTCTAGTTCTTATTCTTTTAACTATATCACTTTGGAATTATCAGGGAACATTGCAAAAAGATAGAGGAGGACAAACAAACAGAAAAGGAAAGGGAGAAGGTAGGTCTTGTTTCAGATATTTATATGTTTTGTTTTTATTGAACAAATTATGGAGATTGGGGATCCACGCAGTAATGTACAATTTTTCTTCTATATATTTTGTGGCTTGGTTCACTGTGTATGCCTGGCATGCTGGTACAGTATTACATACAAGTTGTTAACCATATGCAGCCATAATTCAGAAACTATATATTTATGTTCTAGTGTTCTGTTTCTGCAATACGTATTGTTTTGCTAAATACCATACCAAACAGTCTAGGCAATCCTATAAAATGCAAATTCTGTAGGACATGGCATCACAAGCTGTTTCTAATTCTATACAATGAGAACTGTCTGTAACAAGTTGCGTAATGCTAAAATACTAATTTTATTGTAATAAGATCTCATGTGCTGATGTTTAATTTGCAGTTTCTGCTATGTTCATTATTTGATGGTAATAATTTTGTGCTTTATGAGCTTATTTTAATTATTATCGGAAAAAAACTAGAAAGAAGAAGAAGAAGATTGCAGAGAGGAGGGGGACAAGTAAATGGAAAGAAAAATGGAAAAGAAGTGAGAATAATTGGGACATGTATACTATCGCAAATAAATAGAAAGAAGAGGAAGGTTGCAGAGAGAAGGAGGGCTATGTAAACGAAAAGAAAATTGGAAAGAGAAAAGGTGAGAATAACTGAGACATGTCTGTTTATGATGAAGGGAGTTAATTCACCAGACCGGAATGTGGGAGGATACTAATTAGCCTCTCCTCATTTCTGAACAAGTACAGATTATTTCTCTGTTTTAGACTCATACTGAACAGTTTGTTCTGTGGCACTTCTTGAGTTGTTCAATATTGAATTTCGTATGGCATGTTGATGAGGAATGACCCTATAGATTCATGCTGGACAAGCAATAGTCAATACTCAAACTTGATGCCTCTAGAAAATTTTGAATATTTAAGGCTTGAATGTGATTGTCTTGTTCTCTAATATTTGGTTTTCATGCTGGTTTAAAAATTTCAAAGTGATTATTTTTTTTATTTAATTGGATGTTTGCAGGCAATAATGGGAAAAAAAGTGAAGAAGAAAACGAGAAGTGGTCAGAAAGAGAAACAGGGGCCATCTACATCTCCAAGAACTGTTTCTCAACAAGGCACGAGCAATGTTGAAACCCCTGATGATGGAGTTGCAGGTATTAAAGATAGAGGACTATGTTCCCATCTTGATAGAGGAATTAATTTGGAGAAACTATCTGCCAAACTCAGGTCTTCAGAATCTCTTAAGTGTGAAGATTGTCGGGGAAGTGTTGTTGATAGACGAGCAAAGAAGGGAAAGGGTAAACATGGGAAAAAAGGAGGGACAAATTCAAAGCCAGAGTCAAAAGCAATTTGGATTTGCCTGGAATGTGGGCATTTCTCATGTGGAGGTGTTGGATTACCAACTACGCCTCAAAGCCATGCTGTTCGGCATGCAAAACAGAATCATCATCCATTAGTGCTCCATTATGAAAACCATCAACAACTTTGGTGTTTTCCTTGCAATAAACTAATTCCTGCTGAAAAGTCTGAAGACAACAAACACAAAGAGGTTTTAAATGAGGTTGTGAAATTGCTTAAAGGGCGACCTGGTGAAGGATCCACTTTAGATGTCGAGGATGTTTGGTTTGGAAGTGGTAGTGTGACTACTGCAATAAAATCAGATTACTCTGCTAGCATTGGTGCAGATGGAAAAGCTGGCTATTCCATAAGAGGGTTAGTTAATTTGGGGAATACCTGTTTCTTTAATTCAATAATGCAAAATCTATTAGCTATAACTAGCTTGCGTGATTATTTTTTTAAATTAGACGAGTCTGTTGGTTCTCTAACTGCTGCTCTGAGAAAGCTTTTCCTTGAAACCATGGGTGAAGCTGGCTTAAAAAGTGTGATTAATCCTAGATCTTTATTTGGTAGTCTTTGTACCAAGGCACCCCAATTCAGGGGATATCAGCAACATGATAGTCATGAGTTGCTCAGATGTTTGCTTGATGGTTTGTCAACTGAAGAGTTGAGTGCAAGAAAGCATGCCAAATCTCCTCAGGCTTCAATTGCAGATCCCACATTTGTGGATATTATTTTTGGTGGAAGGCTTTCTAGTACTGTTAGTTGTTTAGAATGTGGGCACTCGTCAACTATTTATGAACCGTTTTTGGATCTCTCATTGCCAGTTCCTACCAAGAAGCCTCCAGCCAGACGGATCCAATCTGTCACTCGAGGCAAGAAACCAAAAATGCCTCCAAAGAAAAGCGGAAGAAATCCCTCCAAAAATAGCAGAGAAGCATGTAGTATACCAGGGCAAAGTGTTTCTGACCAATCAACTGGTGGAAACTCTTTAGGTGAAATGCAGTCTATAGCACCACCAGCAGAGCAGTCAGTGCTTGCTTTGGGTGATTCCGCATTATCAGATCCCAGTAATCCAAACAATATAGCTCTGGATATGGGTTTTACAGCTCAAGACCTTTCAGCTATTCAGAACCGCCAAGCAGTTCAGAATAGAGAGCAGTCAAGCCCTTCAGATAATTTTACATGGTTGGATTACCTTGATCCAAGTCCAGACTCACATGACATTGCTATAACTTTGGAAACTGATGAAATTGCAGTAATCCAGGGTTTTGCAAATGAAGATATTCTCCCGAACGATGCCTCGTTGTCCATCACTTTTAACTCTAGTATTGAGAGTACTTCAGCAAATGCAGTTTCGGCAACCTCCTTGGATATTGCTGAAAATTTAAATTCCATTGAACCTGGTGCATTAGCTCAACAACAAAATGCTTTTTCCCAATTTGAGTACAAGCAAAATGTTGAACAACAAATGGATGAGAGGCTCTCCCCTGAAGTTTCATTTACCGTTGGTGAGTATGACACTGATATAGGTCATAGCTCTGATAATCCAGTTTGCTCCAAAGATTCAAATACTTCAGGGAGGGATAATGAAAATGCTTTACAGATTCAGGATTCCGAGGTTATTTTGCTTCCCTATAAAGAGGACGATTCATCTAATGTTGAGTTATTGAGAGCAGAAATTGATATCTCGCCAGCAGTACTTGGTGATGAACAAAGTTCCTTAGATTTTGATGGATTTGGAGATTTGTTTAATGAACCAGAGGTTTCAGTGCAGCATAAGCCTTCAAATCATCCTGTTTCTGAGGCAAGCGATACCGCTAAAAATGGAGTTATGGGGAATAGCAGTGAGTCTGATCCAGATGAGGTTGATAATGCGGATGCTCCAGTTTCTGTTGAGAGTTGTTTGACTTTCTTCATGAAGCCAGAGCTTCTTTCCAAGGATGAACATGCTTGGCAATGTGATAATTGTTCAAAAGTTTTGCGAGAGCAAAGAATTAGAATGAGACGGAAATCTCGAATACCTATATCAGAAGTAATGCCAAATGGTTATGAGAATGGAAATCCAAGTGGTCTATTGGATGTTGGAAAAACTTGCAACAAAGTGAAAAGTAGGACTGGAGATGTGGAAGAATACGTAGTCGACCCTTCTGATGGCAGGTCAGTGCCACAAAACAGGGAGATTAATGTAAATGGGAAATGCATGCTTGAGAAGGATCCGGATCCGGGGACTGAGATAAACTTGATTAATTTCCAGTCAGAAATCACAGAACCTCAGGTGGTAACTTCATGTCATGGTCAGTTAGAAAGTTCAAGTTCCAGTAATCAAAATCTTAATCCTTGCCTTGGGAAATACGATTCTGATAATGGATTTACAGAAAGTGATATACTGTCGGCCAAAAGTGAATCAGAACTAGGTGAGCAAGAGGAGGTGAACTCGGAGAATGTGAAAGTGAAGAGGGATGCGACTAAGAGTATACTCATCAACAAGGCTCCTTCTATCTTAACAATCCATCTAAAGAGATTCAGTCAAGATGCTCGAGGGCGATTGAGTAAATTGAATGGCCATGTGAACTTCAAAGAGACAATTGATCTGAAACCGTACATGGATCCCAGGTTCAATTTCACTTTGACCTCTGGTTCTCTTCTGCATATTAGTTGTTAGGTGTTACTCATGATTTTGCTTTAGTAATGCTGGTATAATTATTCATTTTTATAGTTCCATTGTGTTTCTGTGCAATATGGTTGCTACAACTGTTAAGCATTTACTTTTTCTTTCTCTTCACTCTTTCAACTAACTTTTATGTAAACAAGGGAGCTAGTAGCTTTTTATAACTGGATATTTGGATGGGATCTTTTTTGCTGTAATGGTTCAATTTTCCTCTTCCAAAGCATTAAATCTGTTGTCAGCCCCTAGCTGGAGCTTTTTTTCTTACCAAAGCCTTTATAGTTAACCTCTTTATTTAGTGCACAAACCTGGGACTTGCTTACTAAGTATGCATAAAGAAGTGTGCTGCACCTGCTTGTCATGATAAAGAAGTATGCATAAACAGACTGGGGAATCAGCAACTGTTTATTCTTGTTCTGAATTTGGGACCAATTATTCGTAGTTTTAGGCTTTTTTATCTTCCCTTGGCGGCTGGGCTTTACATCTTATCAATTCTCTTTTTTATCCTCTTATGTAGTAATTCAGGGTTCAGTATATCTGTGAATGATTTGTCAAACTATAATAAAATGTTTCTAGTGAAAAAGGTTGAATATACGGATGGCAAAGTCAATCATCTATACATTGCAAGTCTGATAACCATGAGGGGCCTAGGGCTAAACACTGAGTTAAGTCTGTAGCAAGTGGAACTTGACAGTCTAGAGAAACTTTTGGTCAACTAAAGTATGTACACTCATATTTTTTGAGGTGATGCATGAGCTTGGTTATTTTAACATATATAAATCGGAATGATTAGAGCTATTATATCGTTGAATAAAACCTCAATCATTGATCAAGCCACCAACTGCACCACTTGCGATGAATTTTATGAGTTCGAGCTTCAGTGAAGGTGGCAGCTACTTCCAATGCCTTAGATAAAGATCATAGTTGGTTGTTCAGAAAGTGTGATATTATTTTGATCAAAGTGTGTTACATGAAATAGAGAATTGATGTTTTGCAAATGAACCAGACATCTGAATTTCGCGCCGCCTTGCATCAAAAATCATTTAGCTGGAAATTATAAGCTTTCCTTAAACAATTATGATGGAGTAACAAATGGAAGAAAGAAGGTTAAGTTTTGCAAATTCCATTTCTTTAGATACAAATAAATGGATGTTGAGATTGACGTTTTCCTATATACTGCGGCTATTGCTGTTTCGACACCTCAGCACCACCTAGGGACCTAGCTGAAGATCCTATACCGTATCTCTAGTGTCTTTAAATTTGCAGAATTCTGTATTAAACCTTGGTTCCAGTTCTGTTAGTCATGTCTGATATTCTGTACTATTTTCTCTGCAGGTGCGCCGATAAGGATACGTTCATATACCGTCTAGTGGGAGTGGTAGAGCATACAGGATCCATGAGGGGTGGGCATTATATTGCATATGTGAGAGGTACTAAAAACTTTGGGGAATGCGTTTGGTATCATGCCAGTGATGCATATGTCCGCGAGGCTTCTTTAGAGGAAGTCCTGAGAAGTGAAGCCTATGTTTTGTTCTACGAAGGGACTTGAGGATGGTCACATTTTGTTTTTTGATTTATTTTTCTTCTCACATTGAGAGAGAGAGAGAGAGAGAGAGAGAGAGAGAGAGAGAGAGTGATCAATACACAATTTTTGAGGTGCACTGAGCGCTAAATGTGTAATTCTACTCGGGTGTTGCCTCCCTTATGTCCTCTTTGGACCTTTTATAAGGTTCTTAATAATATTCAATATTCGCATTGAGAATGAGATTTGAGCAATCGATTCTTTACTTTTAACTATTCTTTTTATCTTTGGTTCCGAACTTGATAATTTTTATTTTTATTTTTAAAAATAAGCCTAATTAATTTGTACGACAAATGAATCTATTAATGGGAGTGATTTATTGAACTCAGGACTTGGTTCGATTGCTAACAAGCTCCAAAGAGGCCCACTGGAAAGTAAGCTGGGAATTCTAATTCAATGAAAAATAACGAGTAACTTAAATATAAGTTTAGAAATTATACACGTAGGGTTGATGAATTTTAATTTGAAGATGGGATTTGGAGAAAATTTCAAATGATCCGTTGCCAAAACAATTTAAAATCCATAAATATATAATAAAATATATTTAAAATTAAAATCAAATAATTTGAAATAATTTGAATTTAGAATAATTGAAACAAATTGAAGAAATTTGCTACCAAGACTTAACATCCTTCAATTCAATCATAATATAATTGTATTCGCAAACTTGCATCTAGTGGCTTTGTCTTATTACGAATTAGGGGTCTTAGAGGTCAAGACATTAATCACACTATATAGCCAACTTTTGTAGTTCGGTTTGAGAATTACTTTCTGTAAATCTCAGTCCCGTGTCCCTTTTGTTCTCCAATAGCTTTTTACTCATGGAACTCAGCCAGAACCAAAAAGTGCAACAATCGCAGTTAAATTGTTTTCTTCTTTCCTGCATGCTGCAGACCATCAATCAAAAACATTGGAACCCCAACACTCTCCTCTTCGGAACACAAACAAGACCACGACTCACAGAATGTTCAGCTGTAGCTGACATATCATATTGTTCATTAAATATTTGGCTCAAGAACCATAGAAACGAAGAACTTCTCTTAAAAAAGGCGGGAAAAAAAAGAAAAAGTAATGGAAATACACACTCCATTAACCCTGAGAACTTACCGATTTGAAATAATTTACCATACAAACTAACAAATTCCGCTCGTACACTAAATCTTAAGATCCAGCCAACTGTGACTAATTATATATGAAAAGAACCAATAATTCCTGGACATCTATGCAGATAGAATTTCAGGAGAATTCAAGAAAAGCAACCCAGAAAAAGAAAAAAAGGACCCAAAAATAATTAAAAAAACATAGTACTTTTCACCAGACTAATCCCAACACAAAAAATTACTAGGAAACACTGGATGTTGCCTCTTGAAGAAATAATAAATAAAAGTTTCTTACAGCTACACAAAGGAAAAAGTGCTGAAAGTTATGAACTAACATAATCTGGTGCTGGTTCTCCAGTCAACAATTGGCGTGCAAGCTGGCCAAGCTTTTCCAGATGCCCCACGGCATGAAATTTAACATTCTCAGGCCTGCATGCATTCTACGTGCAGACAAGCTCAGAATGTCCTGCACAGTCTTCAAACATATCATCAGTGACTGAGCAGACTGCTGAATCCATGCAATGGCTTGTACCACACACATAACGCTTTACTGCTTTGTAGCCAACTTGATATAAAGAAATCACTTTAGACGCCTGAAAATATAGAAAATATTTTAAACCAATCAGCATACACTATAAAAGACTAGAAACAACAGAAATACACAGGCATCATACACTACAAGGAATCAAACAAACCAGACATCTCATCAATGACTAGGAGACGCATCAATGACTTGAGACAGGCATACTAACTTGTAGCATCAGTTGCATAAGAGTTACTTCTACCTATTTGCCACCATTAATAGCTAAATTAGCAACTCTTTTTCCCCCCTGTTTAATTTTAAAGACCATCCACATTTACCAAACTTCTCGTTTTGGGAGGAAATAAATAAAATCGGTAAAAGATTTAACTATTCATATATATTTATCCATATATATTTGCTCAGTAAGATTACCCTTGACAAGATATAAAACTTAAAAAGGAAGAGGAAAATGTAATGAAATGCCGATAGGAAAATATAAAAGTTTTATGGAACAAATTAGTCATTCCAGTCAAGAAAGTTGAGGGAGAGAGTTGATATAGAATTTCATAGGACAGGGAAAAGATGAAAAGGAGAAAAGATCAGAACTGAGTTCATTTTAAGAACTCCGTCCAAGATCAGTCACTTTCTGTACTTGGCCAAAATTGACCCTTGCATCTGATCATTTTGAATTTTTTAGGGCAAAGAAACAGTACAACTACAACCCTTCACAAATGCTCCTTATTTGACTTCTATAAAATAAGAAAGTCAACATACTCTTTTCTTTTCTAGCAGAATTACCCTCTCTATAAGCGTTAATGATTATATAATTTTGAAAATTATATAACTTTGATCAATAATATTATATGATAGTTGTATAATAACAATAAGATGAAATGTGCAATGCTAAAACTGCAAGAATCAATTTGTACCTTACCAAATATGAAAACCTAATTAATTAAATTAATGAGGCCTACAACTAGCGATTAAATCAATCAATTGTTTACTTCGGGAAACAAGACAAGAAATTTGACACAAGAAGAAATTAAGACATCCTTTGGCCCATAATTAGCGATTAAATCAATTATTTGTGTATTGTCAGAAAGAAGAAAAGAAATATGGGACAAGAAATGGATACATCCTTCATGGGACAGGAGTATACAATGAACGAACATAAAAAAATTACCAAAACACCAAGGAGAAACTCAATAAATTGATTATTTCAGTTTATTAAAAATTCAAGTCTAAGAATAAATGGTACATTTATGATTTCCTATGGATTTTTTAACGGAACAAACTTCGGGCAGAGGCTCTTGTAATTATGAGAGGGGGAGTTGGCAATTAAGTTACTTTCGAAGGGAGTTAAGTGATATTAACCCATTTGATAATATATACATTTAGATCATTAGGTGAACTGTTGGATAACATTCCCAAATTTAGATCATTAGGTGAACATGCAATGATTAGTTCTCTTCCGAGCCCAATTTGCAACAACCCATTCTCATGGGAAGAGTGCCAACTCAAACAATGATGGATGGGCTTATAAAGACATTGAAAGATTGTCCAAACTAAAATAACCATTAGATTATCACAAAACTAGTTCTCATTCAAATTGCTGATATCCTATCATTTAATGATTGGAGACAGGCTACTAAGGACAGACGTACTTATCAATCTAAGATAAAGCTTCTTTCAAATGAGGTTTTTTTGGAATCTGAAAAGCACATCATCTAGCTTTATATACAAAGTCATGGTTTGTTTCATAATTCCATTTCATGACCGAGAAATGGGAAAGCTACCCTAAGCAACAAGAAACATTTCTTTGGAGGCAAACATGATAAGAGGAAACATCAGTAGCAAGCTTTAGAAGCACTGGTGCATCCAATTGAAGAGTGAATCTTGGGTTGAGATCTAATTCCATTTAATGGTCTTTTATTGAGGAAAAAACTCCAGAGACCCCTGGTCAGAGAAAAGATGTTGTCAAACAGAGCTATCTGATTGGAGTGGTAGAGATGTATTACAAAAGCCTTAGATAATCTTCCTCAAGCCCTAGGTTTTCTTCACCTTAATAAGCACTTACATGGCCGATTGGCCAGAGGAAGTGGCTAAAGGGTTCATGTCAAGCAGCAATCAACAGGAATGGGAAGTTGAATAAATCAGGACTTACAAGCTCAGCTCTAAAGTTTGAATGTTCTGGCCACATGTAACGGAAAGCTTCAGTGCATTGGACTTTCTTTTCCAATTCATTTTACTTTTTGTTAGTGAGATATTGCGGATATTCCACTCCTGAATGGGAATCCAGACAGTAGACTCCCAAGATTTCCCAAATGGGAGACGGTTTAACTGATGATGACTTGACTTGGAGCCAGAAATAACTTCCATCAGTTGGTCACTTGTTTGTAAATAAATGAGCAGAAGACAACTGTGTTCCAATCTTTGTTGTCAAGACTCAACGCAGACCCAAATTACACTGACATTTTGTAAAAGCTATGGTCTAGAAGACTTGGTTTAGACCCAATATATATCAACACATAAAATACTCTTTTTGAGCTTTCCTAGCCTCTACAATGTCAAGAGTACTGAAGATCTCTGTATGAAAAATGTAGAAACAGACTGTTACCACACAGCTACAATGATATTCTGCGACTATCAAAACTACAATCTGGCAAGGCAAAATCCAAATCAAAATGGATTTAATAGGGAGGAAAAAAAACTCTGTTTAACATCCATGGAGATCTAACACATCGGACTTGAACTGCATCAGGAGTTACAAGCTCAGGTCTACAGTTTGAATGTTTGGAGAGCAGGATATGCTGGAAGGCCAACATACTGAACTTCATTCTCTACTTCATTTCACTTTCTGGTAGAGAGATAATAGGGATATTCCATACCCCAACAGAAATCCAGACAGCAAGATTTCTGAAGACTTTCCGAAAGGTAGAAAATCTAACTGATTATGACATGACAAGGATAAACCAATACTTCCATCAGTTGGTCATTCCTGTGTAGAATGCTGGCACATTATGTATTGCAACCCTGTTGCCTTTGAATAATGACGTACGTTTTATGGTTGGTATTCAGCTCAATGCCTTATATTTATGATCCTTGCTGGAGTAGAAGAGTAGAGTGAAAACTGAATGGCAGGTGAGCAAGCTACATTCTGTTGCGTGGCATCATTCTCATCAAGGAGAAGAAACACGTGAATCTTCGACGACATAGCCAAAAAAAAAAAAAAAAAACTAAAGATAAAGAGCACTAAAACTGTTATTAAACGATAGAAAATTCAAAGTCCTACATAAAGGGCACCTTTTTAACATACTTTATAGCCTTTCCTTTCAATATCATCCTTTCCCAATCCGCTACTTCAGACCAACTCAATAAACCTCCAAAATTTATTTTCATCCATATGCTTCCGTATAATTGAAGCTGTGGTTCCTAAGTTCTTTGTTATTCAAGACAAAACTCAACCCAAATTTGCATTGATGTATAATAAACTCTTCTCGACATTTCCTAACTTTCTACAATGTCAAAAGTATTGAAGATCTCTCTATGTCTACGAGACACTTAAAAACCTGTTACTACCCAGGTACGATACTTGGTGACTGTCAAGCACCAAATCTAGCGTGACCAAAATCTAAAGTTAAAAAGGGAACCAATGGACTAAAAAAACCTCTATTTAACATCAATAAAAATCTCACCTATTTTTAAGTCAGAAAGGAGCCTCAAGGGATTCATCCCAAACATCCGCACTGCCATTAGAAGCATCTTCCGTATCTTCCTCCATAGAAAGCCTAATGTATTCTCTATGTGCAAAGCGATCCCACTCAGTCAAATGTGGGTTCTCACGCTCCTGTCCAGGTATTAAAGTGTGAAAAAAGAATAAACCTTGAAACTCTGTTGGAGCATATTATAAACAGCAATCTCATCAAACATCCACTAAGGAATACCAAAGTTGCATCAACTTTACCTGGCGAATTAGAAAGGGATCACGAGTCTCAAAAGCCATGAATTTGTTTAGGTTAAAAAGGATATTAAAAACACTGCCTGAAAGTTTGCTTCCTTTTAAATCATGTAACGTGAAATAGCTCTCATCCTGCACAAGAAATAATGTGATTGTCAAGAACTGTTATGCTAGACCGATTCCAATATTCCACAAAACACAACTCTAAACATATAATAGAGCCTAACACAGACATAGAACAATCAATTTCAACCATAAAATTTCTGAAGTAGTACGGTTCAGTTCTCTGAACCATCAGGTCCATCACTAAACCCTTTCAAATTTAGAGCTTTCAAGTTCATCACAAAATTTAACCAAAAAAAAAAAAAAAAATTCCAGCTGAATATATATAACCTTTACGAGTAAAACCCCAACGCTTTGAGCCCTGTGTCTCTGTTGGAAAAAGGTAAAAAAAAATACCAGCAGATAAAAAAATCCTGCTACAGTCTGTGCGTGTTCTTTTCTTATTAAACAATTTTATCTTTGGATATATAGATACCACCTCTAACTAACAACAAGAAGGACCTTTAAAACACAGGTTACAACTGGATAACAAATGCGAGGGGAATAACTATGGTTGTGGAAAGATGAACAAGAGAAGGTCATTGGGATTTATAGTCTCCATAAATCAACAGCAAAACAAAGGCACAGGTTGGACCAGAAGCATTAAAAGACATTGAAGTGGCACGATTTATTTCAGAGAGAGATGAGAAAGCAAATAGGTGGAGAGCCAACAGAAATCCTCCAGACGCATAAAGCATGCCAAGGATATCAGAAACAAAACAAATGAGCGAATACAATTGACTGGAAGTTCACCTCTGGGTGAATCATATCAACTATCTGACACAAAATGTCCTCATAAAGCACAGGCTCTTGTGCCATGCATTCCATCCTGTGCAACTGCTCCTCATAAAAGAATTGCATTTCATTCCTTGTAATAACTCCATTTCCATCTAAATCTATGCACTTGAACCTGAGAGAAGCACTAATATTTAGAATGTAGAATAGAACAGGAAATAATCAGAGAAAAAAAAAGAAAACAATGTGGCTACTGTGGACTCAACAAATAACTCAAAGTAAAACAGGAAACAGACAAAATGAAGTGCCTGTTAACAAGCATATTAGAGAGTATAACAAAGGATCAAAATCTCTTTGAGCCACTAGTGGAAGGGCTGAGTTGTGACCCACTCTGATCACTACCAACCCTGCAAGCCACATATACAAACATTATTACAAGAATTGGGCTCCATTCCCTGATTATCCTCTTTTCCTACATTATGGAGACCACACCTTCAGCAAAGGATAGACACAAACCTCGCGAGTGACAGTATGAAAAAAAGCCTTCAATATACAAAGTCAAGATTGCATGATTACTTCTGTTGATTTTAACTTGATACATACCAATATTCAAGACTAGGCTCAGATGATTTATCCTCCTCTGACAATATGAAGTAAACAAATCTTCATAGCCCATCTTTCCTTCAACCTTACTGGTGAACTTTCTGGGAACCTTGGAGAATTCAAATATGCAATACTTAGAAAGATGTCCTAAGAAATAGATCAATCTTTCCGCAATAAAGCAGGCAATGCTCTTGAATAGGAAAAGACAGAGAAATCAGATACCTGAGAAAATATTCTATCAACAATCCTGTAGGTAAGGGCGTGGTTACCATATCTGATGAGGTTCTCCTTGTCAATCAAAAAATCATGATCTGTATCCAGCTCCCAAAACTTACAATATATCACGTAAAAATGTTCATAAGAGAAGTACCTGAAGCAAAAATGGGAAGACAGAGAACGAGAAAGAGAGATTACGAGGATTAGAAAGAGATGTGAATGCGGTAGTAGATATTTACAAGTAACATGCAAAACATACAATGCACACGGCATCTAGACTCCTAAATAAACAGACTTAGATACTCTTTCATAATAGCTGCTAGGTAATTTAATACCTTCAAATATATATACTGCAACATTGACAAGAAACCTGATCTCAAGCAAAAACTGTATCTGGTGAGAAACTTGAATATATTCATTAATTATGTTTTCATCTCCATTCTAAAAACACACTACTGCACCCTTTCCCGATCAAATCAGGCTGTTAAGCATACAACCAGTACAGGAGCTTATGAAGTAATGGTACAATCCAATAGCATGAAAAAAAAAAAGTTAAACTAGAAAAGCTCTTACAAAGTAAAACAAAACAAGATTCTTCTGTACTTGCCTCAAGACTTTGTTAATATCCTCTTCCTCATCTGCATGTTGCATTGCAGCAATTAAATTCGAACGTTTCAGCTCCCTGAGTGTAAGACGACCATTACCCGATCTATTCACGTAGTAAAATATTCTGTATATTACAGTTTCAGCTGGACATAGCAACGAATTGAACTGTTAATTCAATCAAGGAATGTGGATGCTTACGGAAATAGGAAAAGTCAAATTTGAACATCAGCAGGTCAAAGAAAGATGGCAAACATTCCAACCAAAACACTGATACTTGCCGCCTGACTAGCAAAACCAACATTGCCTAGGAAATAAGAAAGCAACTATAGGCATTGGACAACTATTGAAAGATCATAAAAAAATTATGTTGCAAGTCATTAACCAGAAAGGTTGCCTTCTAACTAATGTCCAAAACACAAGATGAAAACTAAGAACTAGGATGCAAAGAAAACAGAAAAGAAATAATGGAACAATGAACATGACAGAACGCAGGGCCTTTGACGCTCGTAGCTATAGGGTTTAGTTTCTATGAAATAAAAGTTATTTTTATCATATAGTAATATAAGCACTTTATCTTAGTCCTTTTCAAGCAACAAGGATGCAGTCATCTAAATATGGATGATATATCTCCAACCTAAGAGCATTCAGAATATAAACGCTCTGAGTTAAAAGAGAATAGGATAGCCATGAATGTGGACACATGTTTAAAATCTACATGTACATACATTACGTCCACCAATTACTACAATGCTTACCAACTCCCAAGAATGAGCAAAAGATGCTCAGTATTTAGCGCCAAAAAATAAAACGATTTGGAGCTGACAACAGTAATAAATAAATGAACAATAAAGGAGAACGTATAATGTAGAACATACCATATCTTTCTTGAAATTCAGGTGTGCTCTGCAGGAACTCTAATCCTGGATGAGTTGCCAAAAGTTCTCGAAGCACAGGTTTGAAGTCATCCTGTGTCAAGCTCATAATAGTCAAAAATAAAGATATTAATAAACATTTCTAAAATTTAAGTTTTGGAACAGTCTTAGTGGTGATAGTTCATACAACCTGGACCAAGTATTTGAGATCCGGTTGCTTCAAGATTGTGTATAATTGTGTTGCTATATCTTTTGTCAACATATTTCCGTTGATCCAATAGTCGACAAACGCATCCCTGTGTGCATATAAGTCGAAATAAGAGTACGTACATCAACTACAAGGCCCATCTAGAACATGAATATTGACATACAAAATCAATCATAATAGTTGTAATATTCTAGGGTCAAACTTCCAAAAAGATAGTGTGACCTATAATATAGAATTTATGGGATGAGGTTTGGCAAGTTTTGTTTTATTATCAGAATAATCACTGTTGGTGCTTATGAAATCAAAATCTTTAGTAGCTACTGTTCCTTATTGCCATTTGTCTATACAAAGTTTTAAGCCCACATGTAACTAGTAGTATAATGTAAAGTTAAAAGCATAACATTTGTAGAAACTTCTTTCTATTTGAGCTTGAGATTTAGCCCGAGCTAGGAGGATATAAGTCAATGAGCAAAAAATGTTACGTATTTCTACCCTTTTAACAGCTAGAACAGCTCTTCCATAATTACCGAAACTCCGGATGTCATTTACTGGTGATTATGATCTGAAATTACTACCACACATGTTGAAGAAAGATGCCTGCAAAGAAGTCTTGAGAAGCCCAAAAATGTATAAACAAAAGAGCATCATGGCAAAAATAAAGTCAATGCCTGAAAGCATGTTAACAAAAGTCAACAACAGCATGTTTAACCCAATAACTTGGAAATCAAAGTTTACTGGCATGCCTTGTTCACACTAAATAAGTACCTTTGAATTGCTAGAGCCACATATACCAAACTCGATAACTTAAGAAATAACAATGGTATGGGGTTTGAAACCATTCATAAATCAAATGCAGATGCATGTAGGCAAAACATTAGTCTAGGGATGAAAATCTTTTGTATCCTCTAAATAGAAACTCCTTTTGATTCATTATCTATTATGGATATGTTTCCTCAACACGCTAGCGGTAAAAATAAGGCAAAACTCAGCCATTGGTTGCAGTGGTGAGTATGAAGTGCAAAAATGAGTGCAAAACAGAAACTTGAATCACTCTCTTGTAACTGGATTCCCAAGACTATGTGTTAATTTCATTTAGTCAGTTCCACCAGGATAAAAGCAGTGTTATATAGACAAAGAATCAGGGGGAAGCTAGAGCAGCAAATGTATATGAAGAATAAAGCTAGACATCCAAGAAAAAGATGAGGGTTGTGAACATTGGAGAGACACACTTCCACCTTCCATAAGCTTCTAATAGGTATGCAGTCTTAGTGATGCTACCACACATTAATGTCCAGCAAATACAACAAAAGATGGAACGGTGTATCGCGCTAAATAGGCTTCTTCAAGCACAATTGAAAAGGCAATCAGGAGGAAAAAATCTAGCAACTCATGGAAACAAGAAAAAGAGGCCAAAATTAACCACTAAATACAAAATGAAATCTTCAAGGAGAGAAGTTGTGACATCTCTTATATGGCTTTTAATTCTGAATAGAACAATGCATATATCATGGATACATATCATGGTCTTAATCCTGGATCCCTTGTTAAGATATCAAAATAGAAAAAGTTCAGCCATCTGCAGCTTGTATACCAAACAACTGGGATACAACGATCATGGATATTGGTAGGATTCCCAAAAGTAATCAAACATTAATTCGTTTGTTTGTCTATTGACAATGAGGAACTGAGGTTTACAATCTGTTGAGCTTATTGACGCTGCCAAAGATGCACTTATTTTGTTATGTTTCTTCTCTAGTAAAATTACTGAAGTGATGGGAAACAATGGTATTCCTATGGAACGGTTTAAACCATAGGGCTGCCAAATGAGAAGATAAGAGCAAAAAAATTTCGCCATGTGCAGCATGATGCCAGAACATGACTTACCCACACGATAAAGACAGATAATGGTGAACACCGACGTTAATGATCTTGCATTTGTGCACTTCAAAATGAAACAAAGCACCATAATGTTTAAATATTATGCAATACATGCTAACTGCATGACAAGCTGCTTTTGTCCGAACTTAAAACTTAACAGAAGCTCAACTTATCAGAATGGTCACTTGTTTGGGATCAGGAGGTTGGCTTCTTTTATCGCCACCATTGACGTTTAAAACTTATTGGTTGTTTCCCACAATCTGATGGTTTTAGTACATAATTGCAGCATACTAGAAAGACTCATCTTCCTGCTTTTATCAGGTAGACATCTTTTGAAAAAAATTTATAAACAAGATTATTGTTTCCCAAGGCCAAGGAGTTTTTCTTTCTAGTGATTGCTGAACATATATGTGATATTTTGGATAAAAAAGTAATGTGACAGCTCAATCATGGTAAGTAACGCTGGGCTGGATAGTTGAGACAAAGCAGCTACCACCCATAACTGCGGGTGGCGATGAATGGGGATGGACTTTACAAGAACAAAGCACAGAGGTCTGTTGGGAGCCGAAGGTTTGAATCAGTTTGGCAGATGGATGAAGAATGCAAACAAGTGCAGCAGTAATCCAAGTGGCCTATGAAATGGTGAGACACAGATGCAGCAGTCAGGCAAGCAGGGCCATATATTGCGTCACCGGAGGAAAAGGGAGGAGGGATAGGGAAGAAGACAAGGGTAAATTAGTCATCCTCTATCAGATACTTCACGCTAATATATAAACTTTGTGCTAGTAATTTGAGAAAATCAAGGCTTTATTCTTGTGATTGCTTACATTACGCTTCATTAATTGACAGCACAGGTGAAGTAAGCTTTCATTTATAATGCCATGCTATGCTGATCTTAATCAGGAAATAAATCATGACATGACTGGTATGTTTCCCCGTTTGATGCCATAAACCACAAAACAGTCGCTACAGCATTCGTCTTGCTCAGCATCGAGAACGTACATAAGACGTACACACCAGACAACGGGCAATGCTGGTCTCGTCTCAGCAATCAATGTCATAAACACCAGAAACATAAATCTCGATATATTCTTTTGAGGATAAGGATAACAGGATTTTAGTATTAGCAAAGGGTTGCTCATGCACCACAGCACACAACAAACCCAGGATTAGAAACAAGGTCAACTTGCCGTCAGTAAAGTTCACTACATGCCGCGCTACTTTCAGTTAACATGTGAAGAATGTCATAAAATAATGCATGCTAACATCAAATTTTTGCATAGCTATATTAACTTCAAAAAGAAAATTGCCTCGTTAAGGGCTCACTTGCTGCTTGTCCGTGGAACTCAATACATACTAATCACATATATTTGAACTTTTCAACAGTTGAATACTGAGTAAGGGATACATGTGATATGAATTTCATTTAGTGTATATAGATTCTTTCTTTCATCTGATTTAAGCTGATCTCTACTCATGTCTCTTCATTCATGAAGGGAAGGAGACAAATCTACAAATAGAATAGTCTATTGCAAGATCAAAGGCAAAACTGAGAAGGAGAAAATCACAACAATCACCTGGTCACAACTCCAGTGCCGTCAACATCAATCTTTCTAAACAGTGCAGTGGAAAAGAATGATGGAAGCTTGCAAATTTCTTTTGTTACCGGTTTAAATTCTGAAACCCAATAAACAAGTATGTGAAAGTCAGTGAAGGTTAGATAATCTGTTATTTTACTTTACAAGTTCATATGCATTGGTAGATAATGGAATACTAAATACTCTAAGAATCTATAAACATATATACTTAGCCCAGCTTACCGTGCATTTGGAGTCCATCCATGTGACCATAAAAAAATTGATTGATTCTAAACAAGCACCGCTCTTTCAGTTCATTTGGTGCTGGACGGCCATCTTGGAAATAGAACTGCAATGATCACAAATCATATTAATATATCAATATTCAATACCAAATATCAATAGTCATTACCAACACAAAAGAAAGCAGCGGTCTTCCTAGTAAAAAACTTTGAACAGTGTCCAATAAGTCAATAAGTTCAACCTGAGGTATAAGCTCCTTCACAGGCTCATTCACTAATTTTAAGGGAGAACCTAAAGCAGATGGGCCTGCCCTCTGTTTCAAGATCCGAGGAGATCCTGATGAACTTCTTGGTGAAAGTGGTGGTGTACTGCCAGCAGGGAACATTGAAGGCAATGAATTGCTAGCTGCAGCATTTGCACTAGATGAAGTCCCAGCAAAATTCAATGGTCCAGTTCCCTTAGCATTATTGAGCAAGCATTTTACCTGTAATTCATGGGCAAATCTTTGTGATAGTGGATTCTAGTTTCAACTATAATGACACTGAACAACATACATTCAAGAGATACTGAAACAAGTCATCAGTTAACTAGCTTTTACCAGCACTTTGCAAATTATATAGGGCAAAGAAATACTGCACTGAACTATACCCCCTCTATCCCAAATTTATTACTTCTCTTTCTTTGTCAACAGAATTCAAAATGCCACCCCTAAAACTCCAGGAATGCATCTCAATTTGGGTTTCACTTGGTACAAAAGATCTGGGAGAAGGAGACATACTTCCCTTATTTCAAGAGGAACTGAGAGGATTAGACGGAGGCGTGAGACAGCCCTTCTTGGCATAATCTCAAAATTCATGTTTTTCGAGAAAGAAATGAATACATAACAAGGACATGTACATGAACACATACACAATGATGCTTAAATATTTAGGACAAGACATGACTAGGACCCACCTAATAAGGTATATAGATATATTTTAAATACATATTATATAACATAGAGGAGTTAGAGAGATATTCATTTTTTGTTTGTATTTTACAGTTGCCTCAAACATAAACAATTTTTGAGCTATACCTTCTGGAGCTATATTAGAAATACAATTTCAAAATTAAAATCATAATTGCAAAACATATTACACCAGAGTTTTAGGCCCACATATATTTTGACCCAAACCGATAAATCCGTCCCTCTCAACCAGGCATCATTCTTCCACCTGCCCACTTTCATTGCTTGCCAGTCGACTTGGTACCAAGCAATTGTTACATCATTAACTAACAACCAATTTTTATTTCCCCTTGCTGTCAGGCCAGCAAATTCTCCCACCTAAGCAGATTTAGAAACTTGCAGAAAAGCACGTCTTACACATTCTCAAGCTGTATTGATGGCCGAATTACAAGGGGATTACTGCGCACTAATAATGAAGGGAGCAGTTTCAAGATGATATAGGAACTTATACATCATTGAAGTTTTCTTGGTTTACTTATCCTTTATTCTCCAAATGATGTAGAAAAATGTTGGGCATGGCATGGTGTCATATCCAACAGTATGCCACGTACGACACTGGCGTCCCTTTTTAACTTTTTTTGCCTTTTACGACACACCAAAGCCTATGTACAACACATGTTGGAGCTTCGTTGCATGTATCATGTATGTCATATCCAACACATGTCAAACACTACATAGAGGGATTTTCCAACTTCCCTTCCAATACAGGAGGAAGAGAAACCACTGTAAAGTGGGATGTGTATCAAAACTTATAACCTGTTTTTCCCTTACCAGAAAATTAGAGTAATCTGAGATACAACTTTGTATAATTTTGCAACTTTCTCTAGTACAAATTTCTAACTTTCACTGGCCACTCCTTTTCACAATATCAAAAAGAATTCTATCCACCAGTTCCTTTACTATGGCCTTTGGTCCAAATCATAACCCATAAAGCAAAATCTAGTTGTGTTTTATCGAAAAACATCACCAATTTAGCATCAGTAAGCTAAAGTTAAAGAATTACAAGCAAAGTTGGCTAGTAGAGAACCATTAGCTATACATTATGTGGATCTTTCATTTAGTGGGCCTGCCAAGTAAATTAGTTAAAAAGGGGAAAGTGAAGAAATATAAGAAATCTGCTAACCATAAAAGCAGAATAACATCACCTTTTTACAAGATCATAAGAGAAACTTTTTCTCAAATAAGATGTTAATGCTAACCATTTTTCCTCCTAATTCAGTCTGAAAGTCAGTATGATATAAAATATAAATGCATCATTACTAATCAGCTGATGATGCCAGTTACCCATGTAAAAAAAACAATCCTCTTTTAAAGAGAGTAGGCCAGGTATTCAAAATCATGTTTGATGATAAGAACCAATTTCGAATTCCTTCTTCCACATAGAAGGAACAGATAAATCCACTAAAACTAGCCAGTTTTCCGGTGCTTATAATTCCAAATTTATACCCTGTTTCTAAGCCAAACTATCACAATGGTTTTCAACAAGAATCACCATCAAGATAAATGAGAAGAACTTTCTTTCCCCATCGTTGTAATATCCCCTGATAGACCAATGTGCCCAATAAATATCTGTCATTTATACTAATTGCTTACACGTACCCCAAAAATCAACTAACCTAAACCACGAACTTAGCACAAAATACGTACCCCACTCATGAAGAACCATTAACAAACAGTAATGCCGAAAGTACGAAACATGAGCGAAGAGAATAATTACCAAAGAATTGGTTTCAGGAAGCGAAAGCCACTGATCAAAAAGCTTTTCAGCAACATACGGGTTGGCTTTGATCGCCAAAGGAGAGACCTCCGGTAGCTGCAAGAGCTCGGCATCGAGGCACGCGACATCGCCATTAAAATCCAAATCCATATCTCCCTCGCAAAACTCCTCAAATTAGAATACTACTCACAACCCTCAGATCTTTATACGCTTCCTGAACCATCAAACACAACCAAGAATGGCCCGAAGCGAAGCAGAAAATGCTCGAATTTTTCTCCACTCACGGATCTTTGTAGATTCCAAATCAGCGGTACAAAAGAAATTCCAGATGCGTACTAGTTATACCTACGCAGCATTTCGGGAAAAACGAAAACCAAGAATCCGATTTACAGTAAGATTGGAGAGACGGAAGTGACAGAGAAATTACAAACCCTTGAGAGCAGAGAAGCGGTGTGCATCTCTTGTGTGCCTGCGCGTGTGGGTGTGGGTGTGGATGCAGGGGAAGAAGCAGATGGAGTAGAAATAACAATTACCATTATTTTTTATTATTTTATAATAGCAACAACGCTTTTTGGGGTTAATACCCATAACGTTTTTTAATTTACTATTTGAGTCCCCCTATAATTTTGATCTTGCGGCTATATTACGCTTTCGGTCCTATACTTAGGATCAAAATTAATTATGGTTGCTAAATATTTTTTAGTCACAATTTTGGTTCTTGCTTTTCCTAAATTGTTATCATTTTAATTCAACCTTTAAAAAGTTAAAGTTAATAGAGCTAGAAACACGACCATATTAGAAAACTTGATTAAGCCATGTTCGACTGGCAACCTTCTTGAAGAATACGATCGTATTTTTTTAGAGGGATAATTGGGTGCTCTTCATTTTACGTTTATAAACAAGGACATGCCATTTTTCTTTGATACTTTCTCTCTCTTTTAGTGTTTTTGCTTGATGTATAAAATTCCTCTGTGATATATGAATTTAGCTAACTTACCTGTAGTAACAAAATAAGCAAAAAAAAAAAAAAAAAACTTTTATTTTTCAAAATAATATACATTTTCCTCTCATTACTAACGGTGTTAAAAAATTAGATATTTACCCATTATATTATTTTTTTAGCAGTCAATGATCTTTTAGAATTAAAACATCAATGATTCAAATTGTAACTAATTTTAAAAACATTTTATAGTTATATACATGTGCACGCAATTATATATGTACATAATTATATATATACGTAAAAGCAGCAATGACGTCGCAACCCAACCTCTGGGCATTGGTGAGGTTCTAGGTGACCTCGCTATTACCCAACGCAAAAAGGGGCGGCAATCGACTTCTTTCTCAATGACATTGGTGATGTTGTCCTCAATTCAGCCAATAAAGACACCCTCTAGATATGATGACCCGCGATCGCACCCAACGCTAAAATTTCTACAATAATTTAGTATGTACTGTTTTAGTATGAAAATTTTGAACACACCAAATCACCAAAATAAAAAAATAAAAGAATATTGATAGCATCTACAAGCTCTCGCTTTTTCTTTTCTTTTCTTTTTTTCTTTTTTTGGGGAGGGAGGGGGGGGGGGGGGGGTAGTGTAATAGTAGGCCAAAAAGGGTCGCCTCTCCAACATGCAAAAAAGGTCCTCAAAGTCCTCATTTAGTCAACCACAGAAGACACTTTCAATTGCTTTAAGCTTTGGAGTCTTTAGTTGACGAAATTGAAACCTAGATTCTGGTGAAAGCTATGGTGGTAATTGGTAAAGGGAACAATCATTGGGTCGCCTCGCCCTGGGACAAACTTTGTCAGCCGAAAATGTGTAAGGATTTGAGATTTAGAACTTAAACTTAGAAATGTGGCAAGACAAGCTTGAAAGCTCCTCAGATCCCCTAAATGCTTCTTCAGCTGAATCTACAAAGCTAAATATTCTCACCTTTCATCTTTGCCTCTACCTGGCATATTGAACCTGGATCATCCATTCGGGTCTACACTGACAATTACCTCTGGAGAGAGACTTGTTTTAGAGTTGTAACACCACGGCACTTGCTGCCTGCAGTTGCCGAACCGCTTCTAACCCTGACAAACTCATATGGCAATTATAAGTCTGGCATAAGTTCACTGTAGAGTGTGCTTGTTACCATTTGAATAAAAAAATGTCACTTCTTCACAAAAAAAGAAAGAACAGTATAACCAGACACCAAAGAGAAAACAAACAGACAATATAATCGTCGCGTAGGAAAAAGAAAGTACCAAAGTCTCAATAAAATCCTTGTTAGTCCAAGTTAAAGTATGTGAGACAAAACGGTCCCCATAAAAACAGGCCGCTGCCGAATGCTCCCGCTGACAAATACTTTTACATGAAAATGATCCCCCCCTGCCCCAACCAGAAAAATGGGACTGTTCTCATAATGCCTTATCTGAATGCAGGACTTCACAAAATTCCTATATATTAGAACTTCCCATGATGTGCTACAACTTCTTGCTATATCTGTTTCCCGACCATCAGAATGTAAGTACCTAAGAAAAATTATCATCTGTCTGACATACAATGCGGTCGGTCTTAACCATTACCATCAAGACCTTGTACATCAATCCAGAATCCCATAGGTTTAAGCATTCTTCTTTTCCACACTTCCCGCAGCCAGCCGTTGTTTCTTCTTCCAAGATGGCATCTTACCAGGGAAGGCCCACCTCAACAATCTCTCCCACGTATAGCAAATGATAAATGTAAGGAAAGCCCATGTCATCAGCTTATTCCTCAGTTCTCTAGGCAGTGGGACCAACTTCAGCCAATCATTCAAGTCCCTGAATAAGTCGGAAGTAATGACCGTGAAAAATACAACAGCACCCAGAAGGGAATACAAAAACGGCCTGTTTTGTGAGATGCTCTGATTGAAAGGATGGCCCATATAGTTCACAGCAAAGGTGGCCACCTGTAGCATCATCCCTACCATGTAAGAAACCGTATTCACAAGGTTGGGATGAAAATCTGAGTCCGGCTCGATGCATTCGTCTGGCATGTACTTCCCAGCCTCATTAACTGACGTTATCAAGAAGAAAATGTGAATGGCAAATTGACCAAGGAGAGAGAGGAAAACATAAGAGCAGAAGATATTAGGATGGGGCCGCTCAGCTGAAAGGGTAGGAAGTGGGGAAGCATGCGAGATAAACAGAAAGAAGGCAGCAGTGAAAACCCCACTAATTGTGGCCTGAACATCACCCAATTTCACGCCGTCTAAGTACATTACACTCAGGACATAGGCGGTAGCAAGGCAGTTAAGTCCAAGTATCTTGAACATTTGGAGTGTGGTTACAAGAGTACTACGACCCTGACGGATTATGTCGGTTGTGGGTGCAACTGAAGCATGCTTTGCCGTAAACGGTGACGCCATAGAGGCATCCCCCAGCTTAACAACTGGAGCAGAGCGACCATCACCGTCCTCATTTAGCTCATCCATTAGTTTCTTCAGCTTTTGGCGCTGCATTTCTGCAGCTGTCAGATGACGGTTTGCAGCTTGGTTACTAGTAGATTCTAACTTAGAAACAGCACGACTCTTTGAAGGATTCTCTCCATTTCCACTAGTCGACTTAAGTTTCTTTGATTTTGCAGCTTTTTCAGTTTCACTTTTTGATGATGCTTGAGAGGCAGACTTCTGATTTGTTGTTGGAGGTATTGCATTAAGCAGAGCTACCCCAACATGTGCCTGCAAAGAACAAGTATACAAGCTATATTTAGTTCTGTATCAGCAGCAAAGTGATTAATATTTTTCATTTAATCCTCATTTCTTGTTTGTTTCTGAAAGGTGTGCATAACAAAGATGTTCGATGTTACCCTGCAATCCTGGCAATTTCATTTTGTAATCGAGAAACAAGAATAATACACCTAATAGATCAAATTTACCAGATTGCAAAGTTGTTTTACCTCATATGTCATAGTTAGCATCACACTACACTGTTCAGCTCTTGAAAAGAACAAAGCCTAGATACAACTAAAATTAAGTCTACTTAATATATCTCCAACAACAGCCTACTGAGCTGCTGTATTTCACAATATGAACTTGGAGCAAAATTTGACCAATTTTATACAATTGCATAACCTCAAACAATGTAATACCTGCTTCAGAGCTCCAACATCATTGGTGCCATCACCACACATCAGGGTCACCCTTCCCACAGATTTAAATGTAGTGATAATAAGTTCCTTTTGCTCCGGGGCAACTCGAGCGAATACCTGGGAAAATTTACAAGCTTATCATGACTGAAAACCAACAAAATAGGTAGCGATCAGAGACAAACACAAGGGCCATAAGTTGCTACCTTTACATATGGAATAACTTTAAGGGCAGATGAAGTTTGCTGCAACATTTCCATGCAGTCACCTCCAATGCAAAGATCATGAGCTTCAGACAGAGCTTCGACCTCATTCTCCCTGTTATAAAGTTAAAACAAATGGCTGAAAAAGGTCAGTAAAAGGAGAGCAACCCAGCAAATTGGCAAGAAGATGAGAACCAAGATGTAATCTATTGCTGAAGAATCAAAAATGAAAAGCTAATGATTGACCAGTTTACTGAAAAGAAATAAATGAATCAACGCAAGCTTCCACATAAATAAAATCGTTGTATCTGAAACTATTCTTACCTGTAGGAAGTCGTATATGTCTCATCTGGAGAAACCCACTCATATCCTTCATTACCTTTTGCACGGCCAAGAATTAGCGCCGGTTTTGAAATAATATTAACTTGGCGAGCAACATGGCAAGCTGTCAGTGCTTGATCCCCAGTAATCATGACCTGAAAAATATTAACAGGAGAAATAGCATCAAACAACTTCTTTATGATGCCACATTTAAAATATCCGAAGAGGAGTCTATTTTAAATTCATACAGTCAATAAAAACATTTGTGCTAATAAGCTTGCCATGAGCGCACCATAATATGAGTCTTTATTTAATTTTTTGTCAAAATGTGGCATGCCTATCAGAAGAGCATGGAAAAATCTACACACTCCAAGCCTAAACTTCATTAAATATACATGTAACATTTACTATCAGCTGGTCAACCAAGCATTCTACAAAGCAGTCATTTTGTAGGCTGAAATCCCTTCAGTTCCTCCTTTAATAAATTTTTCTCGAATTGTTCGTTGTCTGCCACATGCTCCCTGAGCTCAGAACAACACAACCTCGAGATTTTAAGTGAAGTATGAACCTTTTAAGCTTTGACTTTTAATAAGATGCTTGCGATGGATACATGCTTCCTCTCCACAGATGCCAAGATGGTATTTTGCTATGAAAAAATCCATACAAGGAGAAAATTTAACTACATTATAATACTTTGTCTTCCCAAATTCAAAAAAGCAAAAAGGAAATCTCAGATTTAAGAACTTCTCCTCACGTTTCTCCTCACTCCCGTAGGACTTATCTAGTGTATCAGTCTGACTGCTTAAGCTTTTACTTGTTATCCGTACCACATCAACTTATCTAGTAAGCTACCTTCGACGTCCTCTTTGGCCATTGAATCAGCAATAGTAACTTTCTCTGTGTATTTCTTCAAAAAATGAATTCTCTGGGTTAATACTTTGTCCTCAAGTCCAGTTCTTTTAAGTATCCCAAAGGGCTCAACCATGTCCAATCAAAAAGGTATGGAACTCTCAAGCTTTTTGTTGCATCAAGAAGGATAGGCGGATTCTCCGGGTACCAAACAAGTCTTCTTTGTTTTACATTTTGGAATGGAGAATAAGTCAAACGTGGACCAAATAAATCACTGAGGGACCATTTATCCTTTATTGTCTTGGAGAACTAAATATCAAAGAAAATCTATTCCAATTGAAAGAAAAGATGAACTTCTTTACTAAACATAAATTTTGCCAGTCTCCCAAACATTTTCAAATTTAAAACATAAACAAGTGATACAATGTAGACACAATGGGTCCTTGGCAATTTGGCAGGGTAAATGGTCTGAAACAGATTTATCAGCAATCGGTACAATAGATAATTCAAAGCAATTTGTTCCTCACATGCAGTTATGTAATTCCAGCAGATATCCCCTCAACTGAGGCATAGAAGAAATAGCAATTACTGGGTTTTGTCAGTAAATATAGTTCTAATTTTTCTTAGTTCTCAAATGTAGATGGGAATGCTCAATGACAAATTTCAAGAACACGGAAACAAAAGTCACACACTATCAACTATCATAGAAACTGAAATTAGAGCTGTAGTTAGTTAACAAATACAACATAACCAATGTAAAAGAGTATAAGAATGTACTGACCAAATCATGTGAGGATCCTCTGAGTTCAGATAACACACTGGCTGAATCTGCTCGGATAGGGCAATTGAAAACCTGAAGCACCAATGAAAGGCATCACATACACATGGATACCATACCTAAATTAACAAAGACCTCCATGACAAAAGTCAAAACTAGTGTAACAAAAGTTTGTGTATCTAGTATTCATGTGCATGCTAAAAAGTGCATGTTTCTTTCAGGATGGCAAGTGTGACATGGGGAAAAAAAAGAGATTATGTTAAAGCTTTCAACTAGATTTTGTACCGCAAAACCAGCAAAGGTAAGATCACTTTCCACAGTCTCTCGGTCCAAGCTTCTCGCTTCACTAACCTTCAAACAGATAAAAGACATGTCAATAACTACACCAAATGAGGAACCGCCTATCATAAACTTGAACTTGTGAATACAAAATCCCAAAAAAAATCAGTAAGTGTATGTATCTATACACAGTCCTAGACACAACTAAAAAAAATTACACATATATATAACTGGACAAGCCCACAGATATGCAAATAGAACACAGCTTAATAAATAACTAATAAACAACTCAATATCGGAATGAACAAAGTACTCTTTAAGCAGATTTCTTAAGTCATTACCTCAAAAATCTTTAGGAAATAACTCAATTGCAGGCTAATGAAAATACTAAGCCAATTTTCACGGTAAGATGTCCATTGCTTCAGACAGAATCCAACACAGAAATGTCATAAGAAAGTTCATATACCTTCTCTTTTAAATTGCATTTCATAGAAATTACTTAATCCAAAAGAATAAGTTACAGGATATGGGAAGAGATAGCTTTGACAGATTCACGCTTTGATATGTAGCTGGCAGACATTTCTACCAATCATGGAGTAATTTTAGGGTCTTTTCTAAAAGTTCACTCAATTAACTAAGCAAATGGAAGAGACTACTAACATCATTTTATGCATAACAATGGAAGTAAGAAATAGCTTTAAACTTCTATACATATATAGCATACACATATGCGAGAAAAAAGTAGATTTTCTAATTTTTATAGAAATATCATACTTGACATTCTTATTGATCCACTATGTAATACAGGTGAGAAGACGACGTTATCCTTGCAAATCAACCATTATTATGCATCTCATTAATAAATAGTTGAAATCACTGGTATTCATCCAACAAGAAATATTGAAGAACAAGAAACTGTTTATCCTTGTAATATATCAAATAGTACACATCTGCGTTCATATGACATGCACATTATTGGAACAGTTGCCTGAAATCATTACCAATCATCCAGAGAACAGAAGTGAATGGTCACAAAGTTACCTATAGAATCTAATTAAGGCAACTTTCTGATAAAATAGCGCAAGAATTTGGCATGTGAAAATGAAAAAGGAGACAAACACCTTAGTGTGGTCGGCTTGAAATCATATCCACCAAACAAGTTCAGTTACATACCCAAGACTACCGTAGATACTCCCATGCATATAAGTGCGAAAATACACAGAAGAACAAACCTTTTATGCACTGATTTTAAATAGCTGGCACAAGAAAAATAAAAGATAATAGGAAGGTATTAACATAAAGATTGATGGCCTGACATGTTCGTATAAAGTTCATTTCAGTGGGGACTAGAACCATGGACTGATATATGCAGTATTGTGATCAACAGAAATGAGCATCGTGAAAAACTGCTCGAAACAAAAGTAAATTAAGCCAATGGATTGCAATTAATGCAGAACCCATTTGAACACATTTATATGCAATCAATAATCGTTTCCAGTACCTAATTACAACAGAAAGTTACCGTCCATATCTGTCACAGTAAAATAAGGACGGAATGGTTGGGAAACAAGGATTCTTACCGTCATCTCTGGGAGAGACTTGTATGCCAAAGCTAGAACACGAGATCCTTGACGAGTGTGTTTCTTGTAAGTGTTAACATACCATGAAGGCACATCAACAAGCCTTTCCTGAATGGTTTCTGGCGCACCCTGAAAGTTTAATAAGGAATTTTTAACCTTTGCGTTATTTGAAAATCTGAAAAATAAAAATAAGGCAGTAACGAATCAATTTAAGTAAAAAGAAATGAATAAGCATCAGCCATACTTCTATCCTCTCCCATATATAAGCCCATGTGGCATGCTTAACTCAAAAATTAATTCTTTCAGGACATTTTGTAAGCTAAAAAGAGGATCAAGGTGGTGGAACTAGGGACACATCAGAGCATATAAGCCTAAAGCACTGCAGCTTAATGCTTTTGGGCTTGCAAGCCTTCGTGCCAAGAATAAGATTCTTTTGCTGAACCCCCCATCCAACCAGAGTTCACAAAGTCTACGAGTAACACCTCAGCCAACCCAACTGCTCATCACTTCCACCAGCCCATCCCTGTTTCAGTAGCCCCTCTAGCATATTAACTTTATAGTAGCAGTCATGCACACTCATATGCATCTGAACAATAGAAATAAAATCATATTTATGTGACTATAATTATACACTATAAGGGGGGAAAAAATTAAAACTATATACATCTTAAAAGTTAGCTATGAATTTCTCTTGATTAAATGCTGGAGTTTAGCTTTGTACATTAATGATCATAATGATAAATAGAAGACAAATGAAGCCATAGTAAGTTCAGAAAGGTTAATATTTTCAAAATTTGAAATGCCTTCAATAGTAATAATCTTCCATAGTGTAGTTGTAAAATCATGTCGTGGTGTAGTTGACTGAAACAGTAAAGGTTACTGTTGGAAGATCAAACGAAAAACATATCAATAGGGAGTTTTATAGATATCCTAGTTACAATATCAGAAGCAATCCCCAATATGGAGCACCTAAACAACAATAAATGACCCCACCCCCACCATGACCCTGTCAGATACTTCAATGTCACTTCCCTGCCACTGCCACCACCAGAATACATTGAGGTGCTAGCCCACCATCATTACCTTCCCTCACTATTTAGCACCATAACCTCGAGAACCCCCTAATGAAACAAAATCTAAGGTTGACAATGAGAATGATTAGAATGATTTTTTTTTCCGCAACCAAGGTGGAAAATGATCAAATTAAAAAGTAGAGAAAGACAAAGCGAAGTGAGAAAAGATGAGGAGAAAAGAATAAGAAAAATATTCAGGTGTAAGGTAAGGAGTAAGGATCAGGAAAGCCTAGAGAGGAAGAAGATGAAGGAAGAAAAAAATAAGGTAATGAGGCAACAAAATAAAAGGAAAAAGTAGGAGGAAAAAAGAGAAACAATGAAAAATATAAATCAATACAGAATTAGTGAATTTGAATCTCGTATTTAGCAGATCATCAGTAACTACTGGAGAAAGAAAAATATGAAAAATTAAAAAACAAATGTAGAAAGAAGTGTACAGTTAGCAATTTCAATCTTCATATTGAGCAGCTCATCAGTTATTATTGGATTAAAGAAAGTATACAAATCCTGGTTTCCAACCAATCTGATACAATTACATTTAGATTAAGTGATTGTTGAAAAATATAACTCTCTTTGTCCATTATTGCACCCAGTTCATATTTTTAAGAATATCAAAAGAGAAGCTCAATTTCCTAAACGAACTTTTCCCCCAAAACCATCCCCCAGGGTCCAACTTAAGCATGACGTTACACCACGACCTACCAACATACCACTTTCAAAGAGCAATATTTTAACATTACACACAACTCATCCTTCTTCCCCTCTCGTCTGACACTCGTCCTCATGCCAGGCCAGGTCAAACTAAGCCCTTAAATTCAGGAATGGAGCATTGATTACTTAAGAAAAAAATCAAGTGTGTCTACATTTAAAAGATGCTTAATTAATATCTGAAGTTTTGGAAGTTTCTATGAGCAACTATTGATGATAAAGAGATGTACAAGATTAAATTCTAACTACCCAAATGTACTTGTTTTCATTTCTGTCGATCCCTTTTCAGTTATCCAAAATGTACAAGTTATTACTCTAATACTACTTGAATATCAAACAGTAAGGCGAAAACAACAGGGTACGGACGCATCTCAATGCTAAGGGCCAACTGAATGAGATCAATTGGGTATGACTTGCAAGGCTATTTTTCTCTCTTAACAGATGGGTTTCCTTTTTAACTAAAGAAAGGTTGGCAAGATTCAGAAACTCTTCGTTCGAAGATTATAACTTGTAGTGGAGAAAACACCCCCAACTTTTAAATACAATCTCTTCAGGCTTATAAGCACAAAGATATGAAAACGTGCATTAACTACAAGCTCAATAATTTATAAAGCAGCTAAAGTAGCCTTACAGCCAGAGATGCTGAGGATCTATATAAAAGGTAAGTTTGGATAAGCAGGAAGAAAGACCATTTGAAGTATGCTGGTCAACAAAGAGAAAAATCAGAGTCCAAGTATGAGGAAATATCAATGCTTCATGGAAGCAAAAATCCAAGTCAGAAAACAAAACAAAATTAGGCTCATTGACTTCGTGGCCAAGATACAAGCACCAATTTTCGTAGAGTGGAAGCTGGAATATGCACCAAGTGGAAAAGATGGTTATGAGACATATGAATTAGATTGGAAGTGCAGAGTTGAAGACTTCTCCCAGCAGTGATAATCAAAATAAAGGTAAAGGTCTCCCAAATAGAGAGAGTATATGTTCATAATAAACTTCAACATTACTCATTTGCGTGAGATTTTTTAGGTTAAGTGCAAAAGTACCATTTATGCAAAGCTTACATGTCTATGCATGCTTATGCATGTTTATTGTGATGCAAGGAAGATATACTCATATTCATACCTTAACGAAAGCAAAAAACTGCTCTTGAACACGGACAACGACTGCCATTCTTTTTAAGTAAGAAGCAAAGTGATGCCTTTGCACAATCTGGACAGAATTGGCACCTCCCCTGCATTTTGTTCAAACCGAGCAAAAGAGAGCAACAGAATATTCTCAGCGGACTATCAGTCAATGAAATACATAGATATAGATTAAGAGAATCCACATAAAACACATAAACTTCCATTGGTGGAAAAATATTGTAACAGAACCAAGCATATCCTAATATTGTTCTGTAAGTACAATAGTGTTATCAAGTAAAATCTTACGAAAGTAGTAGACAAAGCCTTTAAAACATAAGATATGAAACCTTACTCATAGTCTCAAATCATCCATCAGTCTATGCATTCAAAAGAATCTCTTAAAATCTCCCTCTGAAGACCCAAAACAAACAGAGGTGCAAGCATCCAGGCTTTTATTTATTCAATTTACCTGCTCTTTTATGTACCAGCAAAAAAGCAGATCACAATGGCTGAGGGAATTACCTATAGCACACCAGACAGATAGAAAAGAGGGTTCCAAATTTCCAAAACTATGTTACCAAGGAAAAAGGTCAGTATTTCTTCATTAGACCTTTTACATACGGTACAACATATAAAGACAATATCATTCCAAGTAGCTTTCTGAGTAGCCATTCATACTCCCATATCCACTGCTAGATTAAACTATGAAGCAAAGCAACTAATATACTACAGTAGTTAATTGTAACTGTTGAATAAGCAGCTCTTCAAATTGTAACACATGCAGATTATATCATTCAATAGTTGAGGGGCCGAACATAACTAAAAACCTCCAACGTTTTGCATTAACAGGGAACAGAAGGTAACTAACCCATAGTCACACAACTTTCTTTCGTTAAGACCAAAAGCCATATCAGAACTAAATAGTTGTAGTAACTTACTTAATAGTGAACAAACCAAAAAGTCTCCATAGTTTCCTATTCTTAGAGGCAGCAACCATCAGTATATCTATCTCTAAGTGTGCTGTCTCTTGGTTCTTCTCACAGAATATGAAGAAGTATTAATTATGATACCATCTGTCTAATTCAGATATTGGAAAGAGAATGTTCTTCACACACTTGTCCCCAAAAAATAAATATGAAGAAACAAGTATGCCTCATCCTCTTGTATTAATTTTGGGCCACAAAGAAATCAGATCCTGCTTCCATCTGAAACAAAATGCTTAGATTTCATCTACCTAATAGGCTCTCCACCAACATATCAATTGAAAGGTTAAGCTACCTGTTTATTGCAGATCTGCACTTAGACATCATCCCCCCAGCCTAGAATACCAAGAGTCAAAGTCTACTTTAGAGGGTTAAATCTTATCTGGAAAGTTCCATTTTTGCAAATTTCACGAAGAAGCCAAGATAAAGAGCAAGACAATTAGAACATTGATAGAAGAGTTGAATATCCCAAAAAAAAATTAAAACAGTAATAGTGGAAAACCAAGAGTCAAAGTCTACTTTAGAGGGTTAAATCTTATCTGGAAAGTTCCATTTTTGCAAATTTCACAAAGAAGCCAAGATAAAAGAACAAGACAATTAGAACATTGACAGAAGAGTTGAATATCCCAAAAAAAAATTAAACAGTAATAGTGGAAAACACCCATGAACCATATATTGGTATGAAGTGGAAAAAGAAAACAATCTTATGGCATACTTTTTTGGCATGGCCTTTTCATCTGATTTGTATGTCCACTCAATTCCTTTCAGTGCAGCCTTCTCAAGCGGATCACCAACCTACATCCAGGTGTGGAGGGGAAAAAATGTTAATGCAGAAAACCAGAGTGTAATTACAAGGGAAAGGACCAACACTAACTACCTAGAATTTGAAAGGGAGTACTCAGTAAGTCTCTGAAATTTTAAGAAGTGAGCAGCCAGCTAAGAAAAAGCTTAACACTGATAGGGCTAGTGAAACAGAACCTTTTCATACCTCAGCATGTAATGAATCTTCAAAAGTCTAGATGTGGGATTTTTCTTCTTTTGCACAATACACAAACAAAAGAGAACAAAATATTGCATACATCATATTCCCGATTCAGTTCTTGCATCTTTCAAGAGTCATTATGATTATCCCTCAAATGTTCAGATTTCTGAAACAGGGATGTCCTAACTATCAGGAAATACAATCACAGTGCCTATTAGCAATTTAATCTCTTTTACATTACTTGGAGGCATGTGGTGGTGGTGGTTTGTTGAATCAATGTTTTCAAACCTAGTCTTCAAAGGTCGCAGTAAATTCTGCGGAAAAAAATAGCACAAATTCATACAAACTACATAACTGTATAATAATCACTTAAACCACCCACCAACCCCCTACCCCTATAACCAGGAACAATAACCAGTTATACATTCAGCAAGTCTGAATTCCACTTTGGCAATCACCAATTATAGATATCAAAGAATACATTATGTAAACTCAGAATTAATATAACATGTGAATGTAAATCTCAGGAACCAGGAACCAGGAACCTTAACATTTTTACTAAATAAGCACTAGACAGTGTAACAATGCAGATTGTAACATTATGTTGTACAGAATATCATACCAGCTTATTATCCACAAAGACCAAAGCATGACAAGAAGCAAGAATTTCCAAAGTTCGATCAGGCACTTTAGACATTTCTGTTTCCAAGTCTTCACTGTCAGTCAAACCACCAACTCCAGAAAATTCCTGAGGAACAAGGCGCAAAAAATCAATGCTATTAAATAAGACTCAAACAATAAATACATTAGAAATTGAGCATTCATACCATGTCATCAGATGTTAGTGTCCCGGTCTTATCAAAACAGCATATATCAACCTGTAGACGGGAATAGACCAAAGTCATGCGGAAGTTAGCCCCATAAACATAGACAAATCATTAAGAGCAATTGGTAGAAAGACGGAACTGACACAGAGACACAAACACACAGAGCAGACAGAAAGGAATCCACACACTCTTGCATTCTTGTAATTCTCAATGACACTACTATGATCTAGAACTATGCAATCAAATAACCATCACATTTAAATTAACACAAGGAAAAGAATGTTACTGGAAAGCAGATTGAGTGTTAGTAATACAACAGAATTATTACATTCGGTATAGCCCAACTATTGTGTTCAAGAAAATGATCGTGCCCAATATGGTAATCATTAAATTTGTAGTATCACTTGTTGACATTTAAGCTAGTAGTACTATCCCATACATCGACCCTGAATTTGGGAACAAGCCTGAGCCTGTTACAATTATTTGCAGTTGGTTATAGAATAATTTGCTCACTAGAATAATAAAATTATTCTAACTATGACATCTCCGAGTTTTTTACTCATTTGAGTTATAAATGGTAAGTAGCTTCATGAATGATTTTTAACTTATGAATTGTTTGAAGATCAAAGTCCTTGTTGTAAATACTAAATTTTATGTGTGCAACATAGTACGGTATTACAAAGACAAATCCTGCAGTTGCGCTAATCCAGTTTTAGTGGAAGCCAAATAGGTTTACATCATTAAAGAAAACAGGACTCTCTATCTTGTATGCTTAAACCGTGATGTAGCAGAAACCCCTCAACTGAAGCATCTTAACATAGGTTAATTCCTTTTTATCATGAATAAAAAGATAGGGTCACAAATTAAACTACAATCGTGCTTAAGAGGAAAAAATATATATGAGACAGAAGCATCTTCTGAAGTAAATACACATCTTTGTGTCTAATTCCAAATCTCCAAATTGCTATACAATCTATTGAAACCTCATGATCCAAAAATACCCAAAGTATAGTCAAAAAGAAAAGAAATTTGGTTGTTAGAAAAGGAAGAACTATTTAGCTAACAAGCGAGAACTAGAGATATTCGAATGCAGAAGAAAAGATAATGGTTGGCCAATAGATGTCTTCCTTTTGAGTGGATCCAATAAAATTGTCCAAGCAAAGATAGAATAATTGATGCCCTGGATTAAGTCGGGAATTATATTTAATATTTCAAATAGATGACATCAATAAACCACTCTTTTTACTCTTATAATTGACCAAATACCAATAGTGTCTCATGAAAGACAATCACCACAGACTATTAAAAAAGAGAATCAAACTATGATCTTTGACAGTGAAATTGCATGATTACTTGTATTGAACAAGACCATTCATAAAACTTGTAGTATTCACCTTTCCAGCAAATGGAATTCTAAATGGTTCTGTACAGTATATCCCACGGCGTGCTAGTGCAATCAATGATGTATTAACAGCTATTGACAGCTCCATTGGAAGTTCAGGAGGTATCACAGAAGTAATAATCAATGAACAACTCAGAAGAAGCTTGTATCTACTTCTCGTTGGATCCTCGAGCCCCTATGACAGAGCTCCATTATGTCACATATCTAATATCATATTCTCAGTTAAAAGTTAAAATATACAAACAAGACAGCATGACTTATTCATCAATATTGCAGATACCAGTTTACCTTCTTAAGGACATAACCAGCAGCTATCAAAGCAAATACGACTAGGAATAAAATAAATAGTCCACTTTCCCAGCTATTTGCAGTAACCTACAAACCGCACAGAATCATACAATTATTAAAACAATAAAGAATAAAATTAGCTTACATTATTAACGAAGCATGACAAGAAATCAGAAAGAGGTTACCCTCTCGGTAGAAAATAATATAGTGCGCATTAGCTTCCCTTGACTTGTTTCAAATCCAGTTCGCAGTACAACCGCTACGCAGCCTCCATCAGGGGCTTTCAAGTGAAATGTCTGTACCAAGAAGAAAAATAAAGGACAATCCAGGTGTAAAGAATGTTGAGGTTGTTACACATGAGCAGTCCTTAAGTAGAAAGGAGAGCAAAAGGGAGGGACAAAGACCTTATCTGGTGTGTGCTGTAATATTTTTGTACCACCAAAAAGAACATGTGCTTTATCTCGTCTAGCTGATAGTTTCTCATCAGCTCCTCTACCTATTACCGATACCTGGAAAGTACTTACGTAAATGAAAACTTTGGAAGATAGTAAAGCATGTAAGTGTCATAATAATAATCCTTGTCAAAGAAGACAGGTTGTGGACTCCGATGAGGGATTGAAGATGTATCTGTACTTCACAAAAACAAGATTGCTGAGACAATATGTGAAAATTCTAAATAGTTCTACGGTCCTCAAAATGAGAACTTGCTTCAAGCACGAAGCAATAAAAAATCTGGAATCAGAATTCAGCCAACGCGCCAAGGAATTACTTCCCATTAAAACCAAATATAGACGCATGCTTTCATGCAGGACACCACACATGCGCATCCATTCTCTCCTTTTTGGAAGAAGCTACAGACATTATATACCAGAAAATACCATGTTTGGGGACACGGTGTAAATCTATTTCATGAGCATTTTAACCACGAAATTTAAAGTGAAGCATGGGGAAAAAAGATGTAACAAGAACAAACACAAGGATTACAATGCCAGTTCCATTACATTGTCAAAAATTGGGTCCAAAACAGATGGGCAATACTTCCATTTTGGAAGCACATCTCATTGTCAGATTTCATTGAAATATCTGACTCGTAATCTCTAATATCTGAAATGGCTTTAAAAGTAGTTCCTAATCCAAGAAGAATTATGCAACTTCATGTCAGACAAAGTGAAGGATAAGATGTAGGCTACCTAGTCTAACAAGGTTAAGAAGATCGAACCATGACTACTTACATCTTGCAGAAAAAAACTAATTCAGCTAGCTGTAAGAACATCAAATGTCAGAGAAAGACCATAAAGATAGAGCTGTATTTCAATTCTCTTATACAAACGCCGGCATCTTGGACCTTTCTACTGCCTAAAATGGAACAAGATACAGCTAACTGAAGATAACACAAAAAGGCAAAAAACAGAAGGGACAGATCTTACATGATTCAGCTGCATACACCTTAAACCAAATTTTTTAATGAATTGCTTGGACATCATCAAAACCAGCCAAGGCACAAGCAGCAGATGTGATTAAAGTAACCATAAGTCAACAAATTAGGAAAAAATTTAGGCGACAACAAGAGAAAACTCCTCTCAAATTAGGGAACTTGGTGCAGCACCCACAACCGGTTACCATAGCCAAGAGTGATCCATCAAATTCTTTTTCCCTTTAATTTCACCATCAGAATGTAAATGTCCATGTGTCAGGTTTGCACCGCAGACCCAAAAAGTTATTATAGACTGGAGTTGGATTCTTTTCTTTATTTTAGTGAGACCAGTTTTCTTCACAAAACCACACAAACATTTATTTACACATACATCCCTTCTTCCCAATAAGATTTTGAACATACAGAGATTCTCTCAACAAAAATTATTATCCCTCCCCGACACCATCCACTCTACCTAATTTTTCTGTTTTTTCTCTTGGACATCACCAAACCCCCAGGTGTTTGAGGTGTATGATGAACAAGGCAAATTGCTAGACAAAATGAGATAAATTTTGCTAACAGACTGACTCCATCAAGTATCAGCCACTTGGTGTTGCATCATGCTGTGACAACTGATGCCAATGATGACAAGAGAGGTTTCAATTGAAGCACAGTACCCAACTGGCCAGCCAATAAGCTCTTCATATACATATGTTATGGATAAAAAGTCCTCAGTAAAATGTAAACATGAGTAAAGCTAACGGATCACATCATCATGTTCCATTCCACAGATAGTAACTAGTAAAGGAAAGAGTGTCATGATAGCAGCACAAATAAAGAAAAAATAATGGTAAGAGCACAACATAAATAGCAGGAATGAACCTTCCACTGCGGTGTGGACTCGCCAGTTAGAATAGCTTCATTCACAATAGCACTTCCAGCTAAAATAAGCATGTCAGCAGGAACAGATTTGTCTTCTCCGTCTAGACCAGTAGAGCGTCCAATAGACACAACATCACCAGGTAGAAGTTCAGTCCCAGAGAGTTTAACCCACCTAAATTGCAACTTATAATGTAAAGGATACGCAAACAAAGTATCAAAAACACAAAAAGGCCAGTGAAATTTCAAAAAAAAGGGAAATGAATTTGTGATCTGTATCACATACTTTCCACAACGATACACCATCAAAGTCTGGCTATCCACTTTTACACGTCTAAGCTCAGACAGAGTCTTCAGACGGCTTTTCGCCATTGTTGACTCAAACATGAAGAGCATGAATAGAGTGAATAGACTATAATACCAGTATTCGTCCAAACACCATAGGCCCACACAGAAAACCTAAATGCAAATGGCAGCGCCATATATTAGAGAACACCAAATAAAGTACTAATGAAGAAATTAAAATAGAAAGACAAACAGGGCACAAGCTTAAATAAATCCAGAAAAACGATTCCATCAGGTGGAAATGAAACGGAAGTTGGAATTACAACAAACCTGAAATACAAAAAATGGTTCCATGATTTGCTCTTTCATCAATTTTTGGAATGTGGGTTGAGGATATTCAAATCTGCACAATATGGATCCATTTTATTAGCAGAAGGAATGCTCTAACTCGAATGCAGAAGGAATATTCTTTTCAAATAAACCAGTGTTCATGTACATTGAGAATAAATAAAAATTAGAAAAGAATGTAAATAATGCACGATAGTATTGATTATAACACCATGTAAATCTTGATAATATAAGGATACAAAACTACCAAAGGAATTATCTAATTTCAGATGGCCATGAAGAGCAGGCAAAATGTCGAAGCTGCACCGCATCATGCACTCAAATACTCCAACCACAACCACATGATCAATGCACAATCAAAAATTTTACTAATTTGCAGATATTTGCAAGATTATGTACCATGTTTAAATCTCGTCTCTAACACTTTAGTTAATAAAACCGAAGCACACAGCTTATGTAATATGTCAATTCTGATACATCTAATTAAAGCACAAATGCAAATAACACGCAAAGACACCATTCCAACATCATCTCATATACAATTGTGCAGTATATGGTGACACTTACACATTCCTTCCCCATTTCTCAGTGGCAGCCATAATTTTAGCTTCTGTACCATAACCAGTACTCTTGAGATAATACCCAATTGTTTCCTTGGATGGATAAGGAAGCTTACAAAAGGTTTTCCTCCTGTGAGTATATAAAACGTTGCTTCCTGAAATCAAAGTAGATTTCCTCCGTATCGGATGATGTAGATGAACCTGCCAGCTAAAGAATATTAAACAAACTGATCAGAATTAGGAGGGAAGATCCATAACACATAAAAATATATTTCACATAGGGAAGACTTGCTTAAGAAAAGTCTCCAAGCAAGTTGACATAACTAATGAATGCAAAAATATCAGAACAGATTGCTATTTCGATTTTACTGCTGTATACAAAAACATTGCATTACTAGTGACGAAGGGTAGCAAATTGATACAGCTCGACTGCTGGAGATGTGTTCTGTTTGGGTAATATAGTTAAGAAGTCCACTATCAAGCCAATTTTAGAGTTAACACATGTATAGAATTCAGGAAACCAACTCATACTAAAACATCAATAATGCATGTTCCGCAATCCAAGCCTACTTCACCAACCTATTGTGGAGTTTCAGATATGAGATATTACCCATTACACAAATCTATACTGCACTTAACAACTAAAGGAGATTTTGGTTACCATGCAAAGTGTAAACAAGAGGATTAACCACTTATTCTGTAAGTGCCTCTTAGTTCTTTCCTTCAATCATTTCCAACTACAGAAGATGGAACAGAAGTTAAAGAACCAGCTCCTGAAGCATTTAACTTCAACTCCATGAATGGCAAGCTTTGCACAATCATTTTAAAATCCATTAAGGTCAATGGACAAGGAACACTGTTTCCCGAAACAAATAAGAAGTGAAAATAAACATGTCGATCACATTTATTGCCAGCTCATTTGACAAGATTATGTTCAATTCTAGACCTATTTACATAATTAGATGAGACAAATACCAGACTTGTTACATAGAACACCAGTGTGATCCAACTGATCTCCACCCTATGAACACAAGTTCAGATTTATCAAAGTACAATAGACACAACTCGAAAAGGACCATGATAGAATAAGGTATACAGAAAATTGGTTTCAGGCCAAAAGGAACATGCAATGTAATCAAGAGAAAAAGGAGGGAGAATCGGGTCCACACCTTACGAAAGTGAAGGGGCACAACTTCTTTCGAGCCAGAAAATTTGGCTGGAGTAATTTTGCAGGCATCCGCCCGGTAAATATCATTAACCTGCCATAAATCATTAAAAGGCTTTTAGAAATCCAGGAGTTAAAAGTAGAATACAAAATTGCTTGTGTAATAAAAAACTGAAAATGAAAACACAAACAAACAGCCCCCCAATCAAAAGTAAGGTACAAGTGAACGTGAAAGGCAGAGAATGATGTTAGCTTTTGATGAGACACATGCGCCAAATCAGAGCTCTTAGAAAATTCTGTTTGATGCATAAAGCTGAGTCAATAAGTATGACTAGAAACACTAAAGATTACATATGAGGAAATTACAGAAGCACAAGCACAGACTGACTAACATACATGGTCGGTCACTTTGTATTGGATAATATATTGAGCATAAATGGTTGAAAAGATCTTATTAGTTACTCCCTTTTTTGAACATGCAGGAATAATCTTCTCATTCCAAAAACAGTTAATGTTATTTCCTTAATTATCTTTTGTAACACCAAGAGATAAGAATATATATTCCTTTGATTATAGAAGATAACAAATGCATTTGAACTCAATGATACTAAACTTTCTTGGTCTATCACATATGATTACCTACAAATAGGTACCCACTTTGCCCCAGAAAATACTTTGTGAAACTTGTAGAAGTTTTGTACTTCATTTAGTATATAAAACATAACCTACATCATTCATGCAATTGAAAGGTGACTTTAAAGCTTAATTTTGTTCCATCCGTATGGCATGAAAAACAACAAACCCAAGCTAAGTACTTAGTTTTTTCCCAATAAAAACACTTCATCTATTTAAAAACTTCTCAGGTGGTTACTTACGGAAAATTTCTATTTTCTTATAATCCTCCATGAGATGGGTTTTTAACAGATATCATTTACACACATTAATCGAGTAGGCCTATATAGCTAGCCTTCATATTTTTCAAGGATAAAAAGAAGATCCACCCAGCTAAGAAAATAGATAAAAGCAATTTGATACAAGGGGCAAAACATATATGCCACACATGCATATAAGATTGAAGAAGTACAATAAAGAGAAGTCCTGAAGACAAGTTCAACTATAGATAAGAGAAGCCAATGGATATTCCACAATTTTTAGTTCATATTTGTAGGGATTGCAAACATACATTCAGACAACAGATTCATTCCCCATCAAAAAATATTTGAAGTCTAAAGTCCAAGCAATTATTTCCACAAAGTTGATGACTTTCACCAACAGTAGGAGAATCCAAAAGGGATATTCATCTAATGTTGGAAGGATGTCCAGATTGACAATCTCAAGCTACCAGAAAACACATAGTTGCAAAACATTTATGGACCATTTTGGAAAATTAGTAACAAAAATATCCTGATTTGACAGAGTAATGCAGCATGACCTAAGTCATAAAGCAGGGTAGAACTGGAAGAACAAATTGAAAATTTAGACAGACCACGAGCAGCTCGGAGAAAGTGTAAATTATATTTATCAGTATCACCAAATTGTAATAGTTTCCTCCCACTACTTTCTTTACATCATCAAAGAGATGCATAAAAGAGACATGATATAAAAAGTCAAAACAAGCAACTAGGAACCGTAGTATGCGTATTCATCCAATTCTTTAGTCAACCTTCACGCCAGCTCTTCCCCCCTTGTCCTCTCTCCCATTATCTCTTTTCTTCTCCAGATATACTCGAGTTCCAGTCTTTGCTTCGTCATTCCTTCCTATTATATGGTTGCATGACATTCTTTATCAATTTGAACCATCATTTCAGTTCGCAACTATGGCCACCGGAAATCCCAGAAGATGCCCACCAATGCAAGAATAGCATGCTGTGGACAACTGCCTATTAGTAACTCACTACTTAGCAGCACCTAGTTCTTCTTAGAGCAATGTTTCCGCTTTCGGAGTGATGAAACCCCACTCCATTACACGGTATATTGCAAGTGACATTAGATTATGCGATCTAAAGCATCACTAATTAGCAACGCTATGCCTTTTCTTTTCTGCCCTAATATGACTTGTCCCATGCATCAAAAGTTTCATTGAAGTCAAGTTTCACTCTCACAGAAATCAAACGCATACAAAGAGACGGTGGGAGTTTATCACAATATCTCATCACCAAACTTCAATTACTTTTTGAACTCATTTAATATGTAAGTGTAGAAGTTCCAATGAAAAATTACTGGATAGAGTAAGTTACCCGTCGATTCTGCTGTCATAAGTTATATATACCAAGTAACAAAACAGAATTCAAAGCTGGATCTTGCTTGAGAATCAATTAAGATAGAGAAAGAAACCAAACACTAATCTACAGCAATCTTCAAAGGACATTGTTATTCACTATCACTGTCACAAGCATATATCAGTATCCATACAGTCCAAATGAAATAAAATGTACTTATGTAGCAGGCAGTTACAGAAAATATGACTCAACCAACCAATCTAACATTTACGGAACATCTTTGTTCACATGGTCGTTCCTCGTAATAACTTGTAAACTCTTAACCATTGTTCTCTCAACATATATACAAAATATCTAGTAAGCCTCAACAAATATAACATACGAACAAAAGAAAAAAGCTGTTAGCAAGACAGTGAGCAATATGCATGGAGGGGAACCAAGAAATTGAACCTTAGAATACTGCACAAAGCATTTGAAGTCCACAGACCACACTGTGAACAGAAAAACCAGAACATGAAATGCCAAAATACCGCCCAAAACTATTGAGGCATCCCCGAAATCCAGGCTAGGGACTACAGCTGCCAGCCACACTCCATAGAGAATCGTGAAAGGCCACATATCCAAACGCCATCCCCAATGCCTCTTTCGCAATAAATCAAGAGTATCTACCACTTTCCCACCAACATGAAACCTTGACATCTCACTTATTCTGTTGATTCAACCAGAAATATCTGCAATTCACAAGAGACGGAGGTAATAACACTTCCATGAACTTTTACGACAAAAACTCCAAACAGTCGAAGAGGGAAGTATTGATCTGTACGACAGATCTCTTTTTTTCACTTCCGGAGCAAGACCTAGAAAACGAATAATTTTCTACCCATTTACCCATAACTTTTCGAATCGAAATTGTCACATCTGAAGCAACTACGAGCTTCTATGGAGTTTTGAATTCGAACAAATTATTGTGATTCCTTTCCGATAAATAAATAAGCAAAACACAAGATATAGAGAAATCAAGAGATCAAAAAAAGAGAAGGATTGCGCAAACCTCTTGCTGTGTGGGTGCGGAGAATGTCGGATGGCCTAGGGGGTTATGGCTCTGCAAGTTGAGACGGAGGAGTAGAGGCCCCGGGCGGCGGGACTGCTTTTCACTCGGCGTTTCTACAATTCTGCAACTTCCACAAGAAATTCCAAAGTAAAAGTTCAGTACTCTCTAAATATTTTCTTTTACTTTACCAAAGATAAGTATACAAGTTTCTTTTCTTCTTTCACATTCATAAATAAATGTAAATAAATAAAATACTATTTATATTATGATTCAATAGAAATGTCAACGGACCCCGGATCCAAGATCCGCCCCGTTAAACTGCACCCCGCCATAGATTTTAAACTTTGTAGCCAAAATCAAGGAAAGAAAAAGGAAAAAATCAGGAGAAAGAAGAAAGGAAAGAGAATGGAGAGGGTTTTAACCCGCGACACGAGATTGCGGGCCGAGGTGAGCGACGGCGAGCTGCTGCTGCGAAGCTTGTCGGCGACTGAAGCTTTGGAAGAAACTCAAGGCTGAAATTGAAAATTTTGCATTTTTAGTCCCATACAATAAGGTGTGTTACATTTTTTTTTCATAATTTACAAGTTTAGCACATTTGATCCCATATGATTAAACAATTTTATATCTTATGGGACAATATGCTACAACTTTATATATTATGGGACAAAAAAATGCTATAATACTTTTCTTATGGAATTAAATATGCTAAGCCCGTAAGGTACAGGACCAAAATTGCAACAAATTCTATAGTGCGGGATCAAAAATACAATTTTCTCGCTGAAATTTGAAAGAAAAGCTCTGACGTTTGTTTCAGGGTTGTTTTGAATTTTGGATTATATTATTATTTTAGTTAATAAGATAAATATTATAATATAATGAATTATATTAGTTTTATACTTGTATTGTTATTTTACGATTTAAAATGAATTATATTATACAAATAATATTTCACTTAAATTATTATTTTTCTCATCAAGTAATATATCAAACTAATATTTTATTTTTAATAAATTATATATATTTAAATTTAAATACCTTTATATAATTTTCAATTTAAAATGAATTGCATAAGACATAGAATACGTTCATTAAATTATTACTAGTGTCGTAACAATGCAATGCAAATAATCAATTGTCTTATATTATTTATCTAAACAACCTAATCACATTAAGTAAATGCCCCCTATAATTATAACTAGTGGTTGATTTTCAAATTTCATGGTCGACATGTCAACCAGCATTTTTGAAAAAAATAAATATAATATTTACGACTTTTATTAATGGAATCTAAGAGTTGATGCTCAGTTATAAGTTTTGATTTGAATATTTGAGGGATACGCCAAAAAAACTAAAATATATTGTAACTAGTGTATTTACCAATTGTTTGAGTGTAAATTTTATTCCTCTTTTATTTGGGATAAAAAATGATAATTGAATAATACATCCCATTAAATTAGATCCATCAATTTTGAACTTCGTTATCCTATATTGAATTTTTTTGGTTATTTTTGTGTTAGTTTAGTTGATCAATTCAATCAGTTTGTAAATTTATCCCAATAAATTATTGTAATTGGATTAAAAAACTATCTTAGTTCCGTTAAAATTCAATCTACTTCATGAATGCTACAAATTGTTGAACCAAATTTTAATTTTGAGCGTTTCAACAAATTATTTATGCCTGGTGGAGGAACTTTGTGACTTTAGTAAGACTCTAACAAGTGAAAACCCTCGTTTTGAAGTTAGAGCTCATTTTTCAGATTATTCACGGCTGGTGGGGGAAATTTTGTGACTTTAGTAATGCTCTAACAAGTGAAGATCAAAGCTCCTTTTCCAGATGTTGTCCCTGACTCGCTAGTTGGATTAGTTTGGCTCGTCTAGTAGTACGTGTGTGGTTAAAGTTTATGTTGCATCACCAATTGAAACATCCTCTTTATAATTAGTTGGGGCCTCTCTATCCTCAATGCAGCTTGGTGGAACATGCAAACCTCTTAACAACTGCTTCACTTGAGACGTGAAGAGAAGGGCTCAAGTCTGTGTTAGCTGGAAGGGGTGCACCAAAACACGCACGTCATCTAGTGCGCCCCTTATGATGAACCAAGCGAAATCGACATGCTGACTCGTCTCTTCATCAAGGTTGTGTCCATCATCTAATTGTGCATCAATTTATAGCATTGAAAAATTAATCCCTAGATGGGGATAACCATAAGCGCTAAATTGCTTCTTTTATGTGTGGAGTTCATGAGTGTAAAAAGATAGCAACATTATTCACAAGCAAAATCTTGAACTTGATTGACTGCAATAAACTAGTATTGCAGCTCGCCCACGCGACACCCATGAAGGCTTGTCCTTTCTTGTGATTGGGAAAATCCATATAGTCATTATGGATGTCGTACCTAACTTGTTCAACTCCTAAATTTCATAGTTTGATAGTAAGGAGTTGTGCTCATTATAAAATTTTTTGCACGTCGGGTTTTCTTATGTAGACTTTTTTATCAACCAAGACCAACTTTCAACTTATTTATTGCGTTCTCTATTCTAATATATTCGCAATTTTTTTTTTAACAAGGGAAAGACAATCACTATTTAGCTAAGATGCATATTGCTAGTAGGAAACCACATATAAGCAATTGTACAATGAATGTACAAGAAAAAAAATATTGTGTCTCATTATCATCCGATGATTGAATATACGCTGTATTTTAATTTGGAATAAGGATGTAAGATGAGCCAAGCCGCTCGCGAACCGACTTGACAAGGGCTCAAGCTTGAGCTCCTTCATAAGCCGAGCTTAAGCCCAAGTATTTGTATCCGAAGCTCATGAGTCGGCTTGCAAGCTTTTCTCTATTTTTCAAAATTTTTGAGTTTTTTATATAGTAAATTACATAATCAATATTATATTAAATTTACATTCAAAGTTCATCGTATATTGTAATTATATTTAATAAATATCTTATAGTTTAATTTATATAATAATAAAATATGTTATTTGTGTTTATATCATCAAATATCTATCTAAAACTAAGTTTAATCAACAATTTAATTTTTGATAATTTTGTTTTGTAAATAGTTATTTAATACAATATATATTAAATTTATTGTTATATTTTAATATCTATTTGTACCCTCTCGTATTTTTATAAATTTACAAATTCAAACAATTAACTTACAATGTTTTATATTTATTTATGGATATATATTTGTACCAATAAGATACATTACACATACTGCTATTTTACTACTTGTAAATTTATGTTGAAGTTTGATGACTTTCATGAATTAATCTAACGATAATAACAACAATGAAGATAAAACAAAAAAATACTTTTTTTTTTTTGGTATTTCATTATATATACATATATATAAAATAAGATCAATCGCTGCTTAGTTAAAACTGTTTTTTTATAATTTAAAGATAAAACTTAATTTTCCATCACCATATTTAAAAAATGTATTTCATGATCATTCACTTTTAATATAGTAAACATGATCTAAAATGATTATAAATCGTGATTAACAAAAGAAAATAAACAAAAATAAGATAAACAGTCTTCAATTTAATATGAAAAAAGTTAATATTTGCATTTTTTTAAATATATAAATTTAAGTGTTTATTTCAAAAAATAGTATATTTTATTTTATTAAATGAGAGCATGGTAATTCTAAAGTATATATCTTGGTTAATCTATTAAACCATATGTCAATTGTTCAATTTATTTGACTTTTCTTCATTTCAAAATTTATCCAATCATATCATTTACTGCCTGTCTCTTTTTCCACTTTCATTTTCTCTATCTCTCTTGACTTTTTTTGGTAATTAAAAGTCATAGTATATAGAAAAATAATAAATAAATCAAACTGCTCGATATTCGATTGATTAAAATTCGTTTGAGTTTGATTTATTAAATTTGATATAAAACTTGAACTTTTTTTTTTCTATAAGTAGTACAAAAACGACAAAATAGAAAAAATATCAAATTACTCGAGTACCACTCGTATTTGATCTAATTAAAATTTATTTGATAGTTAGATCAATAATCAAATTAAATTTAATTAAAATTTTTTAATTTTAATAATAATTGAAACAAATTTAAATAATAGTAGGATAATTAAACGCGCATCTGCTAAAATTTGATGTAATTACATATAAACCCTTATAGTTTGAAAAATTATATCTATTATCCTTGAGGTGTGCTTTTGTATAACAAATAGGCCCCTATTAGTAAAAAATTATTGAATTTATTGATATTAATAAAAAACTAAATAAAAATTAATATTTATCATCAATTGACTTATTACTGACTTATAGTAGGTCAAATAAACTTTTTCTATCTAAACTATCATTATAACATTGAGAATATACCCATCATATGCATTAACGTGTGAAGATGTATAAAGATAATTTGGTCATAGAAATATTTATTTGACCTACTACACATCATTAATAAGTTAATCCGAAGTAAATATGAATTTTTATCTATTTTTTTTAATATAAGCAAATTCGATAAATTTTTAACTAATGGAAGGACTTATTGACAGAACCAAAACCTCAAGAATATTGAATATAAATTTTCAAATGACAGGAATTTATGTATGCACTTACACCAAATTATAGAGAAAGCGAGTATAATTATCACATAATAATTAATTCACCTCAACTCAAGTAATTTACAGCTCTGCTAGTATGAAGTAGGACATTAGAAATGACAATCGAACTCAATTTTCCAGGAGTCCGTCAGACTTGCCGCCGATCCGGGGCGGGTTACGGGTTTTATATTAGACCTGCCAGAACCAACCTGATCTAATTTTGTAATATTTTATATTATTTATTTATTCATATGTAATATATTATTAATAGAAAATTATGATATTATAGGTAGATTTTAAATAATTTTACGTATATCCAATTTTATATATAAAATACAAAAAAAAAAATAGTTGAATGTATTTTTTGTATTATATAATTTATTTTGAATAAGAAAACTATATTAAATTATCTAAATTTACAATAGTATTTAGTGATTAGTATTACTTATAAAAAATTAGTTGAATGCACTATTTGAATTTAATAATTTATTTAAATAAAAAATTATATTAAATTGCTGAATTTAAATTAAGATTACTTAATTAAAAAAAATAAAAAACTTTGCCCCGTTGCCCCTTTGTGAAAAATACATACCAAAGGAAAAAATAATAAAAGCAAGATGGCCTAATGAAATGCCAAAACTACCCTTTGCGTGGATGCGATATATATATTTTCATCTTCGTCCGGGCCAGCTCTGTTCTCATTTCAGTTAAAACCTAAAATACATCTGCGAGAAAAAAGCAGTCAAATACCGAATCGATGGCCCGTCACGCCACGAGACTGATCGGCAACTTGTCCCGCCAGCTATCATGCCCTAAGGAGCTCCAGCAACACCGAAATTTCGGATCTCCGCCGCCTCCGCCTGCCGTCTTCGTCGATAAGAACACCCGCGTCATCTGCCAAGGCATCACTGGAAAGAATGGCACTTTTCACACTGAGCAGGCAATCGAGTATGGTACTAAAATGGTAATATTTCACCGCCGATTTGATCTTCATTTTCTTTTACTTATTTTCTGATTTTTCTTATTCTGTGGGAATTCTGCTGATGATATAGATTTTGGCGAGGAAAACACTAGAGAAATGCTCGAACAAGTTTAAGTATGAGAGTCGTTTTTTTTGTTTATAGATCTTACGTATTACAAATTTCTCTCAACTTTGTTCTGGAGGTCTTAAAAGTTTATGGCGTAGCTTGCTGAAAGGAAAATGTGATTCCTTACTGCATTGAATGCATTTGCTTTTCCTTTTCATATTTTTGGTGCTGTCCCGTCCTTCTGAATCGATGGGAAGGTACTTAATGCTGGGCAACGGTAAAATGTTGTGCTTAGAATGCGACACTTGGAATAGAGAATTTATGGTCTATTACCCATGTGAAATACGGACAGAAAATTTAAGTGTGTTATCAGGGATAGAAGTATTAAGAAGTTAAAAAATAAGCTAAGCTATGGATTATGTGTACATTTGTGATCTATAAGCTAAGTTATGGTCCGTTATTGAAGGTTTTACTCTCTACAATGTGTTACAGTTATTTTCTAACTATTCATTAGGAACTTGATTTCCCTTTTCCGCATGATGTGTTGTGATTTGATTTTATTGATACAATATAACTATTGCTTAATATAGGATTTGTAAAGTATTATTAAAAGAGTGTTTGTTAGTTTTTGCTGATTAAATTGAATAACTTGGATGATTTATGTATTTTTCTTCTACTTTTATGCAATTCTGTTGCAAGTTATTGACTAACTTTCATGTTTGCATTATTTGTACTTCTACTTTCTATAATTTATTAAGTTTGGTATGCAAATATTTGATCTTCTACTTTTGCCCCAGAATAACGGATTGCTGCTTTTGCATATGACATTGGATGACAAGTATGTGACTAGAATTTAGATTTACTATATTGTCCTCATATATCAGTAATATCTGCATATATAGGTTGGAGGAGTTACCCTAAAAAAGGTGGAACAGAGCACTTAGGTCTCCCCGTTTTCAACTCTGTGGCAGAAGCAAAAGCTGAAACAAAGGCTAATGCTTCAGTGATTTATGTTCCACCTCCTTTTGCAGCTAAAGCCATTATGGAGTCGGTGGAGGCTGAACTGGATTTGGTTGTTTGCATCACAGAGGGAATACCACAGCATGACATGGTAATACATTTATTTAGTTGTACCTTTGTCTTTCATTCAACAAAGTCTAATTGGCTGATCATTCTGGAATCTGTTCTGATAGATGTGGTTATCTTATTAAAAATCTTTTATGCCATTGGATGAATGAAATAATAACCTGATAGGCTGATATACATGTCCAATTTCATTATCTTCTTGGTATGGCACATGAAATTTTTACCAGCTGTTTTAAAATAACGGTGAGCCACTTATCTCCAGTCATACCAGTGATCAAGCAGTAACAATCTTCTAACGTGATATTCTGGATCTCAATTAAGTGAGCAGATAGACTTATCCCTTCTATCTCACATTCATAGGTTGGTTCCCGTTTGTTGGTGACCAAAAATAGCATTGTGCCATGAAATTGCTTAACCCTCATAGAAGATATTGTCTATTTAAGAACTGTTGCACACATGATTGTTGGATATAATAAGATGGATTTAATTGAGTGCTTCAATTTCACAGTTTAAACTATAATTCAGTTTCTTCACCTCAAAATTCTTTAATAATACTTTGATGTCATAACCTTGTTCCGTGCATCGCTTGAATTTGTGGTAATTTTATGAATTTCAGTATTTTCTATAACAATTTGTGGATCGAGTATTTATTCTTTGGATCAATAATCTGCTCTTAAAGCATCCATGAAATCTGCTTTGACTGGGAACTTTTGATGCAAGGGCAAAAGTTTCATGTAGTAGCTGGGGCCAATTTTGGTACTGGTCGGGGATCTGATTCCACTTGTTATTTGGAAAGGAAAGGTTTAATAGGCATATACTGAACTATGCCGAGCAGACTTGTTTGTCTTGTTAGCCACAAGGAATCCTTTTAAGTTCTGATGTAAGAAATGTGTGTTCCAATGCAGCAGAATCTATATGCTATAGAGGAAATTGAAGTAAACACACATATACATAGTTACTAAGGGCAGCCATTACTGAGTTGTCCTTATGTGCTAAAAGCTCCTAATTTGGTATATACTATTTTCAAATGGGCCACTTTCAGGTCAGGAAAAATATATAATGCACATATGCTCATTTATATTCCTTCTCTTAATAAATAGTTTGACAATAAGAGCATTCAGGCACACATCAAAGGAGATTTGTCACTTGTCTGTTGTCATGTTAAGTTGGAGTTTCTTTTTCTTCTAAAGAACTTCTTTGTCAAACGATAATCTGCAGTCTCCACTATCCAGATGTCTGGAACTGTCACTGGGTTAAATTTATTGTTTCTATCAATTGTCAAGAAACATGACTGTCCTGATTACTTCTGATGGTAGAAGATCTAATTAGTCAAGATTGGATATCAACTCTTAAAAATGATTTTTTGTGTTGATTCCATAAACTGAATTGTTCATTTGAAAGTAATATTGAGCGACTGCGCCCAAGTGCAGTCTGTCCTCTACCTTAGGTATCCTCACTCATTGAATGGTGATTGCTCTTAAGATTAATTGCTGATCTTGGTAGTTGCTATAGATTGTTGTCTATACCACATGAGAAGTGTGATTTTTGCATTAAGAATGCCATGTTATTGATCATTTTCAATCTCATTTGATTGTCTGAAAATTTGCATTCTGTTGTCGTAGAGACCTCGCTATATTGAACTTCTGGAATTTTGCATTGCTCACAGGTTTATATCCTGTGGAATTTCATAACTAAGCTTAAATGTATACTGCGCCCTTCTGCATTAGCTTATACCTGTAATGATGTTCTTGTTCTTTAAGAGTTATATTCTCAATTGCAGGTACGTGTTAAGGCTGCTCTTAATAAGCAGTCAAAAACTCGGCTTATCGGTCCAAATTGTCCTGGCATTATAAAGCCCGGGGAGTGCAAAATTGGGATTATGCCAGGATACATTCACAAACCAGGACGTATTGGAATTGTTTCTCGATCTGGTACTTTGACCTATGAAGCGGTGAGATTTGCTTTGCTTGGGACTACATCTTTTCTGAAGTAAAATGATCTACCACTATTTGTTGCTATCAGGCCTCTCAAAAGCATAGTGATCTGTATGAAAGTCTATAAATTATATGTTTACCTTTTCACCTGTTGCCTTTGTATTTTATGTGGCAACTTATCTTTGAATGAGAACTTCAAACCAGCTGCTGGTAAAAAGTTAGAAAAGATGACTAGATTGATGATGGTCATGATAACTCAATAAAACCAGAGCTGGTAATATTTAGCTTCCAATTCTTGACAACATCATGTTAAATGGTTCATTAAAATCAGTAATGAGTTAAGGAGAGGCCATATAAATTCTGCAATTCTGCGAGATTTTTAGATATGATTATGTAAAATAATACCATGTTTAGGACCAATATTTTCCTTTTCCTCATTCTCAATCTTTTTAAATACATGATTTAATTGTATTTGTATGGCCCATGCATGCATATACTGGCCATCTTGCCTCGGGTTAGAATGTTGAATGATATTTCTGTGTTGTAGCGCACACAAATGCATTGATTCTATATGTCTCTCATGCGCCATTCGGTTTCGCAACCTTCTTTTACCACATTGTATTGCATGTTCCCTCTGAAGTAAATTTATCCAAAAATACCAGCCGTCCACTATCATCCAATCTGATGTTCAAATATCTGACCAAGTTTATCTTCATTAGATTTGCATTTGCGTCGACTTCCTTTCTTCTATACTTTCTGATGAGAAACAGGATCTGAATTTTATTGAGTTAGGCTCGAATGCAATTGCATATATATATATATATATATATATTCACTAAACATGTTAAGAATCACCATTGGTGGCCCAAATTTAGTTTTTAATTTTTGTTGCTGTGAATCGTTGTGTAGAGACTGTCAGTCATATTCATCAAATTATCATAAAAGTCATGAAAGTAGTGATATCTTTCAGACAATACTGAGCTTATCTTAAACATGTGTTCGCTGTCTGAATTTATATTATCCAACAAAGCCGTGTTAGAGGATTTGTAGTAGACTTATTACATCCAATTCTCTACTCATTGCCTCTTTTACTTAAGTGAGCCAAAAAAATTGGAAGTTTCATTGATGCAGCAGAAGTAGGTCCACTAAGTAAGACGGGGGAAGAAATAGTTGAGGAATAATTAATCCAGTTCTAAATGGACAGGCAAACATAATCAGACCATTGTGTGTTTGGCAGCACAATTTTTTTCTCCTTGGACATGAGAATTTGGTGATGATGGTTGTCTAATTGGAGTATACTTCTGACTGTCTGAAAATAACCCTGTTGATTATGGTGTTTTCTAGGTCTTCCAAACAACTGCTGTTGGCCTTGGGCAGTCGACATGTGTGGGAATTGGTGGGGATCCTTTCAATGGGACAAACTTTGTTGATTGCATAGAAAAGTTTCTTGTGGATCCACAGACAGAAGGTAAAGTTTTTCCTAAATGTTTAATTCTAATTTGCCACCTTGCTATCGCTTGATATGACAACAACAATCCATTTTGCATGTGGCCATCTGGGAAACAGTTCTGCAGTCTGTACACACTATGTTAATTCTTACGTTTATTTCTAACAAGTATTCAAGTTGCAGTGAGCTGCTATGATCTCTCCTCTCTTTCTTTGCTTGATGAAGTTGTTTGGAACATGCAGAGACTTTCATGTAAGACAAAATAATTACCAGGTTAAATTTAGATGTGACCCTCTGGGAGTTGAGAGAAACACCTATAGCTTGCTCTCTATGGATCTCCTTTTTGACTTTCTGAAACATTTGCGTCAAAATCCTTTTGCTTTATAAGGAATTACTTCTTTTCACCATAAACCATTAGGTGTTCTGTGTGTGTTGGAGATGTCACACCCAATGTGAACTTCGCACTATGAAGCCGTTTGGCACTTTTGTTACCATCATATCTAGATGAAAAAAGTTAATAGGTATTTAGATAATTACCAAGCACAGAATTAGAAATACCATAACATGAATGAGATTGTAAGAACAAACTCCTCTTGGTAAATGATCTGCTAGATTAGGTTGCAACTGAATCATGATTAGTTATAACAAATTAGAGCTTGAATGAAAATTCTTTTGCCTCCCAGTAAATGCAGAAATACTTTTGATAATAAGGTCAAGCAAGTGTTGGCCTACTCATATATGTTATCACTGTGTTTGCTGTGCTTTACAAAATTTTATTTGGTCTACATTTTTTAGATACTATTGGTATTTGGTAGTACATCTGTTCATACTTCACCTAATCACTGCTGATAATGTTAGATCCTATTGCTTACTTTATTTGCATTTCACATGTTAGGTATCATTCTTATCGGTGAGATTGGTGGCACAGCAGAGGAGGATGCTGCTGCCCTTATAAAGGTAAAATTGTCTTCACAGTTGATGATATCATCAAAGTACAGCTGTTAACAACTGTATGGTTCTCTCTAATTCAAGGAGCATATCTAGTTTAGTATGCAATTCAAGAAAGCCCTTGAGGAAATTTTTTAAAACAACTGTATTTGTTTGCATATCTTGTGTAAAGATAGAATCATTTACATGGAAACTCGGGAAGTTGAATGTTGTTCTTATTTGGCATCTGAAGCTTTCCATGGCGACAATGCTGTGTCAGTGCTGTGCTATGATCTTGAGCGTTTTTCAGAAAATCAGTAGATATTTATGCAAAAATTTTGCTTCTAAATTTTGTGGAAGGAATAGTCAAGCTTGAAGGTCATGCGAAAAATTGCATCTGTGCTGAAGTTGCAGGGATTCTATCTTCTATATCGAGGAAAAGTCACCAAATGGCTTTTTCTTCTAACTTTTTTTGTTTGATAAATGGCATGTTAACTTCTAGATGTAAGTGAGTTGGTCTCTCTCCCTAGCTCTCTTTGAATAATACCATGAAGAAAAACATGTGGTCTATGAGAAAAATAGAAAGGAAACAAATGAATAGCTACCATAGCATAACTATGAATAAGATCGATCCTGTACTCTGTCAATGAAATGATTTTGGTCTGGAACAATAAACAGAAACATTTCGTCAAATGACAGTTCTAAATCATTCAATGCCGTACGACTCCTTTCCTTCTAGATTATCAATGTCTGCATTACAGGGTCATCAGCCATGCCTTAAGCACACCTGACCAGAGATTCGCAATATTCTATATTCCAAAGTAACATTTACATCAGATGAAATCATCCAGTATGTTTGCATCAGTATTTGTTCAGATTTTCATGTCATTTTTCTAAATGTCTCACTTGAAAATTTGTTATTAAAGGTTTTGAAATTTTGACGACTTATTGTTGGTATCTTAAAGTTGCTATTTGCAAATACTTGAATTATTTTCCCTCTTTTGTTCAATGGAACAGGAAAGTGGAACTGAAAAGCCTATTGTTGCTTTTATTGCTGGACTCACCGCTCCACCTGGTCGAAGAATGGGTCATGCAGGAGGTACTGTATTACCTTAAATTCATATGAATTAATACTCTGGTGATTAGTTTGTCTTATCTTGTTTCTAATGAATTCAGACAGAATATATGTGACTGAAAGCTTTTATTAGTATCAATGTCATTTCCTTTGTCTTATTATAATTTCATTTAGGTAGTAGAAATTGACAGACTTTTCCTCAATATGCAGCTATCGTATCAGGAGGGAAGGGTACTGCACAAGACAAAATCAAGACCTTACGAGAAGCTGGAGTTACTGTGGTTGAGTCGCCTGCAAAGATAGGCACTGCAATGCTTGAAGTCTTCAAACAGAGGGGTCTTGCTTGAGCCAGTGAGATTAGTTCATGATTTTTTTTTTGTGTCTTTTCCAATTCTGGAAGCGAAATAGCTATTTTCCAATTGTCGCCCGAGCCTGCTACAAATAACAAACACAATACATTTCTAAAGCGGATTGTATCATCCAAGCTGCCAGAAGAGTATCGCGATCCTCTTCAGAATATTGAGGATCATGTCGTTCCTTAGTTACTTGAAATGGGGAAGTTATCAAAATATTGTATCCACTACCTTGAATGTCGTATTGGAAGCTTTAAATTATTCTTCCCGTTTGATATAATTGGATTCTTCACTTGGATGGTAACCTTGTGCTTTTCATGTTCTTACATACAGTTCCCAGCTGGTGCTTTGTCGTATTACGACGTACCATTTCAGTTTAAAGAAACTCCTCCTATCAGTGGTCGGGAGAGTGGGGAATTCAACTATATTTGATGCTTCAAGATAGCTTCCTTGCAGTCTTACTGACCCTTTCTCTTATTTTGGTCATATGACTGCAGAACAACCACCTCAATAGCTGGATCAAACGCAGCCTTGGAACATTTGGGAGGACAACATGAGAAGACAGTTAGCGTCCTACCAGGAAGTTAACAAGTCTTATAATTAGACAGAAGATATAACGTATGTCTTCAAAAGAAAAGTAAAATCCCACTTAACTGTTGTTGTGGCTTTGCACTACAGCCAGCAGCAGCTGCTGCTCCAATCAACTTCCTCAGTTCCCTCTCCCTTGTAAACGAAATGGCAAATCAAACTAAAATCGAATCGGGTCGAAATTTCGATAAATTAATAATGCCACACATTAAAATAGAGTTTTTTTTGATAAAAACAAAAAACATAACTAAAACTTAAATATTAAAGTTATTTTTTTTTACTAAAACTTAAATATTAAAATAAAAATAATTAATATATGAAGAATATGCACATAAAAATTAAATAAGAACAATATTTTGGTATTTGGTATGGTTTGCTAAACCGACGGTAAAAATCAAAATCGAATCGAATACGATTTTTTTTTTTAAATTAAAAATTGAATATCAAATTGAAATTTTTGATTCAATTTCAGCACATATCGAATTTTCAATTCAATTAATTTATTGAATTATGAACGCGTCTGTTGTAATATTAACAAAAATTACATGAAATTCATAAATTTGATTGAGAAAATGAGGAGGAGAAGAGAAAATATTTTATCATTTTTTTCAACATAATATTTGGATTTTTATTCTTAATTTTTTCAAAATTATTTTGGTTTATAAGTTTTCAGATTTCAATTTTGAAATTTGAAATCCGTTGCGATTTCATGCACTAAAAATCTGAAATTGAACTTGATCGCACTTCAATTGCACCAATCCGTTTATTGCTGTTTCATTTGAGAAAATTGAATGCAATTATTGAGAATTCAATTGCCGCAATGAAAAGTATTTTTTGGGAATTGCCTATAAAAGGTGATGCATCCTCATTTGCAAGTACATCAACAACACAAATTTCTCAAGTCTCTTATCTCTGTCGGCCTATTCTAAAAGTCATTGATTTTGAGATTTGTTTAGAAATAAGCTTTTGAGTATTTTCTGAGGTGTTCTTCGGTATAGTGCTAAAATCAAAAGAATTGTAACCATCTTATCTTGGGAGAAATAATGTTGTACCCGGTGCACTATTGATACGGGGCATTCATTTTCTTCTAGGCAATCAATTATTTAATTACGATTCGGTTAAATTTGATACTACTAAAATGTTGTTTTCTATCAACCCCAACTATCAACTGTCATCAAATGAGCACTTTACTAGTCTCATTGCTAAACTACATCATCAATTGAGAGATAGTAATGCTGAGATGGAAAACTGAGGAGCGACATATCGAGACATACCTACTACCAACAATGGGCCGAACGGAGGGCTGATCAGTTGGATCGCAAAACACAATTCTCAGATGGGAGATTGGAGCACTGAAGGTAGATCACAAGGATGAAGTTGAATAACTTAAACAGGAAAATCAACAACTCCGTGATCAAGTAGACGATCTTAGAGAGCACATTGACCAGCTGGCTGAGATGATACTTGACGAACCAGAGGATAATTCCAAAGAGGACCCTATGGAGTATCAGGTGAAGGCAATGTAATAGACAGAGATGTATAATTGGTACCGAGTTGATGGTTACAACTCACGTCTTTATTGCTTTAAGTACTTAATTATTCCTAATTAATTTCATTGATGTGATATAGAAATATATACATGATCAATAAATGTGATTATTTTCAAGGCTGTTTTATCCGATTATTTCAATACTAAAACAGCTTTATGCCTGAAATTTTTCCAACAACGTCTACTTTCACTTGGATTTTTCTGTATATATGACTCCTAGAAAAGTTTCGATGGATTCTGACATTATTGAGACCATTCCTATGGAGCTGGTTTGTATTCCAGTGAAAATAACTCGCGATAATGAAAAGAGAAATGCAAGCAACGTAATGTTTGAGAGAAAATCATTTTATGATTTTGAAAATAAGTGCTGGTGTGGGTTAACTTATATTTACAGTCGTTGATCTATGGTTTATTTTCACATATTATTATGTTTTCCAATAATTACAGAAATCATCAAACAACTAAAAATCAGGAATAGTATCGTAACGATGTTGACGTTTTTGGAGGCTCTTGTGTAATTTCTAAAAAAATAAAAATAATTTATATAAATAATAATAACATTTTTAATTGGTGTATATGTACCTATCTTAAAAAGATAGATGATTTATGTCAAACAGATCTTATATTAGAATTTTGAGAACTCATCATCCACTTAAAAAGCAAATGGAATCACATGATATTTATTTTAAATATTTATAAACACGTTTCATATATTTCCTGGATTAGATATATTTTTGAATAAATCTTTTATTTAAAACTAATTTTTAGTTTTCATACACAATAGTGTACCTGACTGCTAGTATAATATAACATATTTGTGGAAATTTTTTAGCTGATTTTTATAACGCATGATCAATTATAAAATGATGATGATTTATTATGAAATAACTCATTTTAAAAAATTAATTACATAATTTGGATTCACATTTAATGATCATAATAGGTAATTAGATAAAAATAGTCGCGTGAGTTTTTTTTTTTTTTTTTTTATTCATGGACAGAATAGTCGCGTGGGCTTAAAAGCTATAAATTGCAATTTTTTTTATTTGATGAAATTTAGAGGGTATTCAACTAAACTTGTAAGTTCCTCGAAACATTTTACAAGAAATTTTATTTGGCAATTTTTTTTTTCTTGAAAATCTTATAAAATTTCAGTATAAGATGTTTTGCATCTTATAATATCTCAAAATAAGATGTTTTGAATTTTATAATTTTTTTTTAAAAAAAAAATAACTTTTCTAACTTTTTCTATAACATCATTTCTATAAGATTAATATATCATCAGACAAGAATATTCTGTTTACTCACTCTCTCTCTCTCTAAGATTTTTAAAGAATTTTATCGCTATTTAATTTTTCTTGCATTTAGGAAAATTCGAATGAGAAAGTAGTTGATTATTTAATAAATAAATTATTATAGTTAAACAAAAGTGATACTGTTATTGATATTATATTTACTAAAAAAATATAAACGCAAAATATTATGGATTATATGACCCAAAATTATCATTTCTTAACAAAAAAAAGTATCAATTATATATTTGAATGTAATAATTTATCATTTTTTATTTTTATAAAAATATCTATTAAATTTTTATTTGAAGTTACATTAATGCGTAGTATTTATGAAAGTATTTTAAAAATATTTAATTATAAAATATATAAATAAATAATAATTTATTTTACTTTAATAGTATAATGTCATTTTGCATTACCAATAAAAATATCTTATTATGCCAAACACCCTATATCGTATACAGTGTGAAAATATCTTATAAGCTTTAACATCTTATTTTATCCAGACATTTTGAAGTTTATTTTTAAAATAAGATCCAACATATTATAAGTTACTAAAATATCTTATAAGATGTAGAAGTTTATAAATATTTTTAAAAAACTTAGCCAAACATGTTCATAATTCCAAAAATAATTGTTGAAAAATGAGCCAAATATCACAAAATATTCTCACATACACCCAAAACACGAGTTTTGCTTATTTTGCATGGGTCCAAATAGAGATGTAATCATATTTATTATGTGATTGATTCGACCCAATATACGGGCCCACAAGGTTAGAAAATGCCAGCCACGAACAAAAGAGAAGGGGAGAAACGCAATAAAGGAAAAAAGTTGGGGCCAAATGTAGATATCCTAAAAGATGAAGGACTGAAAATGAATATTCAATGCAGAGTCCTATATTGGTAAATTGACTTGGAAAAGAAATCTCTGGAAGAAACTAGAAAGATGAAGAAAAATCGAGGGGAAAAGGCAGAAGAAGAATTCTCTAGACATACCGAAGTTCCAATTCCCGCACTATTTATAACCTCTGCTTTCTCTTTTCTGCTTCATCATCAGTATCTAGAAAGAAATTTGGAAAAGCAAGAACTTTGTTTGAATTCTTGATTTGATTGTTTTTTGTTGCCGGAGTTTCAGTTTAGTTGAATTTTTGCTGCTGCTGTTGTGGGAATGGCTGGAAAGGGGGAAGGACCAGCGATTGGAATCGATTTGGGAACGACTTATTCATGCGTCGGAGTGTGGCAGCATGATCGTGTAGAAATTATAGCAAATGATCAGGGCAACCGCACGACGCCGTCGTATGTGGCTTTCACCGACACCGAGCGTCTTATCGGCGACGCCGCCAAGAACCAGGTCGCCATGAACCCCACCAACACTGTTTTTGGTGAGTTTTTGTTTTTTTAATTATTTTTTTCTCTTATTGTTTTCAATTGTTATGACTTTTTATGAATTTGTTCTTGTTACTGTGTTGTACGATGTTTTCTTTTTGTTTAATGATCTAGGATTGTTGGTACTGAATGTTAGAGAGTAGATTATTTCTTCATTTCATGCATGAAAAGACTCTGGTTTGAATGCAAAAATCCGAAAGTAGTTGCCCAATGTAAAACGAACAACAGTGTCATTAGTTTGAATCACTACTTATGTTATTGATGATAGAGATATAGTGGGATTGGCTCATTTACGGATGTTTAAGCTATGGACTTTTTTGGTTGGTGGGGCACAAAGAATTCTTGCGTGACGAGTGAAATATTTGTTGAATTGCATCCTGTTAATTTGTTTCTGTCGTGGGAGTTTTGAATTATATTCTTCTAGGCAGCTGGAAGGAATTGTTTGGATGTATTGCATTTATCGCTTACTGGGTATCTTTTTTGATGATGCAGATGCCAAGCGGTTGATCGGTAGGCGATTCAGCGACCCGTCTGTCCAGAGCGACATGAAATTGTGGCCATTCAGGGTCATTCCTGGGCCTGGTGACAAGCCCATGATTGTAGTATCCTACAAAGGGGAAGATAAACAATTTTCCGCTGAAGAAATCTCTTCCATGGTCCTCATTAAGATGAAGGAGATAGCTGAGGCCTATCTTGGGTCGACAGTGAAGAATGCTGTTGTGACGGTGCCTGCATATTTCAACGACTCTCAGCGTCAAGCCACCAAGGATGCTGGAGTTATTGCTGGTCTAAATGTTATGCGTATTATTAATGAACCCACTGCTGCAGCAATTGCATATGGTTTTGGACAAGAAGGCTACCAGTGCTGGTGAGAAGAATGTGCTTATTTTTGATCTTGGAGGTGGTACTTTCGATGTTTCCCTCCTCACCATTGAGGAGGGTATATTTGAAGTGAAGGCTACTGCTGGATACTCACCTCGGAGGAGAGGACTTTGATAACAGAATGGTGAATCATTTTGTTCAGGAGTTCAAGAGAAAGCACAAGAAGGATATTAGTGGGAACCCTCGAGCTCTAAGGAGATTGAGGACTGCTTGTGAAAGAGCAAAGAGAACTCTCTCATCGACTGCCCAAACCACCATTGAGATTGATTCTTTGTATGAGGGTATTGATTTCTATTCCACCATTACCCGTGCGAGGTTCGAGGAACTTAACATGGATTTGTTTAGGAAGTGTATGGAGCCAGTTGAGAAGTGCTTGAGGGATGCAAAGATGGACAAAAGCACTGTCCATGATGTTGTCCTCGTTGGTGGCTCGACTAGAATTCCTAAGGTCCAACAACTACTGCAGGACTTTTTCAATGGTAAGGAACTATGCAAGAGCATCAACCCTGATGAAGCCGTTGCTTATGGGGCTGCAGTACAGGCAGCAATTTTGAGTGGCGAAGGCAATGAGAAGGTTCAGGATCTTCTTCTTTTGGATGTCACGCCATTGTCCCTTGGTTTAGAGACTGCTGGAGGAGTCATGACAGTTTTGATTCCCAGGAATACAACCATTCCTACCAAGAAGGAACAAGTGTTCTCCACATACTCGGACAACCAGCCGGGCGTGCTGATTCAGGTTTATGAAGGTGAAAGGACAAGAACTAGAGATAACAATCTGCTTGGAAAATTTGAGCTCACAGGCATTCCTCCTGCCCAAGGGGTGTTCCTCAGATCAATGTCTGCTTTGACATTGATGCCAATGGCATCTTGAATGTCTCTGCGGAAGACAAGACAACCGGTCAAAAGAACAAAATTACCATTACTAATGACAAGGGTCGGCTGTCAAAGGAAGAGATTGAGAAGATGGTGCAAGAAGCGGAGAAGTACAAGGCTGAGGATGAGGAACACAAGAAGAAGGTTGAGGCCAAAAATGCGCTAGAGAATTATGCATACAACATGAGGAATACAATAAAGGATGAGAAGATTGCTTCTAAGCTTCCACCAGCTGACAAGAAGAAAATTGAGGATGCTATAGACTCGGCCATTCAGTGGTTGGATGGAAACCAGCTGGCTGAGGCTGATGAATTTGAAGATAAGATGAAGGAGCTCGAGAGCATTTGCAACCCCATCATCGCAAAGATGTATCAGGATGCTGGTGGTGCTGACGTTGGTGGAGGCATGGATGAAGATGGCCCGTCGGCTGGTGGCAGCGGTGCAGGCCCCAAGATCGAGGAAGTGGATTAAGCCCATGCAGTATCAATACATGGAGGAGCAATGGAGCCTGGTAGGTTGTTGGCGCAAGTTTATGTTCGTTTCTAGTAGTGTTTTTGTATATGGTTGTTCTTGGCTTCTGAGCCAAGTGTATACGACCAACACCAGCATTTTGCTTGTTTTTGATGGATAAACCAACACCAGTGTTGTCTGTAGAAGTTTTTGATGTTGTTCTGAAAATCTACTGTAACTATTCGTGAGCTCCATAATTCTCTTCATGATTAGCCTCAGGAACTATATGGACTGGTCCTATTGACTTACGTATTGTTTATGTAGAAAAAACATTAACGTTTGATGATTACAAATAAACATATAATTATCCATCCATCCTTATCTAATCACATTGATTTTAGGATAGTGGCCTAGATTTCAAATATGTAAAAACTTTCTTATTTGAATTTCATCAATAAAATATATTTTAGTGATAAATTTTCATCCATATGTTTAATAAATAAGATGACATCATAGGTCCTACGGGGCTATCAGGAATTTTATCCCTTTTTTGTCAGTAACATTAAAAATTTGCTCCGGTCCAATCTCAATAAGAGGGAAAAACAATTGAAATAATGTAAAACAAATACAAAATTAGTGTCGTCTAAAAATATTTAATAAATAAAAAAATAGCATCTTTTTTGGTTCAAAATCGGCTGTCTACTTGCCAGTTTTAATGAAGTTTAGGGTACTTCTCCAAACAAGATGTCACATTCAAGAACCGCTTGCTACAAGCACCGGTACTTGTAAACTATTTTTTTAAGTGGTTTAATTAATATTTTTATTGTTATATTTAATCATTAATTTTATATTTTTATTAATATTGTGTACAATAAATTAACTAAACTCATATTGTATCACTTTACTCGAAAGTAATGACACCATCCAATTTTTTTCAAGAACAAATATTATTAAAAGGTATTTTTAATTAATAATTAATTTTAATTTGATAACAAATTTACTATTTTATAATATTGTGTATAAAAAATTTGGATTCTCCAACTTTTGCAAATGAACCCCTCCATCCCTTGATAAAAAATAATATTGCATATTTACTAATTTTGTATACAAAAAATTGACAATAATCATTTTGCGTGACTTTACTTAAAGTAATGTCACCGACCAATTTTTTATAGAGGGGTTTTTATTAATTTCCCATGTCATAGGGTGTCACTGGTCATATCTTAGTCAAGAGTAGCGACAATGACGCTCTGAACACAAATTTTATTGTGTATGAAAATCAAAACACAAAAAAAATATTTACAAATATATATCCATATATATATGATAGGTAAAAAAAGTGAGTATAATCTGTATCTAATTCTCTTCAAAAATTAAAAAAAAAAAATTGGTATTTTGCAATTTAAAAATAAAATCTCTACGTAGATCTCTTTTAGATTCAAATTTAACTTTTTTATAATGTTAATTTAAGTGCTCCTGTTTGCATTCCTGAATCAAATGTTATAATATTGACTTTTGGCTTTTGAGGACTTGGACTTGGATTTGTTGAATTTTGGATATTTATTACGCTGATCCGAGAGTTTCTGCCAGTAATTTTCAATCAAACACTATAATTGTGGCACGCCTTTGATGAACGGCTCGATCTTTGATTTGAGTACTTCAAATATTTTGAACTCGAATAAATTTCATATAGAGAATTCTTTTGATTTTTTCTTGTTCCATCCTTCATTCTCTATGTATTGTATATTTTTAGTATGTTTCAAAGAGGGAGAGATATGATACACTTGAACATCTTTTATGTTATCACTTTACAATTTAATTTAAAAAGATAAATATCAAACATATGGCATGACATATATCGATCAATTTTTACATTATCTCTTTAATATTATATTTTCTAAAGAGATAAACATCAAATTATTTGTCCCTATTTGATTGGACGTACATGCATCGTTTCACGTGCTGTCGTTTTGATTGACTCGAATATTTGACTACAAAGCATGATTTGATTGGCCGAGACACTTCAATTTTAAAACTTGTCGGCCATTATTTGATGACAAATATAGATTAAATATCAATTAACTTAACAATTTATATTTGAAATTAATTTAATTAACCAAAAATATAAATAGAAAGAATATAACTGGTAATTAACATATTATTTGACACTTGTTAGCATTTTATTTAGCGTGAAATTATGTATGTCTGTAGAGAGCAAGGACACACGAATGTGCAAACACGACCTATGAGCAAAGACTCTTACGATTTGTGGATTGTAATACAGTTCAAATGAAAAGTCCCTTGAGGTATGAAGATGTTATCTATCAAGTATGACGTCATTCTATAGACATTTTGACATGAAAGTATAAGCAATAGTTGGCACTGCCGTGCATGCAAATAGGAAATCAATGAGCGAAGCAGGGCTTTAACAATTGAGATTGTTAAAATTATTTTCATGGCGAAATTTTTCGGAGTGTTTGTAAACATCTTTGTTTGGGTAATAAATGACATTGACATTTGGATACTGCCAAGGTAGTAATTTCAGAATATTGCGAGTTCAATCTCTTAACTGGGTATGATGGAGTTGAGATTCTGCAGGGTTTATAGAACTCGTAAGTTAAGCAACGTGTTTATGTGGCACACAATTTGCAGGTCAGACGACGAATGTGTGAAAAAAAGTGCACTTCTTGAGCATTTCAATATCTACTGTTGGAACAAAGGATTATTTTGTTAAACCTATTACGTACAAGGGGAGCATCGATCAATCATACCCGTATAACAAAGCACTAAGCAAGCAAATTCATAAGGAGCAATGGGGGTCTCCAAGGGCCAGCTTTGGACATCTCAAATAAGTGTTAGAGTCCCCAAAGGAGAAGAGAAACGAACAGGCAACGTGGGGCCAAAGGGTTGCCCTGCAGGTTGTGGGAATTGTAGGGGCAACACCTTTAAGTTGATTAAGTGGTCAAGATAAGCACTACAATACCTTATGAACTAACTCGTTACATGCATTATTGGGTTTTAGTCATGTGAGAGGGTTCATTGGCTAAGATATGCATTCGTGGGTGATGCCACACTATGGGCAAGTTGAGAATCTATGTCGACAAACAAGATAATTAATGTGAAATATTGGCATACTGAATGAGCTCTGGACTATTAGTGTGGCCCCTACTCAGGCAAAGCATAAAAGATGAACATAGCGATGACATGCGCCCATGATGCACTGAGTGAGGTTGGGCATGAGACGGGCGTCGTGGGCATAGGATTGACCCACAATACCAAAATAGAGAGATGGTGCTCCTTGCGATTATGGGCATGATGCATGGCTGGCAAGCTAGCTAGTTGGGGAACGTGAAATCATACAAGGGCGTATAACCGTGCCTCGCGAACATAAGCATTATGGATAACAAGCATACAAGCACAATTTGCCACACTGCAAGACGTTTAGATATAATGTTATCGAGTTTCAAATGACAAAAAACATATGATGGATCATCATTAAGACTCGAAGTAATAAAAAATTGGTAAAAATTAGGTATAATCTAAAATGCCGCACAAACAAAAACCTGTTCTCTTCCGTGACAAGAAAATTTGGCCGTGACAAGGGGTAAATTGCATTTGACCCCAAATATTACTCGCTAAGTTGGATATCACATGTAAGAATGAAACCACATGATGATGACGTGGATTCCAAGACGTGGTAAAAATTCTCCAAGACAGTCCCTTCACAAGAAAAAGTTAAAAGGGTGAAAGCAAAGAGAATGAGATGGAAAAGGAGAGAGATGAGAGATGTGTTTTTATCTTATCGATGAGAGGATATGTTGTTTTTAGCAACCTACCTTTTGTTCCCATCCCATCCCCATGTGAATATCTCTCCCACTTCATTTCTTACTATCCCAACTTTTCCAACAATGAATAAAACTACACCAACACCACCTTTTGTATTTAATTTCTCACTATTTATTTCACAGTCAAGTCTACCCATATACGGATAAACAATACCAATCTTTTGGAATGTTTTATATTTTTTTTTAATCTTTTTTTATAATATTAGAAATAGAAAAATTAAATACAATTTATATATAAAGAGTGTTTGTCAGTCACCACTCATAAAAGTGCATCTCTTTATCAGATTATTATCCACATTTAGCAGCTGCAATTATTACAATGAATCGTAACCTCTTTTTCTCACCATAATCAACATCATTATCATCATAATCTCTATCAACTCAGACACACTCTCTTCTTCAATCCATCCCTTCCTTCATCTGAGTAGTTCTTTGAGTTTCAACTACAATATATGGTCTGATCATTTCTCATCAAACACTCATTTCAACAGAGTATATATGAAGATGAAATCATTGAGTGGAGTTGGGATTGGTTTGAGTCTTGTTTTTGGTGTGTCTTTGCTGGCTTGTAGCTGAGCTCTACTACTTGCTATGGTGAAGAAGAAGGGTCATGAGCAAGAAGAGATCATCATCAACATCAGGCAATCATGATACTGATAATGGTACTCAAATCCCAGCAGAAACCCCACAGTTTTGCTACATGTTTTGGTGCTGCAGAAAGCCCACTTCTTCCACACCTCAACAACTCTGCTCTTCTCCCACCACTCTTGTCCACCAACCTCAATCAAACAAGGACTTGTGGCTCAAATCCTTTGGAGATGATGATCATCATGAGGAGGACAGCAACTTCCAGGGCTGCCCAGATTTCTCTTCACCATCACAGAAGAATCAAGGGAGGATTTGGAGTCTGAAGTTGGTATGAGTAGGAGGAGGAATTTGAGTGATTTTGTTACAAGTGTTGGAGACTCCATTCTTGACTCCTCTTGCTTCCTCCCCAGCTGCTTCTCATGATCACTACTTCACTCCACCTCTAACTCCATCACTACTTCATCATCACAACAAAAAAGTAGTGCAGAGATTGATTGAAGATGATGATGAGATCTAATTCCTCCCCCACCTCCAAAGCTCAAGTTCTTGAGAGATGCTGAGGAGAAGCTGATGATGAGGTCTGATTCCTCTCCACCTCCCAAGATGAAGTTCTTGAGGATGCTGAGGAGAAGCTGCTGAGGGAACAATCATGCAAGAGATTAATGGTGAGAGGCAACAACAAGATCATAATTTGGAGAAATTCGAGTGTTTCCCACCTCTGGTTTCTTCACCTCCAACTTTCAAAACAATCAGAAGTCATCAACAGACCTGCAGAAGTGAAGTTTAATCCTAGGTAGATGTAAGATTTTTCTTTTTTTGTTCTTGATTATATATATCCATTTTGTTTTGGTAGGATGAAATTAAATCTTTTTGGTATTTAGTGGAGTAATGGTTTAATTTAATTAGTTTTTATTCTCAGGTTATTTTGTATTTGAGGCCTTTGAATATGAGATTTTATTTTTTCCCTAACTTAGGATAGTGTTATATAACATTATTTCTTTCTAAAAAATATTTGTCCACTTAATTATTGAGATAATTACATTTACACTCCTAATTATTGGATGCACATTAATTTTTCAAAAATTAAGAATGATCTATATAAACAGATCATATATTAGGAGACAAATGTAATTATTCCCTTATTATTTTATCATACAACATAATTTGTTTGTTTGGGGTTATGTATGTGAAGAGACAGTGATGTTGAGAGGAATATTGTCCAATTAGGGCAGTTCCACTGGGGAAGTAGTGCAACTGCTGTATTATATACAGGTACAAGACATATCCACAACTATTATGTCCCATTTTTATTCATTTATAATATATAATATAATAATTATATTATAAAGAAATCTACAAAAATAAATAGTAAGATTTATGGGGTGTAATGTAGCAATAATATATATAATTAAGCAAATTCAAGTTAATTCTTCATTTTTTTAAAAGTTAGATTAGGTAGGAGCCGTTCCGTTCTGTTGTTCTGATACTCAAGTCAGTTTAATTTTTTTTAAATAAGGTAAGCTATAATGACTTTACAATTTTTGCAATTATATAAATGAGGGCTCAATATTTTAGGAATATTAATGCATTACCCTTTTAGCTTCTTTTATAATTTGCTATTTTTTTTTTTTTTAGTTTTTCCATTGAACAATCAACCATATCATTCAATGCATTTAAATTTAAAAAACTAATTAAATATATTAGTAGTTTTAACATGCGTACAAAGAAAGTTAAAAATTAATATAAATTTAATCAGCAAAATAACTTGTCAATTTTATTATTGACATGATATTATTTTTTACTAAATTAGTATCAAATATATTAAAAAAGAATATCATGTCATATTAATAAATAAAAAGAAACATTATCTAATATATAAGTCAAGGAACAATTATGGTGTTGTGTGTAAAGAGAAGAATGAATGGAGAGCTATGAGTGAGGGAATTTGGCCTTTTCTTTTTTTAAAGGGTAAATTACAACCACCTCCCCTGAAGGTTTGGCATAATTACAATACCCCCTCGTTGTTGAAAAATTACAAATACCCCCTGATGTTGATAAAAATTATGTAATCATTGGACTGGACAGAAATGTAACTTTGCCCTTACTGGTATTTGGTATTTTTTTAAAAATTAAGATCTTCATAACAAACGGCTAAGGTAGGGTGGATGAAAGATTTAAATTAATAAAAAAAAATTATGCACTAAGACGTAGAATATTTTTTTTGTAGAAAAGAATGAATAAATTGTAATTTTAACGACTTCATAAAGATGGGTATATGGTTGGTTCGTTCACTATACTAATTGACGTTAAATTGGCAAGAGTAATGTTAGCGGTCATGTCATAAAATTGGTATTTGTAATTGTCAATAACGGACGAAGGAGTGGATATGGTATATCTAGTGGAAATAGACTAACAGGAAGGTACTGTAGTACTTTGATAAGTAACTAGATTTATATTTGATTCAATCGACTATATTATTTTTATTGTTAATTATTATTTTAATATAATGGAATTCATATTCTTAAAATAATATTATAGACTATAATATTTTATCCTACTCGAAATATTTCATAGATAAATTAATAATTAAGAATATAATAAAAACAACAGAAGAAGACAATTATACTTATTATACATTAATCGAATAATATATTTAAAGATTTTACAAACTCGATTGGAGAAAGTTTTTTTTTGTGAGTAAAAGGCATTATCTTAATAATTGAATAAATTCGATAATAATATTTTGTCTATTATCAATATTAGAAAAACTATTATAATATGCATATCCTGCTCAAAAATTTTTGATGTATAGAGCAACTTTGATCATGTAGAGATGGAATTCGTCGAATCCTAATCTTTAAATTATGATGGCTCAATTTCGCCAATTGAGAATTAGGCATCGTTAGGATTGACAAGCTTTTGATTATACAAGAGATGAGGTGAGATTTGGTGGGGGAAAGGATATGAGGTGAATGGGGGTTTGGCCTTTTCAAGAAACTAAAACTTTCTCGTGAACTAGACTGTCCATTGCGTGCTAACCGAAAGTGCCCATTTTCAAGAATCATTCTCCTCTCATCCTCCCTTTCTTTTTATTCCACATCTCATAATTATTTAATACACTCTCATCACTGGATGAACAAAATAATTCATATAATTTCTATTTTTTTTATAATATAATAAAATTTAAATTATAATTCAAATGACATTTTGATCAGCCCGCTAACAAAACGATATATCTAATGAAAGCTAACGGAATTAGTAGTTGCAACAAAATGTTAAAAATCAAAAGAATATTTATAATTTCTAAAAAATGAAAAGAATAATTTATAAATTAGATAAGAATTGATATTTTGATCGAGTTTTTAACGTTTTGCAAAAAATAGTGTGATCTCCTGAAATGAGAGACAATGGGCATTTATTTTCTGGGAAATTAAGGGGCATATGCACCATTTTGCTAAAAGTCAAAAGAAATTTGTATTTATATGTGATTTCACTATGGGTAAGCTGCAATTAACTCGAAGAGTGTTTAACCACACCTGAACTTTCCCTAACCTATTAAATATTTTCCCCCTATACTACAAAAGAATCACTTTATGCCAGTTCAAATGTAATATTATTTTATTTTGCTATAGTGATTGAATTGATATATATTATTAATTATATTAACATGATGTAATATGTAATAAAAATAATAATAATTACGAGGTTAAATGTTCGCTATACAAGATTGATTAATTTGCATTAAGCTAAGTATTTCCTGATCAATTTAAAATATAATAATCTAACAATTAAATATTCGTCGAGAAAACAACTTTCTTCCATCAGAGAAATCAATTGCAAACATGGTTTGGTTCCATATTTTCTGAGAACAAATATGCATAGAACCAAAAACTGTTTACAAAAATAGTTGCATTCTTTGAGTGCCCTGGGAAACAAAAGTCAAAGCTGAAGAGCAATCTATGAACAATTTCGGCTATGTTTTCATTTGCTGGCATCATAACAGAATACCAAAAATCTGTCAGTGCAAACTCTCCACTTGTTGAAGAAAAATAGAACAAAATATTGTTGTATTATAACATAGCACTTCCATTTTAGAGAACACTAAAGTCGAAAAATGCACATTGTTTCTGGAAGCATAATGTTTGCAGTGGTGTGCTATTAATGTTGTGCGAACAGAATTTTCCTTTACTGGTTTGTGTAACAAACAATAAGGAGCATCAGTGACGTCAAGTCCAACTGCAGCACGTCAGTCATACCAAGTTCAACGCATAACGAGTTGGACCAGGTTCCTTCAGTAGACTATATGCACAAAATCCATAATAAGAGTGGTAAAGATCTGGCAGCAACCTTGGAAATTTACTGAAACCACCATACTGACAAGAAAAAGAAATGGTAATGAGGAGATCACTTAAAAACAAGTAACCTTTAATCAGATATGCAATTCCTATGGTCAGGAAATGAACAAAACAAGAAAATGGTGAGGAAAAATTGATCTGTTTTTCTCATCCAACATCCCCTCTTAATAAGAGAGGATTGTAACAATGCATGTTATGTTGTTTATTCAAAGCGTTCTGAATGTATGACACAAAATTCTTATCTATAAGTTTGGTCCAAATATCCAGAGCAGGTTGTAAGTAATGTCATCTAGTTGCTTGTCTGCATCAAGTTTGCGGTTTTCACAAATGAGTAGAAAGTTATTGGGATGATGAAACCCCAAATCATGCATTTCAATGTGTACTTGCTTACAACCTAAACTTATCACCAGCATGATCGTAAAAGATATTAGAATTACTGGCCAGTAAAGCTGAAAGGAGAAACAAAAGCACCTCAGATTGACAAGTTAACATCACGTTGATGAATGTATCTGCTCCTAAGATCCGTAGAACTCCTCCAACCCTACAGAGGTATATGCAACTTTAACATTAGAAAAAGAAGTAAAAGCTAAACAAAAAAATAGAGTACATGCAACTGCAAAAGGATATTTCAATATACCAAAAGGCATAACACGTATCAGTTGGTTGTTGGCTCTACCTTGAAAGCCGCCATCTTGTGCCTGCTTCTGTAACACACAAATAGGTTACGCAGTGAGGAAAAAAGGACACAATCCATAAGATGAGACGGTACATAGGATAGTGTAAAAGAGTTAACTGAATGAGGATATAACATTTTCACTTCAAAATTCATATCTACTAAAGCTACATCAAACTTTGCTTGAAGCCCTTTAACAGCCATCTCCATTATGTTGGTTAAAGTCAGACAGAAAATTAAACAAATAGAACATGAGGAAAGGATAGGAGATTTTTCCTTTTATTTTTTTACATTTATCATCTAAGAGAAATCATTATAATGTAAGACGACTTCTTATAATCATATAAGTTTCTGTTGTTTAAGTTATGCAGCACTGCGTCCCACATCAAAGTATTTGTTATTGTGGTCATCTTATGTTGAGTCATGAGTGGTAGAAGCATACATCCCATATATCCCACATTGATAGCCAGAGAACAACAAAAATTTAAAGCCAATTGCCTGATGCACAATAACAGTTGACAAGCAAGCAGTCTAAGTGTCTAACCTGAAATGTTAATAGGATAAACAATCCTTAAACAAGGTATCAACTAACCCAAAACTTACTTCCTTTCTCCAAACAGCAGCCAGAGACAATTTTAAGACGAAGAGTTCACAAGTACAAGTTGGTATTAGAAGGTGCAAAATAGGCAGACAAGAGTGACAAATAGGGCCAAGCCTACAGTTGTGAGAGAGCTTCATTTGTATGCAAGAGCTGACACAGTTTGCTAGCTTATGTCCAACCTGGTTGAATGGTCCTAGTTGGTTGATGTTCATTGTATGCTTTGATGGCTTGGAGTTGCATATTAAGAATAAGAAACACTTGAATTGTATTGATTGAAATTTTAGTAACTTAGACCAAATTCAGAGTGGTAAATGCAGAAAAGGATGGTTCCTGGAGTTGAGTTAAATATGTGATCTGGATGTTTGGTTTAGAGATTTTGGGTTAGTTTGACATGTGAACAGTTGATTGAAGTTATTATTTTGAGTAGCAATTACTCTGGACGTCACAACATGTCTATTGAGTAGGATTGTAGTTGATGTATATGTATTATTTTATTTCGATGATGATTGTTGGATATATGTGTGTATATATCTGAATTTAAATGTAAATCAATATATATATACATATATATGATTGTATTGATAAACAGATATATATATATATATATATTTGTCATATGCAAATTTGTGAAAGAAAAATGTCTATTAGTAGAAAAATGCATGACCTGGTTGGGGTAGAAGTTTGGAATTTCCATCTTTTTTGGTTGATTGGAGTATGATAAGTGCAAATCATGATTCAAAAGAAATACAGAAGTATGTGGATTATTACATAAAATTGCATCACAGTGCTGTTTGGAGTAACCTTAAAAACTTAACCCAAATTTGGTTTGCCAAACATGTGAATGAACTAAGTTGGCCCAAAACCAAAACAAACATACCAATAGGATAATCAAGGATTTTGTAGATTAATAGAGTGCTTTTCCATCATATTTTATTTTCTTGTTCACTGCACAAGCAAAGTATGACTTTTTTACTTACAAAATTTTTATTATTCATCCACAACAGAAAGAGAAAAAAACAGACTGTAACAATGAAGTATAAACCCGTCATGTTTTACGTTCTTGCTCTTTGCACACTCTAAGGCAAAACTTTTTCATTTTGAGAACTTTTTATTATTCATCTTCAACACAGAGACAATGAAACAGAAACCAAAAAGTATAAACCGAACTCAACAAGAAAAGCTCTCTCTAATACCAAATAAAGAAGGAAATTGATATTCAGACAGTTTTTTCTTTATCAGATTCCTGTCCTTCGTCAATTTACTGGTGAGAAAATGAACCTCCTTATTCCAATAAAGGCTTCTTGGCAATACGCCTATGTCATTGTAGTAAAGATCTTACTTTCTTTCATTCTTACTTTTTAAGCAAGAAAATGATAATCAAGTATTTAGAGGGATGCTTCTCATAGCTAGAAAGACTTCAAATATGCACATCTATAATACACGGACACTTCGAAAAATTACCCGATGACGTGTCAGACACCGACAGTCCTCCGCGTGTCCGAAAATTTCAAAAGGAAAGAAAACAAAAAAAAGGACACGCGTGTCCGACACGTTTTGGAGGCGTGTCTCATAGATTTTGGACACATTTTCAATTTTTTTTATAATTTTAAAAAAATGTTTTTAAAAAAAAAAGAATTTTGACTAATAAAAAATAAAAAGAATTAACTTATTCATCTCAACTAAAAGTTTTGAGAAGAAATTACTCAAAATTTGGGAGATGGTCATCACGGTTTAATTAATTTGAATATAAATAATTTTTATTGCGTACTTCTTATAATAAACTGATTATGTATATTCTTTAAGCCACATTTGGTTAAAAATATAGATGTAGGATATGCCCATTTTATATTTTATCTTGATATTGTTCATACTGCATATTTTAATTTTATGAGAAATTAAGAATATATATAATAAAAATATATACTATAAAGCCGTGTCAGTGCCATGTCGTTCCTAATTTTTCTACATTTTGTGTTGCCGTGTCCCTGTCGTATCGTGTCCATGTCCATGCATTATAGATGCACATATATACCTAATCATTTATATCTGTGACTACTCCATACCACAATTTTCAAAGTCAATCGAATTTTAGGAGATGATTGAGTTCCATGCTTCCGATATCAACATAAAATTAGTTGCCGTCGTCTAAAATAGATGAGAAGATGAACCTGCAAGCTCCAATCGAGAAGCAATGGCACATTGATGATATGACAGGAAGCTTTTTTAGACAGTAAATCTTCTTCTATGAATCCCATCAGTTTAAGAGATGCAACAGCACAGTATGTGGCTCCACCTGCGACACTAAAAGAATTCCCATCCATAAGTGTTACAAATATCTGCAAGAAGCAAACACCTATGAACCAAAAGCAGATAACCTGCAGTAAAATACAAATGCAGACATATCTAGTTTACTGGAAACTTAGTCACTATGAAAAGAAATCTACATTCTCGTTCTGTAAGATTTCTCCTTGCAATTAATAAAAAGTCAAGAACAGGCTATAAACTTCAATAAGAAATGCAATATGGCTTTGATGACTAGTTAAGAAAAAGAGAGAATAAAAATGTTAATAGATTCTAGCACTGGAAGTTCAGCAGATTTACGTTTATCCAGCTAAGAGTAATCACTGGGAAGAAAACAGTTGTAGGATTTGGGTGAGAGACAGCAATTGCACGCACAAAATCGACGGAAAGAATAAAGAGTTATATATACACTCACCATGAGACTCTGAACCAGGAATCAATCCAAAACCACCATCATATGACTGCAACAGAAGCTAAACAATAAATATGCTTGCAATATAATGTCAACCAAATAAAGAGATGCAACCTCATAACAGATATATAGACTAAAAGGCTAATCAAATAGACAGAGATATAAGCCCAGTCAGGTTATATACCTGACAATTTACTATATACTCCTTAGCTTTTTCCCGATCCATGCCACTCCAATTCCCCATCATGGAACAAATGGCCGCTGACACATCAACCACATAAATAATTCTCATCGAGAAGAAAACGGAACATGGAGAAATAGTTAGGGAGCATTTTGTTACCTGCACAAAACACGAAGCGGAGATCTGTCTCGCCTCCAGTATGAATGGGCATAAAACTGGGATATATATGAGGCACAATAAGTCAGATCATCAATTCAGCCACCTCAGTGGATGCTACTAGAAAAGACTTACAGCCTTTTAGCAAGGATTAGGAAACAAAAGAGTGCAAATTCAACGCTTAGGGCCACGTATATCAAAATAACTTATCAGGCTTTACCAAGACTGGGAAAGCGAACGGCAACAGAAACATTTAAAACAATTTCTTTTTCTCTCCACAGTAACTTTTTGAAACAACTAATATAAGAATTATCTAATTGGTCAGCCTTCTGTAAATTTAACAAAGAAAGCTATGAGCTCAAATGCACATTAGAGAATGAAACGAATAGTTCCCTTTGAGAAACTAAGAACATGTACAAGAGCAAATAAGATACAGAAATAATAATGAGATGGACGCTGGCCAAGATGAGGTCTCAAGTAGTCATATCCTTAACCCATTAAAACAAGATAATGTATGGGAAGAATTTCCTTAATCTTTCCAGTGAGATATTCATGCACAAGTCCTTAGAGGTGGACGAGCAGCCACCAATGCTATAGATCAGTTCCTCTTTTGTATTTTGGGTGGAGAAAATATACCATATGGAGTAGAATAATTCAAACAAGGATATTATCTCCTTCCAAACGTTGCTCCAAAAAGGTTACATCAACAAAAACAGATCTAGCTTTCAGCAAAACTACAAAAAAACAGAACTTTGCACTTTCAGCAAAAGTATTATAATAGCACAAGTAGTTAACAATTAGTTCAAATTTTATGAAGTGATGAAAGATAAAAGAATGGTTTTGCTTTATCCGAAGATATATTTCTTTCAAATGGCACATTTAATTCTACATATAACCTAACTTAGATGTTACAGAAGGGGAAAAAGACTTCTGGAAATACCACAAGAAACAAAATATGCATGGACGATAGTTCAGTCTATTCATTAGGTTCTCAACAATGTGGGATACCCCACATTTAGCAAAGATTACATCTCTGTAATTGTCTGTGATGTTGAATTGATGTCCTATCATCATATTCTACCCCAACACAATCATTAACGGCTTATCAGTGATCATTCAACCTATTGGTTGAACCAATGAATCATCCAACCCAGTATCATAATCCATAACAATATTAGAAAACCGAAAGCCATTCCCTCCCTCACTATCAATACTACATGCTTCCAAATATAATGGGACCTTCACAGAATTGATTGTTATGAGTATCACACACTTGCGGTCTGCATATTTATAACACATATAACCCGCTGTATTCTAGAATCCAGCCAGATAGTAAACCTACATGACCATGACCTCCTCAGCCATTTTGACATAAAATAGTTGATTGCTCATTGTTCACCTACATTCTTCCTCCATAAATGGCCACATACTTCATGACTGGTAAGCAACTTGCCTTTTCATGTAAAATCCAAGGATTCATGGAACCCGCTATTTGAAGAACAATAGATACTGAAAAAGTCTGTGTCCAAGTATTCAAACTTCTGGGGACTAAATCAGAAACTAAAAGAATAAAGCAAAGTGTGATACAATTGCCTCATCACGCTGATCTTAAACAAATAACATGACCAAGGACTAAAGGTTTTATATACTGAAAAGAAAACCATTGAATCAAGAATGAGGAGAAAACATTAATTATGGTACCATCCATCAGGCTGCTGAAGGTCTTTCATTGATTTCAGTAATAACTCAGAGTCAATAAGTGATAAATCATAGCCAACAGTCTTTAATATGGCTAGGGCACAGTAAGTGCTCGCCAGGTGACTGCCATTGAGGATTGCTGCCTGCAAAGATGAATTTAAAATACACACACAAACAGTCAAACACTGAAATCAAGGAAAGAAGATGAAAGACACTTTTATGCCTTTTTGCCTAAATCGATGTGTATAACCAGTTTCCGTACCCCATTATTATTGGACTGAAATTGGGAGCTTCTTGAACCATGGAATCCATAAAATTGTCCTGTGCAGATACAGATTTTCAAGTAAACATTCTGGCATTCTCAACTGTAGCTTACTTCTGTAACAAAACAAAGAAACTCCTGAAAATGAATTACCTTACCTTTTTCTAATGTGCTGTCATTCCTTGGATGAGCTTGTAGCGATAAAACCCAATTAATAACAGCTTCCTTGTCAATCTGGTGAAAACAATAAAAATCTATTAAGTAAGACTTCATGTGGAAATTAACGCTATCTGTCAATAGTAGCAAGGACACTAAATTCAGACCATTTTATCTGTGTATGACTTGCAAAGGGAGGTGTTTCTAGTTCAAAATGTAAAGAATTTCCTCCAGAAACTTAGCATCGCCGGAATCTTGCACAAAGTTTAAGCATTTTTGTCGTGCACTGCATTCTTAAACCCATGAATGGCTGTCCTATAGAAATATATAATAAACCCACAAACTGAATCTTTAATGCATTGATCCCCTGCATGAACTCTTATAAGCAGGAACATGGTTGAATTATAGCGCAACTCAAACTAACTCTGACCTCAACGGCCCTATGTTATGCAACAACAAAAACCTAGAGTGCAAGTGGTGGTTGAACTGCCCAAACTGTACATATAATATCCCAAAAAAACAAGCACACACAATATCACAAAATTTGGGGAACAGAACTGAAACAGAAAAACAGAGAACATACTCGATCGAGGGCGCGGAGGATGTCGAGGCCAGATATCACAAAGTAGGCGAGAGTGAGGCGGTTGATTTCTTGGCCTTGGTAGGGCGACGGCAGCAGCTGATACATCATCAGCAGATAGTAAATGTGCCGATCTCTATCGAAAACCAGTGATTCTGGATCAGATTCCCAATATTCTTGTTCCTCCATTATCAAATTTTGAGGTTGAAGCCTCCGACAGGAATTCGTTTGCCTATGGAGATTTGCTACAAATCCGAAGTCTCATACAAGACTTGTTGCCTCAAAGTTGAAGTCAAGTTTTTATGCTGCAGAAAAAAGTACTTTCAGTAAACAAAATATAAAGGATAATTACATTAACGCCCTTGATATTATTATGTTTACAAGTTTTTTTTTTTTTGTTTTTCTGGATAATTATATAATTATTTATTAAAAACATTAGTATTATTTATATAAATTGTTTTTATTTTTTTTAAATTATACATACACCCAAAATACGTTATTATTACATAAATTATCCATAATATTCGGGATAATTACATTTCCCTCTCCTAAGGTTTGATGTAATTACACATAGACCTCCTGTGTTTTTGGAAATTACATCTAACATCACTGAGGTTTGATTCTGGCTAACAAATAAGTCCCTTCGTTAGTCAAAATTCACCGAAGTAGGTAATATTAACAAAATAAAATCCATATTTAACATCGATTGACTTATTACTGACTTATAGCAAGTCAAAAAAATATTTTTATGATCAAATTACCTTCATATGTCTTCACGCGTTAATGTATGTGAGTAGGTATATCTTAATTGTAATAGGGGTAATTTAGTTCGAAAAAAATTATTTGACCTGCATAAGTTAGTTTTAAATAAATTTTTCTTCAAATTTTTTTATTAATATCAGCAAATTCAATGAATTTTGACTAATAGGGGGACTTATTTATTTGACGGAAGCAAACATCAAGGGTGCTAGATTTAATTTCTGAATTCACATGAAATTTACGTGTAATTACAGTAAACCTCAGGAGATAGGAGTGTAGTTATTCTTTAATATTTTTGCTGGTGGGATGATTTTTGAAATATACCCAAAAAGTGGAATAATTTGTGTAAAAATACTATAAATTTGGATTGTAAATATATTATCCCAAAATATAAATCAACTTAATACTTTTTTTTCCACAAATAATTGTATTTTAATTAATAAATTATAATATTATTTTTCATTTATATACATCTAAAATAAAATTACCTTATAAAAATTTATTAATATTATTTAATTATTATAAATTATACATTTAAGTAGAGTATGTTTTAATTATTAACCAAGAAATAGAAAGGCAAAAGTAGTTGCAACACATAATTGGTACTTGAAAGTTGGAAGTATCCAAGGAAAATAATGAGTGGTTGGAATTAAATAAAAAATCTTTTACTTTTGTATTTGTTAAATGGCATAATTACACTCTTCTCCTTTAAGATTTGTTCTAATTATATATAGATTCTTTATAATTTAAAAAATTATATCTAATACCTCTGAAGTTTGTTTTCGTCTAACAAATGAATCCCCTGGTAATTTGAATTCACAAAATTTGATGATATTAATAAAAAAAATTAAAATAAAAGCTACAATAATCTTGATTAACTTAATACTGATTTATTGCAAGTCAAATAAATTTTTTATGATCAAATTATCCCATACATCTTCACGCGCTAATGCATGTGAGGAGGTATATCTTCACCGTTATAATGGTAGTTTAGTTGGAAAAAATTATTTGATCTGCAATAAGTCAATAATCAGTCAGCTGATGGTAAATATAAATTTTCATTCAGTTTTTTCCATTAATATCAGCAAAATTATTGAATTTTGACTAATGGGGGACTTATTCGTTAGACGAAAGCAAACTTTAGGGGTACTAGATGTAATTTTTCAAACCACTCAAAATTTATGTGTAATTACAACAAACTCAGAGGAAGAGAGTGTAACTATCCCTTGTTATTACGATTTTATTGGGATATTATTTTTTTTTATAGTGAATTTAGGGTAATATTGCTACATTTAATGAGCAATGTACATCTCAAATATCTCAAATACGAGACCTATAAAACCACCATCATAACCACATTAAGAAGTTCTAGATAATAGTATTTCGATACTCAAGTTAGATAGATCATAAAGAGAAAGCGTTAAGTTAACAAAAGTTATACCTGATGCATAGAGTACGATTATGTATAATTTTTTGTTAGTTGTGCAACTCTACGTGAACCGGATACACCAGACGATCGAACCGTAATAGTGCGTATATACATATTAAGTTGAAGGCACAAGGGTTAAACTGTAAAAACCTTAAATTAAGAAGATAAATTTAGAGCTTGACTGTAGATCGAAAAAGAGTGGAAGGTAACATCTAAGTGCGACCTTCATAAAATTACCCCGCGCGACATTATATTGTAATTTTTTGTTAAAATTTATGGTAAGAGATTGGGTTAAGAATGAAAATGAATAATATAAAGATTTTTAGATACATTAGTAAAATAAGCAAAATATTATTTAATTTGAAGTTATCGATACAATGTAAAGACATGCAATTATTAATATTTCTATATTTACTAGTTCTTAATTTTATCTTTCAACATTACTATATGCCATCAATACTTATAAAAATAATTCTAATATATATTATAAATATTTATTAGAATCAAATATTCAATATTTTTACTAAATACTTTGTATTTTTTTGAGAGTATATATCTCTTCTTACTTCCTCCACACATACAATAGGGAATCATTTATTTTTATGAATAAAATGTTAATATAATAATATCAAAAATAACAAAATGTTGATAACATCCCTATACAATGACACAAACATAATTATTAAAAGAATAAAACATTGATTTAAGATTATATATTGTTTGGTTTCCGAAATAAATAATTTAGTTGTACGTTTGAATAAACAGAAAGCAACCAATTGGGATCATTCTTTTTTAACTCGAACAGCTAAACATATTACGAATATTTTTTTTTGTATTTTTGCAAAAATTATAGCATAATATATTTTATTTTATCCAATACTAATATAAAATATCAAATAAAGATACGTAAAATATATACATTTATACTTATTTGTCACTCCGTATCTTCCAAAATAAAAATAAACACTTAAAAAATGAAACCATATGTATATATTATTGTTTTAAATTGATGATAGAATGGAAATTTCACCATTTTGTTGGGGGCTTATAAATGAAGTATTTTTCTTAGATTTACATATAATTTCCAAAACTCAAAGGGTTAAATTATAATTACAGTACTTTGAAGGGGTCAAAAATGCAATTAATCTTAGGAAGAAATTACACTTTATGGTGTACGGTCTATTTTATGCAAATGACATATATTTTTAAAAATTACATACACATCCACCAGAAAGGTCGATATTATTTATAGAAGTTATTCATATTTTTTGAAAAAATATACAAACACCCTAAAAACATTAACAATATTATACAAATTATTTTTATTTTTAATTATTTGAAGTAATTTTTGTAATTATATAAAATAAGTGCCATCTGTGTAAATAAATTATAGAAAGAGAGTGAACGTAGTTATCCCTAAAATCTTATATAAATGGAAAAAGAAATGACCCGACCCGCCCATTTGTCCGTTGCCAAAACCACAAGAGGCTTAAACCCTTCCCCACCAGCAAAATCTCAAAACCCTGCAGATCAACATGATGAAACGGGGAAAGTCATCCGTCTTAACATTTGCTGAGAAGTGCAAGGTCGATAATCCCTCCCCAAATTATTTGCTAATTCATGCTCTAATGAAAATTGTTTGTAATTTCCACATGTTGTTTTTTGTTTATTTGCAGAATATATTGGCTTCCAATTGGCAAGGTCACCTTAACACCATCAAAGCGGATGCCAAAGGAAGGTAACGTGGACGGGAAGACGATTGAGTGATGTATAAGACGGCTGGATTTTATGTTTTTTGGGTTGTTTGATGATTATCTTGGATTAATTTGTAATGTGCTTCAGCAAGGAGGAGATTTACACTTCAGAAGTGAAGTATTTTGTGAAGAAAGGAAAGCCCTACATCTGGGTACCTGAGAAGGAGATGCATAATGTGGTATGAGTTGCTTCTATGAATGCCTTTTAAGTTTTGAGTGGTTATGAATTTTCTTGAAACGTATTACTTTAGATGCATTTTTGGGGTTGATAGGTATTATGTGATTGTATGCTTTAGTTCTCAACTTCTTTGAGGTGAATCGACATGGAGTCCGAAAGTGCACGTGGATGGTTAATGGTATTATCCCACAACTACGTAGTGCTATATTGACTCGAAGTTGGTGTTCCTGGGAGATCGAATATTGGTTTTCTAATTCATTACTCGGAAAGCTAAAAAAAATTGTTTTGGAACTTTTCTGAAATTGCTATACTGACATGCGCTCAAAAACTTCTATAGCATTCTAGAAACTTGGGTCTGAAGGACTGTATTTCTCTTAATGTATAGAGTTTGGAGTAGTATATCATCTTCAATGGTGTTTTCTTGCACATACAGCACTAATATATGACAAAGAAGATGCATTTCAGATTCTAGAATACATGAACAGAAAGGGAGGTTGTAGTTTGCACCATGTACTGTGTAGAGTGCATCAGCAAAGAAAATGATATAATGTTAATGATTCAGATACAGAATAAATGTCTCTTTAGCAAGTCATTAGAAGGAGTGTTGAAGCAATATGATTAAACTGTCCCTTCAAGATAAGGAGAAAGAAATCATTATAGCTAATGATTATCAAACTATCATGAGTTTTTCAAACTGTAAAATATCATGCGTAAACTCTATGATCCATTATCAGTGTAGTGTCGACGATTGTCTTTGTGATATCTTATCATGGATCAATTCAATGAGCTTTAGCCTCTTCTTAGTTATATTGTGGTCAGGCATGTCTTGTACAACTATCTACTTGTACATATAGTAGTGGAGCCAGACAGTTTTTTTCTATTCGTGATTTGTCCTTCATCTAATATTCTCTTACAGAACACTATTATTGATGAACGTGGCTCTTTTGCGGTGAGCAGTCCCTTGCCAGGCCCTCTTGCGCATTTGCTTAGATCAATAAGGAAGGTTTGAATCTAGTTAATCAGTTTATTGCTTTAGCATTTCAACTTTCTCACATGGATTCTTTATAATTCTCCTATATTTGACATATTTCACCCCATCCTCTACTCATTCTTCTCATTAGAATCAACAAAAAAGATAATAAGAAGATTATTAAACAATAATTTTGTTCTGGGTCTTTCTGTTTAATTAAAAGTTACAAGTCATGTTAGGTATGTTTTTGCTTTCTTGAAGCTTCTAAGTAATGTCGCCCAGTCACAGCAGTCAAAATATATTAATTGCTTGATATTATGCAGCTACCAGCTCGGGTTGCTCTGGTTGGGGATGTTGTGCATCTCAAAGATGAGAAGGTATACAAGGAAAATTGCAGTTACATTGTTATTTCTATGCGCAACTTTTTCTTCTTGATGCCTAAATCTACATTATTTGGTTTTATCTTCTACAATTTCTTGACTGGAATTTTTCCTATGGGAGTTTGTAACTCTCATTTTCACCCACTACTATTCGTTTTAGAAGCAGTAGGAAAGCAATCAACCTGCTGATGTTATATACGCTTCCTGGCCCAAATTTGTGCGTCCAGTTTTAATCAACACGGAGTTTTAGATGAGCATTGAAAAAGTTTAGTTCTGTGTACTTTTTCACAATTGCCCTTAAAAGTAGTGGTTGAGAGTTATTGATTACGTAATTATTTCATTTGAGGGGATGGTGTTGGAAAAATAGATCCATTTTAAATGGAGTTTTATCTTGAAATGTCCCAAAATGGGAAATTGGAGTGATAAATCTGGAACAGGGCATGATAATTTTGTGCCATCAGAATATCAATTTTGTGGCCTGGAAAATGGACTGACTACCAACATAAAAGGGCTGAATAGGAAAACCTGGATATTTGTTTTCCTTTTCCTAGTCTCTGCAACAATATTATCCAGCATGTGCATGATTGCATCTAAAACTAATCAGTGCTGTTCATTCTCAGCTGTAAAATTGCAAAGAGAAACAAAGGTTTTTACTGAGATGCAATTTGTAAATTTTTGCCCTGGATCTACAGTAGTCAATTTGATGACCTGCATTTATACATGTTCTCCATTTATGATTACTCTTTCCATAATATATTGAGTCACCAATGACACTCACTGAGAGAACTGGAGTATCCCCACTGTTGTTTCTTGTCCTTGTCACAGGCTATGTCAGCAGCAGAAAGCCTTAGGGAAACCATTTTAGCAGAACAGAGAGCTGTTAAGGAGTTGAGTTATTCAGTTTCTGGAACATTGAGTTCATCTTACCTTGGTTCTAGTTTGCGAAGTGCAAACCTCGAGGAATTACTCCAAGGCAATGAACAATACTCTGTGTACAGGTTCAATCTAAGGTTAGAATCTTCAGAACATCCTTCTACATTTTACTCTCAAATGGCTTTACGTCAATGAACTCATACTAAGAGTAACAACTGAGGGTTTCATTTGTATGCTTAACAAGCATTTAGATGTCAACCAGGAAGCAATTATATGCCTCAAGGTTGGGGAAGAGGGGGTTGTTAGAACAATTTTACGGGTCACTTCATAATAGACTCTTGAATGATGGCTTTGCAAGTCTTTCTTAATCATTTATTGGTACATTTATATTCAAGGACTGTATACACAGCTTGGACAATAATACAGAAGAGCAGATAGCTATATTTTCAAACAACTTACTTCTGCAATTATGAGGGAAAAAAAATATACTGACAATTGATGACTTTGTGTCATGCAGCTCGTGCATGTATATTGATGGCAATGGTGGAGTTCATGAAGTAAATCTTGAGGACATTGAAAAGTCTAAAGCAGAGCCTCTATGTAAGACCTGTTTCTCTTATGAGGTGATTGATCATTGTGTTCATCTTAACTCATAAGGTGAGCCCTTTTCATGACACTCTATCTTGTGATTTAAGCATCACCACTTTCGTTGTCTAGCTCTGTTTGCGATGGGCCTGATTGATGGAATTAATCAAAGTGAGCTGAGGCGTCGAGCTCTTATTCTTTTCTGCATCACTTTCCTAAAAGAAAATGCAAAGGTAAGCTTCACTTCGCTATTGGTGATAAATGGTTAGGTAGTGATGATAGGTAGTGATGATAATTCTTTGGCACTTTACCTGTTAAGAGAATCCAGCGGAAAATGTGAAGTCGGTCTTACCTGTCCTATCAAAAAGCAGAATCTTCCTCCTCTTTCACCATTTCATTATTGCGAAGCTCAATAAGAAGTATCAGTACCCTGGAATGACAGTATCTCTTTCTTAAGCTGTGGTAGTCATTAGGTCTCATGCCAGTTTATGTGCCTTCACAAACTTGGTAGTTTTACGTGTTAGTTCCTATAATTGTAACCATTTTTCTTGTTCATTGTTGAGTTTTATCTTTCTTATAGCAAAATAATCATTAGAACATGCACTAAAATTGTAGTAGAAGTCTGATGCCAGCTTAGTATCCATATTATTCCTCAACTATCTCAATTTCAGGCATATAGTAGCTGTTTCTGTTTTCTGTATGAACTAAGAAACCAATAAATTCTACATACTGCAGCACATGAATCATTAAGCTTGGCACTCATTTTAGATCATAAATACCCATGCGTGCGAGCATTATGGTCAGCTTGTGTTGCTGAAGCCTCAGTCAGAAACATAATGTCTCTTCTGTATAGCTTAATTTATTTGTGGAATAAGTTCAACTGAGCTGCACCATTATCCACAGCTGTGAATGTTCTGGAAACAGCTTGATCATCTTAGCTTTTGAAAATAAGCTTTGCTCTGACAAGTGAGTTTCCTGCAAACTGTGGGTATGTCCTTTTCCCTTTTTGTCCTCACAGCAATACACCATGTAACAGCAAAAAATGCCCCACCCATTTCCTGATTACTGAGTTGGTTTTTTGGAGTCCACCACCAGAGTACTGTCCGAAGTGCCTTTGTATCTATTACAATCTCAATTTAGTTAACTTAATCTGAGTCATGATACAGCTTATTCAATCAATTAGAACGAAAAGAACAATGATAAAGGGAGTACAGAACTGATATATGCTAAAACGTCCACTAATTGTTTCTACATTTTTATTGAGATAGATATATTTGTCAATTGCATGAAGTAAGTATTATTAAAAATCGAGAGAAAGGAATTTAGCACTGGAATCATCTCTTGTGATGAATTGCTACAAGTGTTCATTGAAGCTTACCTTTTTGCCCCACTATGATTACATGTGATACATTTGGAGCATGACCGTGGTGAATTAAAGATGTTGCATATCCCTGAAAAAGAACACAGTGTCATTGAAGAGATGTTTTATGTTCTTGCTAGACTTATAAAGTTCAATGATTATTGATAAAGTAATTTCAAGTATGAAAAGAGTAAACAATTCGGGAAGTATTAAAAAGATTAGCATGTGGTGTGCATAAGATGATCATCTATAGGCATTAACAATGAGTTGGAGCTAAACCAACCTTTCTAGTTATTAAGGAGAACAAATTTTGTACTGAATCAAGGATATATTAAAATGTATGCACATGCATTTAGATCGGATGAAGGATTTATTAAAATGTATGCACATGCAATTAAATTTAGATTGGATGTAATTGCACTCCCCATGATGTACATCCACCTTTGCACCTGTGAATGACAGAAGACAGGTGAATGGAAAAGTATGTTCTTAGGGGAAATGGATTTGCTTTTAGTGTGCCAGTGTGTTACTGTTTATGAATGTGAGGTTGCTCGCCTTAGCATCATAGCTAAAATGAGTTAAGTGGTTACTCCTGAAGATATTATCTGTAAAATACCATTTTAATATGGTCAACTCTGGTTTCTGTTTGATACATGCAAATAGAACGAGCAGAGACAGTTTCTCTCATGTTTTGTCCTTTGAATTTCTGGGGATTTCTTGAAATTATGTGACACACTGAATTGTCACTTTGCTTGAAGGATGCTTTTCTTCTTTCGGTAGATAGGAACGGATTTGATGTGCTTGGAAAAGTTCTGGGCTCGGTTAACGCTGATGGTTCTCGCGAGTACCAGTGGAAGGAGTTGAGATTCACATTTAAGGACGAGGCTGCTGATGTTGAAACATTCTGTCAACGGCTGCTTGAAATGGAAGAGGAAGCCCTGAAGAGTGTTTCGCGGTTCAGCGGCATATGAGCCTGTGCATATAGATAATACGGTCCTAATTTAGCAGGAAAGCAAAAAATGAGGTTTTTGTTGTACCATCAGGCAGACAAAGATAGAGGCAAACTCTAGCGAAATAGGGAGCTTCAGAAGACATGAAACAAAAGATATGGTAGAGGTAGGACAGTTATCGTATGAAGTCTATCCAATGCTAGATGCAGAGGCGCATAATAGATTAATACGAATTATGAGCTGTCCCGTAGTAAAACCAGTTGTTACCGATACACTCTTCTCGATTCCTTCTTCCATGACATGACTTGATTCAAGCAGTTGTTGCTGACTTGATTCAAGCAGTTTGTATGAGCTTCCTATGCTAAATTTTGAGAAATCAATGTACAGAGTCTCTGTCAAGTTTCACAAGTTTTTCTGCAGGTTAAATACAGTGGCCCTCTTGTGCAAATATTGAATGCAGAAAACCCCTTGAATAATAAATAAAAGAGCTCAACACTATCCTTCAAAATGGAGAGGCAATTACCAGTGAGCTTCTTTTTTAAAAATTCGGGGACCGGCTCTTATTCAGCCTTACTTTGATACCGTATTAAAATTTTGAGTTCGTAAAAAGAGTAATAGAAAATAATTAAATTTAAATATGTGAAGCCTTATATGTGCGAGATAAATATTTAAAGGGCTAAATTATATTGTGTCAGCTTATTTATAAATGTAAAGAATATGAAATGGAGAAATTTACTTCAAGAGCAAATAAAAAAGGAATATCAAAACAATCAATTAGATGCTTTTTTTTTTTTATTTTGCAATTATATTTAAGAATAATGTGTTCTTTTTTCTTCACTTTTTTTAAAATAGTGAACAAATCACAATTACATTATAACTCTCATATAACAATTTATACTCGGGAATATTAATTTCAAATAACAATTTATAATCGACTAATAATTATTATTAAAGTAGACACACTATCGATATACAATCAACACATAAAACGTCAACTTCAAATAACAATTTTATAATCGATCAATAATTACAAATAAAGTAAATAAAAACAACCAAAGCAGATAAATAGCGACATACATAATTAAAACTAAAACCATGACCTCTAATTCATACGGCATCAATCTTATCAATTAAACTAAACCTCCTCAACATATTAAAAAAAAATTTTTTTTTCCTAGCAATTATCATAAAACTTCCACATAACATTATTTTATTCACAAATCATTTCTATTAATACTAAAATATTTTTTTAAAAATTGAATTAAATTATTCAATATGTTATTTCAAATAAATGATACAATAAAATCATTGAAAATTTCTTCTATTCACCCTGACGGGGATCATGAAACCTACCTCTAATTTGCAGCGCCCACAAGAAGTCGACGGGTAATAGAGAGTCTGAATTCAGTACCCAAACAAGGCGTTGAAGCAGCAATAGCTGAAACTTCCTCTTCTCCCCTCTCATTCTTTCACATTGAATGTCTACTTTCGTCTTTGACCTTTTCCAAGTCTTTTTTTTATCACTTAATAATTAGGATATGCTCATGGGATACTTGAAAACTACGTGAAACTTACATTCCTATGATCTGCGTATTTTTATTTGGGCCACGTTAGATGGAATTAAACCTAATAATATTATTCGCTATACGTTCCGTCAGATTTATTTTTAAATTGATGTTTTTTTTATTTGATTAGTCCAATTCAGCCTCTTATATAATTATGACAACCCTTAAAACATCAAGTACGCACTCCTAGCTGCATTATTCATTTATCTATTTTTCGTACCGACTTAAATATCGAAGAGCTATAATTGAAACCTACATAGTGTTTCTTCTTATCATGTTCTTTCCGCACATGACTCTGAAATCAAGCCTTTTAATTTGAGACCAAAGAGCTATAAGTGGGGCCTACTTAATATTCTTCCAGTCCTTCGAAACTCTGGCCTTCATGATTTAAAACCAAATAATTATGAGAAAAAAACCTTTAACTAAAGTCAATGTTTCAATTTCTTGCCAGTTAAATAACAGATCGAATTTTCTATTGCAAAGTCTATTTCATCTTCTATTCCATTCAACATATACACACCACGTGCGTAAAATTTTTTCTAAATAAAAATCCGATATCATCTTTATACACGTAATATGTGTATGTTAAATAGAGTAGAAGATGAAATAGAATTTACGACAGAAAATTCGATCCGCTTAAATGAGGACAAAACCTTGAAAGTAAACCATCCAAAGTAGTAGCAAGCATCCTAGTTGATTTATTCTAATTTGATAACTACAATGTCAATGTCAAATGGCTCAAACAAGCCAAGATAAAGAGGGTCATCATTCAAAGTTACAACCCTCTATAAATATGCATTAAGAACAATTACAACTGATATAAGTAAGACTAACTATTAATTCTTCATTCCGTACAAATTAACGATCGACGATCGATCACTCTCACTAGTTGGAAGATGGCTCCACCACCATCCACGGTGGTCTCACCTGTGATTGCACTTGTTATTCGGGTGGTGACTCTCGTTTTTCTAGTCGTCTCTGTGATCGTCATCGCCACCACCACCGCCACGGCTGGCACAGGCCTAGCCGAGGTCAAGGTCAAGTTCAACGACTTCTACGCTTATCGGTGAGAAATTTTCATTAACAAGTACATGATTTTGTTTAATTTATTTTTGTTTGATTTATTTTGCAATATTAATTAAGTAATTGTACAATTAAAATCTTTTTTTTTTTTTTAAATTAAATTTTGGACATGGTGCAGGTACATGTTGGCGGCTGGCGTGATCGGGATCGGCTATACACTCCTCCAGACTGCATTCACTATATTTCAGGTGAGCACCGGCAATCGGCTCGGCGGCGACGGCTTCACTCTCCTTGACTTCTACGGTGACAAGGTGTGTATAATACATCTGGCCCTCAAATTAATTTTTTATATTTTTAAAGAATAAACAAAATAATATTTTTAAATACTTTTAATTTTTTGATTATTAATATTATTATGAGTGAATTAAATTTTTTAAAAAAATATTTTCTTGAATTTTCAGATATATAATATAATTAAATTTTAAAATTTTAACATGAATGATGAGAGACGTTTCATTTATTAACTTTTATAAATTATTTTATCAAAATCAATTGAATATAATTGGAAAACATTATTCCCAAATTGCACATCGAGATATACAAAAATATTTTAACGTAAGAAATTAAAGGGGTTAAATACAATTTACCCCATGAGTTAATAGAAAAATGCAAAAAAATCCCTGTGAAAAAAAAGTGCAATTTACCCCTTGTAATTTAAAAATAATGCAATTTACCTCCGTCCGAGAGGGGGTAAATTGTATCATTTTTTAAATCACAAGGGCGTAAAATTGCTCTTTATTTTTTTACAAGGGTTTTTTTAATAGTTTTTTATTAATACAAGGGAGTAAATTGTATTTAACCCAAAATTAAAGTATCATTTTTCCTAAAAGAATTTTCAAAAAATAAATAATGGTCGGATCCGTTTTTTCAAAACAATATTTTATACTGTTTTTTGTTATATTAATACATGCAAATTCAAACATCAATTTTTAAATTGATCAATATATTCAATATAAACAGACAAACAAGACGCTGCTATTAAAAGATTTTTTTTAATAAAAAATCAATAGAATGAATTCACACTAGAAATTAATTCACAATTTTTTAAGATACAATAATTTATATCAATTTTTTTTAAAATTTTTTCCAATATTTAAGCAATTAAAAATTCAGAAAAAATAAATAATTAGTGGGATATATTCACAAAAATTTATAATAGTAATAATTAATTAATATATGATTAATGTAGAATATTATGTTTGGAGCAGGCATTGTCGTACATGCTGGCAACCGGCGCAGCCGCCGGGTTTGGACTGACTGTGGATTTGAACCGCGGCTTCGGCAGCGATTCCGACACTGAGAGTTTCCTAAACAAGGCTAACGCCGCAGCTGCCCTTCTCTTCATTGCTTTCATATTCTCCGCCGTCTCTTCAGTCTTTTCTTCATTCTCTCTCCCTAAGAGGACTTAAGGGGTCATATTTGCATATAAATTTGGTTATATTGAAAGTTGAGAACATTTGAAATTGAAAAAATACAAAAAAATAGCGTTGTGGGTGTTTTGGAAAAAGTTTGTTGTTAATTTTTGGCTTAAATAAGTTTAATTTGAGCAGTTTATAAGTACAGTTGTAAACACTACTCTCGGGATGCATAATAGGCTGGTATGACCCATGATTGGTGTGGATCAGCTCGAAAAAATTCAGTGTAAAATCGATCCACTGTTGTTCATGACTGGTCTTGAACTGTTAAATGAGCCCAATTGAGTCAATTTTTAAACCCAGACCTAGCACGAGTGAGGGTGAGACTAAGCCCAAACTAGGCTCGATTGTGTGTTGGAAGCATTGACCAATGTAATATATGAAATCACACAAATCATAATTTGATAAACCAAAGTTTTACTCTAATAATCGGAACAAAACATAAGAACAATTTACATATGTTGTTCTACATAAATTATAAAATCATAAGAATAAGAAACACTATACAGTAAAAAAATAAAAGGGAAGATTTTCTATTCATCAAGATATTAGACTCTTGTTTCCCACTGCAATTGGGTTCTAAGCCACTTCTTCCAAAACGCTTGAAACTGTCTGAAAACGCCGAGCAATTAAAAGACGCCCAATACAAAAACATTTGAAATTGTTAGAAAAATATTTAATTCAGGTAACCTTTTTAATTGACATCCAACTTATTTGACTAAATTTTTTGTTCCAAATCAACATATCAAATGCCAATAACAACAATGTGCCTATTTCTTTTATAACGAATATTGAAGTGTTCTTTCGAACATTAAGACTATATATAACGAACTTAAAAAGAAGTTGACTAACAAATTTACAACAATAAACTTAAATAATAATAAATCCAAAAAGGAATTGAAATAAACAAAGAATATAGATGAATTAATGTACTAAAATTTGAAAGTAAAACAATAACGACAAAAAAAAAAAAAAAAACCCTTCATGAAATAGTCCACAAATAACAAAATAAAAATTTATATGTCATGTATTATTAAAAAAAACACCCTAAGGACCAGGTGATCTTCAGTCATCAAGGCAAGATCACTTGGGCCTCAATTAGGACCAATTGAATTTTAAATAGATTTAAATTGAACCAGCCCACTTATTTACTGGATCAAGACCAATCCATTACACAGCTTTACACTATTCTCCTATGGTGACTTGGCCTGGAGTTGTTGTTGGATAGGTTTTTGAATGTTTGAAATTTGTAGTGGGGAATGTGACCAGAGTTTGATATTATTTCTGAAAATGTCTAATAGTTATTGAAAATTGTATTAAAGAAATAAAAATATGTTTTAATGTTATGTTTTTAGAAAACGAAAGTTAGTGTAGATATTAAGTCATATATTAATAGTTTGTGTTATATATTTTTATAATAATATAAAGGAGGGAGCACGGTAAGTTTTCAAATTTCTTGTAGCTGAGATTTTGGGAAGGTTTTACATCAGTCAAAATCGCAAACACACGGAAATATTTCTACCCAAATCGAATTTAGCCATATTTAAACTAATTATATGATAAATGTAATGCAACTGTCTTCTGATTGGTGTACAATTCAAGAAAAAAATGATCAATCACATGACAACTGTATTTTACTTTAAAAATTTTCCAAATACACCATGTTTGAAATCATTTTTAGCCCATTTTAAAGTCCGACAAAACATAAACCAAATAAAGAAAGACCCAAATTCTATTCAATCACATGACAATTGTATTACAGTTTAAGAATTTTTCAAATACGCTATGTCAGTGCAATTTCTCATTAAAATATAAAAGATGAAAGAAATTAAAATATAAAAGATGAAACGTTAATATCACCGACTTATAAGAATAAGTCTTTTGTTTTAGTGGTAAGATTGAAACCTCAAAACTCTTCACTTTGCCAATTGTCTTGGTTTGAGTCCCCCAATGTCGATATATTCATTTATTTACATACACTAAAAAAATAAAAAATGATAGATTTTCTTTACTATAAATCACTGGGATTTAAAAATTATAAAAAATCGTTACATATTTACCATGATCAATAAAATTAATACAAAAAATTTAAATTTTAAATTATAATTAATAATATTTGCCATAGCTGGCTAATAGTTTAGCATTGTTTGCACAAACCACGACAGCTAATAATTATTGTATAGCCGTGATTAATTAATATTCGTCATAATTTTTACTTTTAATTATAATAATTAACCATAATAAAAACTCATATTTTTCTAAGATTAGCAGTTTCTAGAGTACTATTATTGTTGATTTATGAAATTATTAATATATTTTATAGGATTAAGTATTTTAATGTATTATATAAAAACAAATTGTTAGTTTTTATTGGATAAAGACAAAAGGGAAACAATGTCAACAACTTGTGAAATTCCAATCACTTGACAGCGAACTTGAGTTTGCTGTACGCATGACCCCACAGCACAAATTCCAGCCTTAATTTTAGGTCAAATATAATTAAAGGATGTAACACTTTTTGTCTCGATTTTTTTTTATTTTTTTATTTAAATTCTATTAATTATAAAATTTATATTTTTGTTTTAATAATATTTTTTATTAAATATTTTATAAAAAAATGAGCTCGTAACCGTCAGGACCCATTAGTTTTGAGATTATTATTTTTTGTTCTATAACTTTTTAAAAATAATATTTTTTTGTATCATCACTACAAAATAAACATTTAAATAGCCATAGCAAATACCCATTAACCACGGTCATGCAACGGTTTGTTAGAAAATATTAACGCTGTGTCGTGGACTATCCACTGTCTTGAAAGCGAAAAATTTGGTGGTACCACGGTGCAGATACCTCAAAACCGATCGCTCCCCAAGGTTCCACAGGTATAACTCCGTTAACACGTGCACTCGTGTTAAAAAAGCTTGGAACAACGTACTGTATCACTCAAAATAATATGAAAAAATGTAGAAGAAGAGAGCAGAGAGCAGAGAGCAGAGAGCAGAGAAGAGATAATCACGATAGAACGGGACCTTAATATATGTAGCTAAAAAGAGACTTTCATAACCAATGTGGGATGAAAAAAAACCCAATTCCTTTAGTCATTCCCAACACGGTTGTGGCCGTGCTATTTGCGAGAATGGCTAAAACATCTTCTATGACTAAAAGTCATGTCAAATAACCTGTTTGTGGTGGAAAACTTATATTTTTGTATGGATTTTATTTAACCATGGTCATTAAAAATGATTTGCTATGGTTTTTAGTCCATACATATTAAAGTCAATAGTTATTTTTTTTTCTAGTGTATGCATTTAAACGCCATGTCATCTTTTTCGTTATATATTTATTAGAAAAACCATGAGATCAATTATGTTATTTTTAAAAATTATAGGATCAAAAATAAGAATTTCATAATTAATGGGATAAAAAAAAATTTTAATTATGAAATGAAAAATAATATGTTTTTATAATAAATAAAGAAATAAAAGTAAACTCCCCATGTGGAGTCCCAAGCACTACTCGTTGACTTGGTGAAGGTCAACGACGACTTGTAATTGAAAAAGACCCAAAATAATAATATGATTTTTGGATTATTTAATTTGATGGAATATATCTTTTATTTATTTATTCAAGACATTTCGATCGTGCTGGAATAACATTGATGAAAACACCCATTCATCCCTATAATTTAATTATAATTAATGATTTGAAGGACATAATGCTCAATTTATATGATATGGTTATTATGGTGTTCACATCTTTATGATCTAAATTTTTTAATATTTTTGTTATTTTCGTGAATTACTAAACACTTTAAAAATTTACGTATTTCGGTTTAGATTGATTTGAATGACACGATTTTTATATAAATTGACTGACTTATTTTTTATAAGATAATATTTTACATTTTTGATATGATTGGTTCGGGTGGTTCGACTTTATTATTTGATGTGATTGGGTGACTCATTTTGACGCGATTGATCCAAGTGCACTATGCTTACAAGTACCTCGTCCCTCCACTGCAAATGGTTGAATTGTCGATCGATTTTACTCATTTATATATTTCCATTAATTGGTATAATTATTTTTTTTTAAAAAAATAAGTTGTTCATTTTTATAAATATCCAATAATCTATAATTACGGCTACAAAAAAAAAACAAAAAAAAATTAAAATGAAATAAATCAATAATACCTAATGGCACATTTGTGTTAATGGATTTGGATTCAAGGGAAGGAATTTGGAGAGAGGATTTGAAATGATTCGATTTGAAAAGCATTTGAAAACCATCAATATTCAGCAAAACATAGTTCGTTGAAGGATTTTATATATATAAAGGTTTTGTCATTAAGGACTTGAAATCCATAGTTTCAAATCTTTCAATTCAAATGCAATCTAAAAATACTATCCAAAGCGGATTCATACCAAATTTTGGACAAAACGCGAGAGCAGTATCCTTAAACCAAACAGAATATTTAAAAAGTTAAAACTCGTCTCGAACCTAAATTTGATTATTTAGGCCCAAACCCGCCCCATTCAGGCTGGGCTGAGGCGAGGTCCGACTCTATCAACCTTAATAATGATAAACATCTTTAATTATCGTCGAACAGATCTGCCTCACTTAAATATTTATTAAATAATGTTCTTCTTCTGACCATGCTATTCGAGTACAATAAAACATAAAAGAACAGACTTTATAATTATGTTTTATTGTACTCGAATAGCATGGTCAGAAGAAGAACATTATTTAATAAATATTTAAGTGAGGCAGACTTTATAAAACATAAAACATAAAAGAACAGACTTTATAATTAACGTTGTTTCAGTCTAGTGATTAAGGTTAAGATCTCATGAGTAAATTCGAACGTCGATATAGCTTCGAATCTCAGCAAAGCATATACATATTTATCTTATTTTATAAAATCATTTACTTACATATATACAAACAATTTAAGACGAAGACATTTGACTTAGTCAATATTCGTGTATCCGACTTCCTTTATAAAGCATGCCAAAAGCAGAATAAGCAGCAGCAGCACAAGAGAGGAAAACAAGTTGTGAAAGTGATCACTATATATATATATATATATATATAAGAATCAATAATGGCTCCACCACCTTCCAACGGCGTCGCTTCTCCATTTGTGTGTCTGATCGTAAGGATACTAACGCTGATTTGCCTGCTCATATCGCTCATCCTCCTCACCACCGCCACCGCAACCGCTACTGTTTCCGATTACGGCGATATCAAAGTCAGATTTAAAGATTTCAAGGCTTTCCGGTGAGTATATATATCTTCTATATCTATACTATATAAAAAAAATGCATTTTTATAAAAAAAAAAACGATTATTATAACACCACAATACCAATTTTATCGTTATATCAATTATACTCTTAAGTTGATTTTTTTTTGGTTGCTTTCTTTCTGTCCTTTTTTAAAAATATAATGTATTGATTTATATATATTTTTTCTTATTCATAATATAATTTAAAACATAAAATATTATTTATCATATATACGCAGGAACAATGTGCTATATATATATATAGTGTTTCATATATTTATGTAAAATAGGTCAGATGTTTTGGGCTCAAATGCATTTTTGGTGTCGTAAACTAGGTCGTTTGATAGTTTCATTATTTAACCTTTTAAGATAGTATTTTGGTCTCATATATATTTTTTTAATTTTTGTGATTTTTAGTACTTTATTGTTGGAGTTTGCCATTTTGAAATTATGTGTCATATTTGGGGCTTTTGTTCTCACTGGTCTATTTTTTCCAGCACTTATTCTGTAATTTTTTAGGATATTATTTTGATCCTATATCTTTTATAATTATTACAATTAATTTTTTAGTTTTTTTCTTTTTAGTCACAGTTCACCTTTCTAGTCAGTAGAATTGAACTTCGATAAAAACTAAAAAATATAGGACTGAAATACTACCCTAAAAAGTTAAAAGAAAACCCACCTAAATTTCGGGACAAAAAGTACCTCTGTCTGACTTCTTGTAAGAATACTACAAAAATCCAATGCGATTGATCTTAAAACTTAAAAAAAGGGCAACACAACTCCTGACGAGGAGCTCAGACTATTTTCCTCTCTCTCCTGTTAACAGATTTGAATAGAATCAAATCTATAATCTATAAATTTTGGGGCTTAGCAACTTTTTAATTTTTTACGATTCTAAAATCTTCTTTGCAACTCTTTATTTCGGTTTAGGGAATTTTTTTTTTTTTTTTTATAGTATTCGCCTGACCATCACGTACATTTCCTCCACTGATCTCACTTGTTTACGAACACGTGGATCTCACATATTTTTTATCGCTAAGTATTAACCATAGATCGTTAATTAATAAAATCGATATATAGTGTTTTTGGACTAACTATTTTATTCTTAATAAAAACATGGGCTAAATTTAAAATCTCATAAAATGGAGGATTTAAATTTGAAATGACCCGATTCTGTGGAACCAAATTTAGAATTTTGCCAATCAAATCTATAATTTGAACTAAGTTAGGACCGAAAGCGAATAGAATCAGCTTTTGAATATTTTTTGAATCTGACCTTTTTGAATTTGAATGTATTAAAATTAAGTCGTGCGCGGCGATTAGTCCGGGTGAATTTTCAATTTGGTAAAATTAATAATTTTTAATTAACTCATCAATATTCGTGTAAATAAAGAATTTCCAATTACTAAAAGAAATGAATAAACATGGCAGATATCTATGTGCAACGATCGTGATTGGGTTGGCGTACACACTGGTGCAGGCAGCCTTCACAGTATTCCAAGTGAGCACCGGAACTCGTTTCGGAGGAAATGGCCTCGTCTACATTGATTTCTTTGCTGACAAGGTATATATCATTCATGCACACCACTACTGTTGATTTACTTGGACTTTTTTTTTTTTTTTTTCTATGAATCGTATTTCATCTTCTAGTTCATTTAATATAAGAAAAAAAATTCAATAACACTTCTTGTCTGATATTGAAAATATTTAAAAAAAATTTTTGAAAAAAATAAAATATCAATTATACTCCTTGTGATATAAAAAACTCCAAAAAACTCCTGAGACCAGGTTGACCAGGGAGCTGTGTGAGTCATTGTTCACACATAAGAATTTTTTTATATTTAAATTTTTATAGGTTTTTTTTTATATTTTTTCATATCATAGGGGATCAAAATGAATTTAACTCATTTAATACATATATATATACGTGTGTGTCGTGTGTATAAAGATGACATTATGTATTTTATTTAGAAAAAAAAGTTTATACACGTGATGTGAGGAAATTCTAATCTAGACTGGGTTTGGCCGGACATAAATTAATTATATAACAAGTGCAATACACTTGTGGTGTGATTGGTATATAATTAAGGAAAAAAGAATAATTACATGACAAGTACGTAGCACTTACTCTGTGATTGGTTTGGTTTAATTCGATTAGACACAATTTGGATAAGAATATGTGAATAGAGTAGGAAAATAAATACAATTTGCAACAGAAAATTCGATCTCTCTGTTTATCTTACAAAAGTCATAATTATGTAGATTAAAAAAGAAAAGTACATTCTTATATAAAAGTTTCTGTTTAGCCACTTAAAGGGTGTTGAAAAAACATTCTTAATATTATCCTCTAAAATATATGTTAATTAAACGATAATAATTTTGATTTTATCACAATATAATGAGTAAATTACAATTACGTCCTTTTAGGTTTGGCATAATTATGTTATATATCATCATTGTTTCAAAACTTACAAATACCCACTTAAATAGAAAATAATTATCTAACCCCAAGACATAGGGTAGATATTATAATTTTATCATTACTGAAATCTTTTAAAAAATAAAAAATATATTTGAAAAATATAAAAAAAAATTGAGAGTGGATAAAATAAATAATTTATAAGGAATAATATTTGTCCATAAAAATATTAATCCGTAATCCAAAAGAATATTTTTGTTAGTTTACTACAAAAATTGGATGAGAAACTTGGGGAAAGCTAACAGAATAGGCTTATAGTTAGATGGATGTTAAAATTTCAAAAAAGTTTAAACCACGAGAAAATATTTGTAATTATGTTAAGTTTCATAAAAGGTGACTGTACCCTAATATAATTATTACATACAAAAATGTGTATAAAAATGTTGCTTTAAACACTTAAAGTGAAATTGCAAAATATAGTAATAGTAATATATATTGTCACTGCACATGTGAAAACTTTAATGCAAATATTGTAACAGTAAATTACAACGAATTGTTCTGAGATTTGACATAATTATTAATATTTCATCGTTATTTGAAAAATTATAAATATCCCTATGATTTTAACAGTCATATGACAATTAGCCCAATTCGTTAGGTTTTCATCCATTTTTTGCAGTGAACTGGCCAAAATGCCCTTGTGGATTAAAAATTATAATTTTATTTAAAAAAAATTTCTATTTTTTTATGGGGACTAAGTGGATAATTTTTTTTATAATTTTTAAAATTTTTTCATCCACCACTTTGATTTTTTAATAAGTTTTTAATTTAAAAAAATAAAATACTGTAAGGGAATTGACGTCCATTCAAGGATTACATAATTTCATCAAATATCAAAGGTGGTATTTGTAATTTTCAAACAACGAGGAGATATTCATAATTATGTTAAATTTCAGGAGAGGTTGTTGTAACTTACCCTTTATAATCACAATATAAAAAATTCTTGTCATTTCAATGCATATAAGAGTAAATTTTAGTGGCACTCACTGAAGTTAGATCTAATTACAAAAATACCCCTATTTCTTGTGAAATTATAAGTACACCCTTTAAAATTGTACTTGTGGTTACAAATACACCCCATATTAAGCAGTAAAATTTTATACAAACACCCTCGAAATACATCTCACTAATATTTCCTCAAAGGGTGTACTTATATATTTACAAATAGTATGGGGTATTTATGTAATTAGGTATAATTTCAGGGGTTGTCGATGTAATTTATCCTACTTATAGTTAGTATGGTAATGTGCCCGTCCCAAGTCCATTGTCTTGTAGGGTTGATAATGTAGGCATGTGCCCCAAATCAGACGAGGAGCTTGGCTTTATAATTAGGTTTTAAAGTTTCATATATTTCCGAGGAGGTGTCTTTTCAGAACAAAAATCGTAAGATTTAACTATACGAGTTCAAACTGAACAACAACTCGCACAACAGAACACATCGCCACTGCAGTATTTGTTGTTCTTGTAGTAATTAAAGCCTAAATTGTAAATGTTGTTTGATGAGTAGGTGGTGGCGTGTATACTTGCAACTGGAGCTGCTGCAAGCTTTGGGATGACCCAAGATTTGAAGAACATGGTGGACGTGAGTGGGCTAGGCATCACCCATTTCATCAATGTCACAAACGCCGCAGCTAGCCTTTGCTTTCTGGGGTTTGTCCTCTCATTCGTTTCATCTGTCTTCTCATCCTTTGCTCTTCCCAAAAGTGCAGCCTAAACAAGTCAATGAGAGAGAGAGGTATTTGGTTTTTTTTTTTTTTTAATGTTTTTGTTCTATTTTGTGGAGATAGAGAGCGAAAAACAAAGATATGTGTATGCTTGGATTTGTTTTGAGATAATTTAAAATAAGTATTGTATGTTTCATGTTGTGTTCTGGGAGACAAAAATCACTGTTCATTGTCAAATCATATTTCTTTTATATATATATATATATATATATATATTAATATATAGGGTAAATTACAACCACCTCCCTTGAGGTTTGCCGTAATTACAAATACCCCTCGTTATTTGAAAAATTACAAATATCCCCATGGTATTTGATGAAATTATGTAATCCTTGGATGAAGGTATAAAAATATCAATTTTGCCCTTACTGTATTTTTTTATTTTTAAAAAAAAATTAAAATTGTGGGATGGATGAAATTTTTTTAAAAATTAAAAAAAAAAATTATCCACTTAGTCCATAAAAAAATATTTTTTTAAAAAAATAAAAAAAATTATAATTTTTAATTCACAAGGGTATTTTGGTCAGTTCATCACAAAAAATGGATAGATTAAACTAATTGTTAGATGATTGTTATTATCAGTGGGATATTTGTAATTAAACAACGAAGGGTATTCGTAATTATGCCAAACCTCGTGAGAGGTCGATGTAATTTACCCCAATATATATGTATATATAAATATTGTATGTTTAATGTTGTGTTTTGAAAGACAAAAATTATTGTTCATAGTCAAACCATGTCTATTTTATATTATATTTATATTTATGTCTGTGTATATATATTATACTAGCCGTTGTGACACGTTGTCCCTGCGTACATATAATAAATAATTTTTCACACTTTAAAATATATTATATAAGAGTAATATATAAACTAATATTAAATTTAAAAAGAGAAAGAAAGAAAAGAAATTAATCTATCAGTTAAAATAAAATTTAAAAACTTGAATAAGTTAGTTATATTATTAGTTCAATGGCATTTTTGACTTTATAAAAATTAGAGCGGCTGTGTAAGTAATCACCATTTGTGAGTCAAAATGACCTTTTTTTTTTTTTTTTTATATAATATGTATATAAAAACACAAGATAACAAATTCAAGCATATAAGGTGTAAAAAATACGCAGACTAACATTGTGTGTATTTTGGCCCATCCCGGTGATGGGCCGAAAACAAACCCAACAAATTATTATTATTTAAGTGTTGTGTAAATTAAAGACCTTTTAATTATTAGGGAAAAATATATTTCCCTCTCCCCATGTCTGTAATAACACGTAAGCTCTTTATGGGTTCAAAAATTATATTTAGTATTTATGAGGTTTGCTTCCATATAACAAATAAGTTTTTTTATTAGTCAAAATTCACCCTGATATTAACAAAAAACTCGGTTAAAAACTTATATTTACCTCCAATTGAATTATTACTGATTTATTGTACGTCAGATAAATTTTTTTATGGGCAAATTATCCTTATACATTTTCACACGTTAATGGATGTGAAGAGGTATATCTTTGTCGTTGTAAGCGTAGTTTAGTCAGAAAAAACTTGTTTGATCTGCAACTAATCAATAATAAGTAATCAAGAGTAAACATCAATTTTCATTCAGTGTTGTTTATATCAACAATTCAGTAAATTTTGACTAACGAATAGACTTTTGTTATACAGAAGCAAATATCGAGTTACTAAATGTAATTTTTTAAACCACATAAAATCCACATGTAATTATATCAAACTCAGGGGATGAGAGTGTAATTATTCCCAATTATTGTTGTTTCCATTTAATTGTGATGGTGTTGGAACAATATTATTATTTGGATTCCCACTTGCGATTATGAAATGCAATGTAGCTTCTTTCTTTATGGAATAAATGTAACCAGACCTCCGTAAAAACACTATATAGGGAGAATTACATTAACACTCACAGAGATATAATTTATTTACACAAATTATCTTTATTTTTTAAAAATTAAACATTCACTCATATAAGACATCAACATCATTACACTGACACTCCTTCCCCGTGTAAGCTTTATGTCTTCTTATAATTCACACATTATGGTCCATATGACGAGTCAGAAATGAAGCAATCTTCCAAAATAAACCATTAATCAACAATTTTTACGGAATCTAACACAACAAGAGTTGAAATAGTATGGGCTAACTGCAATTTATCCTCCTATAATATGTTAAATGAACAAAAAAAATTATTTATTTTTAATGAATTACCCCCTGTACTTTGAAAAATGAAGCAAATTAAACGCCTCTATCTAAACCATGATAGGGGGTAATTTTTTTTTTCTCCTTTTCTTTACGGGGTAATTTGCTTTTTTTTTTTTTTTTTTTTCAGAGCACATGGGATAATTTGCTATTTGCTTTATCACAATTTTCATATACATTATATTTATAAATTATAAAACAAAAAATTTAGCATTTACAAAAAATAAAAATAATAAAATATATAAATGTAATAATTCACCCTAATATATAAGCTAATCCCCACCAATATTAAAACGGATAGTTTAGCAATAAAATAAAATAAAATAAAATAGTACAATTTAAGTACAAAGTATGTGTGAACATAAAATTCAACCCCTCTATATATTAAAAATATTATAATTTGGTCCGAATGGCATTTTTGTTTGAAAAATTGATCAAATCATAGTCAATCTTTTTTATCAGGGGTATTTTGTGAATAATATGTGATAAATTCATCGGAATCCTACCGATAGAGTTAAATGTAAGACGGAACAAACCATAAGTAGGGTAAATATAATTTTTGATCTAATAGGAATGTATTTATAATGCTGCCAAACCTCACGGGATGTTGATGTAATTTACCCTAAATTTTATAATTTTGAATTAATTTTTAAAAATTATTTATATATTATATTATATTATGCATATGCAGGCAAATAGATTTATGTAAGTTAAGTACAAACTTTCTTTATGAATATATATATATTCCGAATTAGAAAAGATAACATTTATCAAGTATCTAATTCAAATATTAATCATTTATTTGTTTTCTACATGTATTTATCAAGGGAACTTGATTTAAAAAAAATAGTAAAAAATAATTTTTAAAACAAATACCTTAGTAATTAGTTTTGACAATGATTATTCATTATAATTTTTTATTTTTAACCGTAGTAATTAGTTTTGACAAGATTTATATTTGGTGTAGTTGCGATAACTAAAATTTAATAAGAATTAACCACATCATATAAGTTATCTTTCTTTGTTCTTGATTGAACAATCGAGAAAAAAATTATTATTTTTATAAATCATAATTATATTCTTCGAAAATTTATAGCGAAATAGTATTACCTTGAAACATAAGTAAAATTTATTTATTTTAGAGAAAAACATTTAGTATAAAATTTCGTAGTTTGAGGGTTCAAAATTAATATATACATTTATCTATATTAATATAGAAAAGAAATCCCTTATACACTCACAAATGGAAGTTACGTGACACCGTCGCACCATTATTTTGAAATGCCAAAAATAATCTTTGTATTATCTACTCTATCTATTTGTTTCTATATCTAAACAATATAAAAAAGAAAATGCCATTGAAATAATAATATAACTAACTTATTCAAGTTATTAAAATTTATTTTAAATGATAAATTAATTTTTTCTTTTCTTTCTTTCTATCTTTTTTTAAATTTGATATATTGATTTATACATTTTACTTTTATATAATATATTTTAAAGTGTGAAAAATTATTTCTTATGCACGTAGGGACGGCGTGCCACAACGGCTAGTCTATACTATATAAAAAGAAAAGACCTTTTTTCTCTCACAAATGGTGGTTATGACACCGCAACATCAATTTTATTGTTATGCCAAAATACCCCTAAGGTGGTTTTTTTTTTTACTTTTTGTTGCTTTCTTTCTTTCTTTTTTATTTTTTTAGAAATATGATGTATTGGTTTATATATATTTTTTCTTATTCATAATATATTTTGAAAACATGAAATATTCTTTATTATATACAGGCAGGGATGGCGTGCCGACGGCGGCTAGTATTAACAGAGAGCGCCTAATTGGTGTCTCTTTTTTTTTGGACTATCATTATTACTTTTTTTTTTTAATTATTTCAATTTCTTTTTTTTTTCTTAACTTAACCTCCAACTCTCTTTCCCTTTTTTTGACTGTACACTCAATAACTTCTCACAATATTAATTATTTTATTATTTTTATTTATTTAATTAATATATATTTTTAAAAAATAATAATTATATTATTTAAATTTTAGTTATACATTAAGAGTGTGGCACAAATCCGGAGTATCTATTAACTGAAAAATAGTGAATTAACTCTCAACACTGCTAAGGACAAGAATCCCAATTCCCATTCACAGAGGAAGATGTGGCAGAGGGCTGCTGCTTGTGGGATAGCTATCATTCGCAAAGGAATTGCGCCTCAATTTTCTGGTAATTTTGTGTTGCCCAACAATGCTCCATTTTTCTCTTCAAATTTTCATAGTTGTTCCCATAAAGACAGGCCATTTTCATCCAAACCCAGAGTAGATTTCAGTTCTATAAATGATGTAGAGGACGCTCTTTGCTTGTTTCGTGATATGGTGAGAATGCGGCCACAGCCTTCTGTTTTTCAATTCACCAAGCTGTTAACTGTTGTTGTCAAGATGAAACACTATTCTGTTGCCCTTTCTCTGTTCGCCGAAATGCGTCAATTGGGTGTCCCTGTAGATCAGATCACAATGAGTAATGCAATCAATTGCTATTGCCTTCTGAATCGAGTGGATTTCGGGTTTGCTGTCTTGGGTACCTTCTTTAAGCGGGGTTGCGAGCCAAATGTAACCACTTTCACCTTTCTTATAAAAGGGCTCTTTCTAGTGGGTGAGATCGCTGAGGCAGAAAAATTGTTCAAAAAGTTGTTGTCTGAAAAACTGTGTGAACCTGATGAAATTATGTATGTTATTGTGCTAAATGGTCTCTCCAAAGCTGGACACATCCTCGCTGCCCGTGATTTACTTGGGCATTTTGAAAACCTGAGCTGCAAACCGAATGTACATGTCTACAGTGCAGTGATTGATGGTCTGTGCAAGCATAACATGGCTGATGATGCTCTCCATCTCTTATCCAGAATGATTGAGAAGGGTATTTCACCTAACGTTGTTACGTATAATTCAGTGATTCAGGGCTTATGCGATGTTGGTAGATGGAAAGATGTTAAAGACTTGTTAAAGGAAATGTTGGATAACAAGATATCTCCAGATGTGTGGACTTGTAGTATATTGGTGGATGCGTTTTGCAAGGAAGGAATGGTGGAAGAGGCTGAGAATGTTTTTGAAATTATGGTGCAAAGAAATATTTGTCCTAATATTGTGACATACAATGCGCTGATAGATGGATATTGCTTACGAGGGGAAATGGGTAAAGCTAAAAAAGTATTGTATTCCATAGCAGACAGGGGACTTACGCCTAGCATCATCAGTTATGGCAGTTTGATCAATGGATATTGCAAGCAGGGAAGGGTTGATGAAGCTTGGCACCTCTTTATGGAAATTTCTTGTAAAGGATTACAACACGACACAATTACCTACAACACCATGATACATGGATTATTGTGTAAGGATAGATTTGCTGATGGCTGGAAACTTTTCAATGATATGCAAGCTCAGGGTGTAACGCCTAATCTACAGACTTATACTATCTTGTTGGATGGCTTGTGCAGAACTCAGCAGATTGCTCAAGCATTTTCATTTCTATGCATGATGGAAGACACAGGCGTTAATCCTAATATAATCGCATATGCTATCGTCATTGATGGATTATGCAAAGGTGGAAAACTTGACATTGCCAGAGATCTTTTTAATCAACTTCCTTCCAAACGTTTGCAACCCGACACCAAAATATATAACATCATTATTGGTTCACTTTGTCGAGAAGGACTTATCGAGGATGTAAAAGTCTTGCTTACTGAAATGGAGAAAAGTGGTTGTGCACCTAATAGCGTGACATACAGAGTCATGATTCAGGGTTTTCTGAAGAGGAATGAACTTTACAATGCAATTCCCCTCATGGAGGAAATGTACACAAGGGGTTCTTAGTCGATGCATCTACTGCATCCATGTTACTTGATCAACTGCAACGAAAAGGTAAAGACGATATTCTGCTGGAACTTATTAAGAAAGTTGTTCCAAAAAATGAAGATCTATCTGGCTTCTAGATATAGCTTGAACAGAGCGTGAGTTCACCCGACGTAGCATTGGCTGCCAAGTATATGTTACTATGTCGGAGTTTTACTGTTGGTATTCTCTCACAAGCAAATGGGTAAAAGAGCAAATTGGAATACTGCAAATGACATCTTGGGCTTTGTTGTAAGCAGTTGTACAGATCTTTAAAGGGTGATGGTTATGGTTTGAAGAGCTAAAATGATGATCCAGCTGCACTATGTTACTTTCTTCATGATCTGGTCCTTTGTTATTTTAGGAATTGATCTATCTTTATATTCAAGAACATCTTAATGAAATGCCACATGAAAATTGTAGGAGGGTCATTGCAAATTTACAATTCGCATTAGAGAATTAATGCTAGGTTATAATGTTGTACTTCTCATATAAGGACCTATGACTTTATATATAAGCACTAAGTATAAAATTATTAGATATAATAAACTAAATCACATAATAGTATAATTTCAATATTTATCTTTTATATGACTTTTTAATTCTCAGGGTAGATTGCATCAGCACTCCCCATGTAAAGTCTAATTACATAAACACCTCTGTCCTTGTTTGTAAAATTACAAGTATACTCCTAAATATGTTTCAATGTAACTTATCTCACCCTTTGTAATATTACACCTTTGAGGGGTGTTAATGTAATTTAATTCATGGGAGCTTCGTGTAAGAATGTCTTGATATAAATTACAATTACATCCTTCAAGTAGCGTATTTTTGCAAATTATAAAGGTGCTTGTGTAATTAAAACTTATTTTAAAATATGAGAATGTAATATAATCCTATTTCTTATTATTAATCAAGGAACGGCATCCCAACTATCTTGTCAACTTTGGTTAGATTTAATTACATAAATACTTCTTATGTTTTATAAAATTACATTTACATCTTTAAAACTTGTTTGTGTAAAATTCCGCTATTGAATATGAAGTATATGTACTTGAAAATACAACTGTAATTACAAAATACGTACTTATAATTTTGTAAAAAAAGATTGTATCCGAAGAGTATCGATGTAATTTACCTTACTTCGGTGTGCCGTAGGCAAGAAACTGAAGCTGAATCTTCTTCAACTCAGCTAAAACATCAGACATTCCAAGTCTATCTTCAGGATTATGTTCACAGCAATTGAGTGCTAATTTCATGAGAGATGATGATAGGCAACTTAGCTTCTCATTGTAAAACCTATCTTCAGTACTTAATAACTTGACATCCACAATTCCGACAATCCCATCATCTCCGACAGCATTGGAGATCCAACGCTTGATGCTCAACTCCTCATCAAACATCTCATCACTGGGCTTTCTCTTTGAAAATGTCTCCATTAACAGTATACCGTAGCTATAAATGTCACACTTTGTTGAAACAATTCCCTCTGATCCGTACTCTGCACAATCACCACAAAAGTACGTACTTCAGGCAGTCAGTCGTTTTAACAAAAGTTAATATTAGTTGCAAAATATTAGGCGAGAATTTTAAACTGTTGTCTGAAGTATATAATAAGTGACAGTAATTTTGATCATATTAATATATAATTATCAGTAGCAATAATTGTGTATAAAGTTATAACCGTGGATGATCAGTAGCATATCTATAGTTTAAACAACTTGTTACTAGCAAAATTTAGCGAGAATTGTATTTATTTCCAATTGTGACCGTTGATTTTTCACTAATTACTTGTAGTGACATTTTATGTATATTATCATTATTAAAAGGGATAATTGCACTTCCCTCCCATCTCACCAAGAAAAAATTATTTGCCATGTCTAAATATTTTAGCTACCCAATATACCACGGCTAACAACCGTTGCATAACTGTGGTCAATGACTATTTGCTACGGCTATTTTGTTTTTAATCATGACAATTAGCCATGGTTAGATGTTGCATTTTTTGTAGTGTGTGGTTTGAAAAATTGCGCCTAATATTAACCCTAGCGTTTGTTGTCCAATATATAAATCCATTCGTGAGTATAATTAATAAAGTTTGATGACATCAATAAAAAAGTTGAATGAAAATCTATATTTACTTTAATTGACTAATAACAAATTCATTGTACGGAAAACAAATCGTTTCTAATCAAACTATCCTTATACATTTTCACACGCTAAAACATGTGAGGAGGTAAATATTCACACTTATAAGGGAAGTTTGAACATAAAATATATATTTGACTTGTAATAAATGTAACAAGTCAATTGAGGGTAAATATGAATTCTCATTCAAACTTTTTGCTAATGCTCATCAAAATTCATGAATTTTATTAATGGGTAGATTTTTTGTTTGATGGAAACAATACTCTGTTGTGTTAAATGTAATTTTTCAAATCAAAATCTACGTGTAATTACATCAAATTTTATAGGGTGGTGTAATTAACCCTTGTTAAAACTATAAAATTATTATAATGTTAAAAATAAAAATTCTTCGACACTCAAACAAATATAATTATAGTGACAAATCCTCACTAAATTCAATATTTCCGACTGAAATGAAGTGTTAGAATTTAGAAGCCTAACCTGGTGCAATATAACCGAATGTAGCTAAGGTGTTGGTATAAGAAATGCTCTGATCATCCCCCAACAATTTAGCAATACCAAAATCACTCAAATGTGCAACCATGTCTTCATCCAGCAAGACGTTGCTCGGCTTCAGATCACAATGAACCACTGCTGTTGTAAGGCCATGATGAAGGTATTCCAATGCAGACGCCACATCTATCATTATGTTCAATCTAAGCGTCGTGTCCAGGAAATAGTCATCAGAGTGCAGCCACTGCTCTAGGCTGCCGTTCGGCATGTACTTGAGCACTAAGGCCTTAAACTCATGGTTAGAGCAACTACTGATGACTCTGGTTAGATTACGGTGGCGAAGATTACGTAGCACTTCGCATTCTGCATCAAAACTCTTGAATGCTGCTTCTTGTTCTAAGTTGAACACTTTGACTGCCAAGATCGTACCGTTGTCAAGAACCCCTTTGTAGACGGCTCCAAAACTCCCTCTACCGAGCAAGTTGTTGTCGTTATAACCATCAGTTGCTCTTAGAAGTTCATAGTATGATATTCTTCCATGCGTTCCGTCTTGGAATGAGGCTTCCCTGGCTGGAACCTTACGTTTCTTTGGATATTTGATCACTATCAATGCCAAGATTAGTGCAGCAAGAATGCCTAAGACACCTAACGGTATCGTTAGAGCTAGAAGGAGTATTTTGTTGTTGGACCTGTGAACTGAAGGTGTTGGACATGGTGGGACTTCAAATCTTGGAAGGCCACATAAAGCTTTGTTAAACATAAACGATAGGCGTGTAAAATTGACGAAAGGACCGCCAGGGGGAATTTCACCTGACAATGAATTGTAAGAAACATTAAAGGTTTTCAGATGTTTGAGTGCCTCCAGGGACTTGGGAATCGACCCAGAGAGATTGTTGTGAGAAAGGTCCAGTTCTTCCAAACTTATCATGTTCCCAGTCGTGTTGGGTATGGATCCCAGCAATCTATTGTGAGACAGAGAGAAGTTGATCAAGTTTGTTAAGCCCTCCAATGGTGATTGGAATATTCTGTGTGAACTGATTGAATGATAAATCTATCAATATTGCAGACTCCAAATTTCCTATTTCTGGAGATAGAGAACCATCCAATAAGTTGGAAGACAGATTGAGTTCTAAAAGATTCTTGAGGCTCCACAAACTCGGAGGTATACCCGAACTTAATCTGTTGGAATCCAGATAGAGCTGTCTCAAAGAAATGCCATTGCCGATGCATCCTGGAATTTGACTTGATATTTTATTATTGCTTAAACGCAACTCTCCCAAGTTCGTCAACTCACAAACGCCTGTTGGAATCGAACCACTTATTCTATTGTCAGAAAGAAACAGTCCTTGAAGCAAAGCTAAACTTCCGAGCCGAGATGGCAGAAAACCGCTCAAGTCGTTGCCAGACAAATCTAGCCTTACTAAATTGGTTAAGTTTGAAATTTCATCAGGAATGCTACCCGTCATTGTACTATTCCGGGCAAGAAAGAACCTCAAAGATGTGGAGAGGTTTCCAATGGAAGGCGGAAGAAAGTCGTCAACAGGATTATTGTGCATCCAGAATTCTATCAAGAATCTGCAGTTTGCTAGGGAAGTGATGAAGCTCAGCCCTGTCAAATTGTTTCCATGCACGAATAGATGTTGAAGGAGTTGTAAACTGCCGAGTGAGCTGGGGATTGTACCACTGAAATGATTGTTTCCAAGGTTTATGTATGTGAGTTTCGATGAATTTGCAATGGAGTCAGGTATATGTCCACTGAGAAGATTAGTTTCAAGAGATATTAAATCCAGATTAGGGAGTCGACTGCCCATACTTTTCGGAAGACTACCAGAAAGTCGATTCGCTGTAAGTGCAAGTAATGTCAATGTTGAGATGTTTGCTATCTCTTCTGGTATAGAACCAGTTAACAGGTTAACTGCAAGATGGAGCTGATCTAGTTGTTGCAATTTACCAAGCTCCGGCGGTATCTCCCCTGCCAATTTATGAAGCACATAATTGGAATCAGTGTTGGGAAATGGCCAAGATTATTTATATTACCCTCCTATTGAAACACGCACATCACACATTGAAAACAAAAATAATCGACATTTGCTAAAATGGACGGAAAAGTGTACACAGTGAAGCTAGTCATGTGCACGCGACGTGCAGTTTTCCGCCATGGGGAGGGGGGAGGAGTTCATGATCTTGTGTTAGTAAATTTAAAAGTTCTCTCACCTGTTAACCTGTTATGGAAAAGACGCAGCGTTTTCAGCATTGTGAGATTTCCAATTTCTCTTGGTATGAATCCAGTGAAGTTGTTATCCCTTAGAGATAAAGCCTGGAGACTTGAGCAGTCATCCAACCCTGAAGGTATAAGCCCATACAAACCATTACCGACAAGATTGAGCTCTTGAAGGTTTGGCAGATGAGAGCACATGTGGGAGGGCAGTGTACCAGACAGGCCACACCAAGCTAAATCAAGAAATACCAATGAAGAAATGTTGAATATTGATACGGGTATGGAGCCGGAGAATGTGTTTCTCTCCATACTCAATACCTTCAGGCTACGGAGATTACCAATCTCTTCTGGAACTTCACCTGTGTGAAATCATGGAATTCGTAGAATTTGACTAAAAATACAATCAACTCTATACATTTTGTGCCTATTTCAAGCAACTTCAGCTTTTGTGGTGGGAAAAAGACGTTTGTACATTTGTGTCTATTAGTATTTTGTTGGATAAAAGAATGTACCTATTAAGTCGGTAGCACCAAGATAGAGCATCTCAAGCGTTGTAACGTTCCCGATTTCCCTTGGTATCGGCCCAGTGAATGCATTATTGGATAGCGAAAGAATTGTGAGGTGTCGGCATTCTGGAAAACTAACAGGAATATGTCCAGATATCGCATTCCCGGATAGGTAAATGCCCTTAAGTCCTGGAAGACGGCTGCAAATGTCATCAGGAAGTTCACCAGACAAACTGTTGTCCGTCAGCGATAACCTCTCCAAGCTAGAGATATTGAAAAGCTGAAATGGTATAGAACCTGTCAGCTGATTCTCCTGAACATTGACAGCCTTGAGGTTTTGAAGCTTGCCAATTTCTTCAGGTAACTTCCCTCCCAAAGGATTAAACGACAGGTCCAAGATCTCAAGCTTTGACAGATTGAAGATGGTGGCAGGTATGAAACCTGAAAAATTGTTGTTTCTAAGAGACAGAGCCTGGATTTCCGACAGGAAAACCGAGCGAGGCAGGAATTTCTCCGCTGAAGTTGTTGAAACTGAAATCAAGAGACCGTAGCCTGCGCAATTGAGCTAACTCCACAGGCAGGTTTCCCTGGAAACTATTGCCTTTCATGTCGATCGCGACGAGGAACGACAGGTTTCCTAACTGGGGAGGAATGGTCCCTTTTAAGCCCATGTTTGAAATGTTTAAGGCCGTGATCCTGTGATGAACAGGGCTGCAAGAAACTCCGATCCAGGCGCAGACATTAGAGGGAGTAGACCAGTTTCGGGTCAGAACATGAGATGGTTCTAAGTTGATGATACAGGATTTCAGGGCAAGAAGAGAAGTTTGATCGGTGGTGATATTCAAATTCTTGGATGAACAAGTCACCAAGAAACACATTATCAAGGTTGAAGCTAACAGGAAACAGGTCCTTCCCATTGAAGTGGAGCAGAGGAAAGACTCTCACAATGAACATTAGTATTTTAATTAGCATTCTATTCTTTTATTTTAACTTCTAATAATTACGTGCTTGCACGTGATTCTTATCATTTTATTAAAATAATAGTATAATTTTTAGATTTAATAATTGAGAGTTAAATATATTAATTAGTTCAGAACAAAAAATAAATTCTCAAATTCCTAATATAAGAAATTTTAAACAAATTGAAGACTTACTTTAAAAAGCAATATAACTTAAATATATTGAAATCCTATGATGTTTATTAGTGTACCTAGTTTTTATTTTGATCCTGGCAATATCTTCTTCTTGCTTGAATGTGAAAGAATTAGAAAAAAAAATGACTATTAGCTCAAATTTATTAGTTATGGATTAAAAACTATAGTAAATTAATAGTTTTTATTAACCACGGTTAAATAAAATTAATAAAAAAACATAGGTTTTTCACAACGGAAAAGTTATTTTTCACGGCTAAGAGCATAGTAGAAATATTTGCCATGACTTTTAACCACCCTTGCAGATACCACGGCCACAATCATTGCATGACTATCGTTAATGACTATTTGCTATTGACTTTTTTGTTTTTAACCATGACAATTAGTCATAGTTAATTTTTTTTTTATAGTGAAGGAACAAAAAAGAAAAAACAACGTAGTGAGTCAAGCAAATTGAAGGATCAAGGTGAGATATCTTACGAAGGTCGTCCCACGATCTTTCGACGGAACAAAAAAGAAAAAAAAAAAAAGAAATGTAGTGAGTATAGGTACGATTTTTGGACAAGTTTTGAATCATTATATTAACTTCTTTTGTAATATTCTTATGGCTTTTATTATCATTTGTCTTAAGTTGACAGCGATAAAGGAAGAAGAATGTATGTCAATTCTCCAGATAGGAATTATGTCCAAATACGTCAAACAAACAAGTTTCAACTCACTACCCCACTTCCATGGTAGTTTGAAGCAATTTTCAAACTCAATCACGGACTTTCCCCAAGGCCAAGACTTACCTCATCTTTTCATTTGTCTTTTTGTTCGCCTGCCATCAAAAGATACCTTTCACATGCAGATTAGATTTAATTTAATTGATGAAGTTGAGGTCTCGTAATTTTAAATTTATGAGCTCGAACTTCATCAATTTGTTAGATATTTTCTATGTAATAGTAGGTGTCGTTCTATTTTAAAGTAGGTATTTATTATATTTAATTATGTGATATTTTTGATTAGAATATATAATTTTTATAGTTGTCGACGGTTATCGACTTATTCAAAAAAGATTAATAATTATCGCTTTCATTTTTTTTTTTAAAAAGATATCTTTCACCAACACAATTAATATCAATGCCTAACTAAACTTATGGACTTTGCAATGTTTTATTCGGAATGGTTTTGTTGACATATAGTGAAATTGGACAAATTATGTTTGTCTTTGTATAACTACATATATACTCATTAAAAATATTAATATTATTAGACCATCACCTCCTTCCCCTTTTTTTGGGACCAGAAAAGCTTATGTTTTAGTGAAAAGTTCCCTTGAAAACCCATATTACCCCCGTGACTTGGTCTTAAGTTTATTAAATTTTGTATGGACCATAACGTTCCAGAAGGCGTTTCTGTAATTACCAAACTGCAGATGGGGGTGTCAAGAAAATGTTATGAGAAATAACATGTCCCCCTATAATATTTTATTTAATGTATCAACTTATAATTTAAAAATAAATTAATAATATTGTACTTTTTAATTTTTAAAAAGTTTAAATTAAAATTTAATATGAATTATTAATTAATAAATTTTATGTGAGCATAGCTATCCTATTTTATTAAATATTTCATTTACACAACGTTCATATATATTCCACTTTTTTAATAATTGAAATATTAATTTTTATATGTTAATAATATTAATTACTAAACTATAATTTCAAGTAAAAATAATCTCAACTTGTACACATTATATTTTAAATTTATTTTTTTTAAAATTGACATTTATTTATTGTTATTATCCTCTATTTTTATTCGTAACTAAATTTTGCTAACATTAATAAATTATAATTTAAAATTACTTTTTTATATTAATTAAAAAATATTATAATTAATTGGATAAATTACAACGATATCCCTAGAGGTTTAGCATAATTACGGTTACTCCCTCCTTGTTTAGAAAATTATCAATACTCCTGATTTTAACGACTGCCTAACAATTAGCTCAATCTATTAGTCTCTATTAGGTTTCTCCTGTGGACTAAGAATAATGAGTTTATTTATTTTTAAAAATATTTTTGGACTAAATGGATATTTTTTTTAATTTTTTTTTTCATCCACCCCATTCGATATTTTCTACAAATTGTTAATTTTTTTAAGAAAAAAAGAAAAATACAGTAAATACGAAGTTGAAGGAGTTTCAATATGGAAGCCCGTGTGGTATGATTGGTATGGCTAGCACTTCTTAGTAATTATAGTATGAAAATTAATCCTCTAACTTGAGGAGCCACATGTATGGGATGATTGTATCTTCATCTTGGCTGATGTGATTGTGGTATCTTGTGGTTGTCAAAAGCTTGCCCCAGTGCAGTCAAAACATACAACGGAGGTTGGTTCACTCCAAGAAGGAATCATCATCCATCCTGAGATGATGACAATCCCCTACGCCCTCTAGACTGTGTCAATATTCAAAAATAATCACAACTGTTGATCAAATAGGAAAGTAGTTTTTTTATGTTAATTAATGAAAGACATAGTCAAGAGCAGATATACATAGTTATCAAAGACAAGTATGAAAATTGATTTAAATTCTACGTCGTAAACTTTGATCGGGATATAGCTTGATGGAAGGACGTATTTGTACGTACCCGCAGTTGAAGGTTCACACTTATTCACTTATTCCCTAGTGCTATGTTGATTGTTAGAATATGTATAATACATATTTATATATGTATTATACATACACTATATATAATATATATATATATATAACACTCTTGGCGGTGACGAACTTCGTCGCCTAGGTGCTGTCGCCGGCTACTACATGCAAGTGATAGAGAAGAAACCAAAATAAACTTTTTTTTAAATAATAATATTTAATTTAAATATTATTTATAATAAATAATATAATTTAAAATAATTGATATGGTTAATTTTGATATTTAATTAGTTTATTTTTAAATAAATAAAATATATTTAAATTAATAATAATTTAATTGAGTTAATAATATATAATTATTATAAGTGACTTTTATATTGCCTATAATTTTTAAATTTGAAAAAGTGAATTTCAGTATATTAAATTTATATTATTTTTTTAATTCAAAATATTAATTTTTAAAAATATTTATATACTTTTTGGGTACTTTTTTATTAAATTAATATATTTCATAAATAAAATAATGTATTGTAATATATTTGGACTCAATAAATAATTTAATAAAAATAGACGACTAACACAATATGCGAATATCGTACACTCTCCGTTAGTTTCTAATAGAGAAGGAATTTTTTGCTATATTTTGAAAAATACAAGAATTTTTTTGTTTATTTTTTTAACACATGAAGTTTTTAGCTAAATTATGTAAATACAGGCGTGTGTTATGCAATTTACCACCCTATAAAATAGGCTAATTATATTTCATGTCAACTCTTAAATATTACCAAAGTATTTTTACATACTTTATTAACTTCAAAATTTTGAAATATTATTTCGTAAAACTTTATTTTTCATCTTTACATTGCATTTTTTAATTTCATAATTATAGTTTGACTTTTTAATCTTATTCATATGCAATTAGTATACTTTGTCACAACTTAGGTTTTTTATGTCATTTATTATTTTAATTTTTTGTGCTATTAATATAATAAACAACATATGTAATCAAGTAATGTCATAATGGGCATTTAGGGTTATGCAATACTAAAAAAATCAAATAGTAGGAGAATTTGTGGAATAGTTGACTTTTCATAACCAATTAATTTTTTTCTAATAAAGTTAGTTCTTTTATTTTCATACATCAATTTTTGTTCTTAGTACTCACACTTTTTTAACTGCTTTTTACAGGTGTGATAATTTTTTAATTTAAATTTATAAATTAATAATTAATTTTTATTAATATTTTAATTATTAAGAGATGTAATTATAGAGATTTAATAAAAAAAGATAATAAAATAATTTAAATTTAAATTAAAAGTTGGTATAAATAATAAAAAATATATATGGGTCATATTATTCATTCCCATAAATATTACTTTGACACTCCTTTTTTTTTTGTTAATTATATAAACACCCCTAAGGGCATTTGAGGTATTTGTGGGTTTTAAAGACTGTAATCGGTGGTCTCTTTAATTTTTAAAACATAAAAATGAATTATGTAAAGAGCAATAGATCAAGGGTGTAAATATAATTATCCCAAAAGTGAAATTGTACTGTTTTTTATTGGTTAAGAAGCATGAAAGGAATGTAACGTAAAATCAAATATTATTTAATTTCTTTTCTCGACTCTCAACATTAGGACAAGAATCCCAAATCCCATTCACAGCGGAAGATGTCGCATAGAGCTGCTGCTTGTGGAATAGCTCTCATTCGCAGGGAATTGCGCCTCAATTTTCTGGTAATTTTGTGTTGCCCAACAATGGTTTTCATAGTTCTTCCAGTAAAGACAGGCCATTTTCATCCAAACCCAGAGTAGATTTCAGTTCTATAAATGATGTAGAGGACGCTCTTTCCTTGTTTCGTGATATGGTGAGAATGCGGCCACAGCCTTCTGTTTTTCAATTCACCAAGCTGTTAACTGTTGTTGTCAAGATGAAACACTATTCTGTTGCCCTTTCTGTGTTCGCCGAAATGCGTCAATTGGGTGTCCCTGTAGATGAGATCACAATGAGTATTGCAATCAATTGCTATTGCCTTCTGAATCGAGTGGATTTCGGGTTTGCTATCTTGGGTACCTTCTTCAAGCGCGGTTGTGAACCAGATGTAACCACTTGCACCACTATTATAAAAGGGCTCTTTCTAGTTGATGAGATTGCGGAGGCAGCAAAATTGTTTAAAAAGTTGTTGTCTGAAAAACTGTGTGAACCTAATGAAGTTATGTTTCTTATTGTGCTAAATGGTCTCTCAAAAGCTGGACGCGCGCTCGCGGCCCGTGATTTACTTGGGTTTTTTGAAAACATGAGCTGCAAACCCAATGTTTATGCCTACAATACAGTGATTGATGGTCTGTGTAAGGATAAGATGACTGATGATGCTCTCTATCTCATATCCAGAATGATTGAGAGGGGTATTGCACCGACATTGTTACTTATACTTCAATGATTTAGGGCTTATGTATTGTTGGTAGATGGAAAGATGTTAAGGACTTGTTAAATGAAATGTTGGATTACAAGATATCTCCAAATGTGAGGACTTATAATATATTGGTGGATGCATTTTGCAAGGAACGAATGGTGGAAGAGGCAGAGAATGTTTTGGAAATTATGGTGCAAAGAAATGTTTGTCCTGATATTTTCACATACACTGCGTTGATGAATGGATACTGCTTGCGAGGGCAAATGGGTAAAGCAAAAAGAGTATTGTACTCCATAGCAGATAGGGGACTTACGCCTAGCATCATCAGTTATGGCAGTTTGATCGATGGATATTGTCGGCAGGGAAGGATAGATGAAGCTTGGCATCTCTTTCTAGAAATTTCTTGTAAAGGATTACAGCACAACACAGTTACCTACAACACCATGATACATGGATTATTTTGTAATGGTAGATTTGCTGATGGCTGGAAGCTTTTCAATGATATGCAAGCTCAGAGTGTAACGCCTAATTTACTGACTTGTCATATCTTGTTGGATGGCTTGTGCAGAACTCAGCAGATTGCTCAAGCATTGTCATTTCAACGCATGATGGAAGACACAGGCGTTAAGCCTGATATAATTGCATATGCTATCGTCATCGGTGGATTATGCAAAGGTGGAAAACTTGACATTGCCAGAGATCTTTTTAATCAACTTCCTTCCAAAGGTTTGCAACCTGATGTCAAAGTATATAACATCATTATTGGTTCACTTTGTCGAGAAGGACTTATCGAGGACGTAAAAGTCTTGCTTACTGAAATGGAGAACAGTGGTTGTGCACCTAGAGTGTGACGTACAACGTCATGATCCAGGGTTTTCTGAAGAGAAATGAACTTTACAATGCAATGCCCTTCGTGGAGGAAATGTACAAAAGGGGTTCTTAGTCGATGCATCTACTACATCCATGTTACTTGATCAACTGCAACGAAAAGGTAAAGACGATATTCTGCTGGAACTTATTAAGAAAGTTGTTCCAAAAAATGAAGATCTATCTGGCTTCTAGATATAGCTTGAACAGAGCGTGAGTTCACCGGACGTAGCATTGGGCTGCCAAGTATATGTTACTATGTCGGAGTTTTACTGTTGGTATTCTCTCACAAGCAAATGGGTAAAAGAGCAAATTGGAATACTGCAAATGACATCTTGGGCTTTGTTGTAAGCAGTTGTACAGATCTTTAAAGGGTGATGGTTATGGTTTGAAGAGCTAAAATGATGATCCAGCTGCACTATGTTACTTTCTTCATGATCTGGTCCTTTGTTATTTTAGGAGTTGGTGTATCTTTATATTCAAGAACATCTAAATGAAATGCCACATGAAAATTGTAGGAGGGTCATTGCAAATTTACAAATCGCATTAGAGAACTAATGCTAGGTATGCTGCAAAACTGCATGAGCAGTTATAATGTAGTACTTCTCATATAAGGATCTATGACTTTATAAGCTCTAAGTATAAATTTATTAAATAGTACAAACTAAATCACATTAGTCTAATATAAATATTTATCTTTTAATATTACTTAATTCTCAGGGTAGATTGCATCAGCACTCCTCCATCTCAAGTTTAATTACACAAATACTTCCGTCCTTTATAAAATTATAAGTATATTTCTAAATAGGTGTCATCGTAATTTATTTCACCCTTTATAAATTACTCCTTTGAGGGTGTTAATGTAATATAATTCATGAGGGCTTTGTGTAGAGTGTGTGTTTTTGCAAATTATTAGCGTGTTTGTGTAATTAAATCTAATTTTAGAGGAGGATGAGAATGTAACATAATCCTAATTCTTATTATTAATCAAGGAATGGCATCCCAACTACCTTGCCAACTTTGGTTCTTACTCGCATTTTTCTGTGAGAGGTCACAAATATATATGATGATAGGAGTAACTATTTATGCAACACAAATTATATAATACAACAAATATTAAATATTAATAAAAAAATAATCTATTCAATATCAATCAATATTAAAATAAAAGAAAAAAATGCAAGCAATTCCTTATGATATGTAATATGTGCATAATTTAATCTTGTGAAAGGAAAAAAATAGCAAAATGCCCCCCCAAGCCTAGTTAGGGTCTTACCCTACCCTAACCCATAGATTAATTCTAGGACTCAAATCCAAACCCAATAAATATTATTAAACTCAGACCTAGATCCAGATCCATTAAAAACAAATAAATTAGGTTTGGGTTGGGTCTCTACCCATGGGTTTATACACCCAATTTGGACAAAAAAATATATTTATTTTTTGTTGCTATTCAATTGAATTATTATATTAATCGATCTAATTCAAGTGAACAAATTTAAAAATCTTAAGACATAATAACATTATTTATCGTGTAATATTTTCATAAGATTATTTTATAAACGATATATAATAAATGATATTATTTTAAAAAATACTATAAAAAAAGAGTTATTTATAAATTAATCTCAATAGTTATGAACTTATTGATAAAATATTAGAGGTGCTAAAAGTTCGATTAACCGACCGAATCGAATTTTTGATTCGTAACAAAAATCGAACAAAAAAAATTGATTCGATTTTTTATTATTCTTTTTAAATCAGTACAATTGGCCGGTACAGTTTGGCTAGGTCAGTTAATCGAACCCAAAAATATTCGATTATAATCGAATTGATTGAACCAATTAGTTTGATTCGATTTTTTGGTACGTATAAACTTATAATTAACTGAAAAATGGGTCCAGTTCGGTCCTATTAATCGAATTGAACACCCCTACAAATTATGATAAAAATAATTTGTATGATTTACAGAAAAAATAGATGGGGAAAATATGGGGTTTTGGGTCTGACCAGATCCCGACACTAGGTCTAGTAGGGTATCAAGACCCATGGGCCTTGAGTTGGAAAAAATAGATTGGATAGGGTCTGGGTCCTTGTTAATTTGTTTAGGTTATTTTTAGGTCTGAGCCTGAGTAGGGGAAGACCTACCCATTGACAGACCTAAGCTAGGGTAAAGGCCCAAAATGGCCCTAAGAAATCCAATTCAGGTAGAGCCCTTAGGGAGTCCGACAGACACGATTAGAAAAAAATTGGCTAAAAAAAGTCCGTTGGGCCCAAATTCGGTAGGACATCAATCCAAGAAACCTTACAGGCCCACAAGAAAGCTTAGAGATTTGAAATCCCTCAACCTAAGTCAAAGCTCATATCACATGACGTCTACGGATGGCCTAAGTGGCATCCAAGTAATATCTTTGGAGTCACACCTCATAGAATTAGATAAGAATTAGCAGTCTTCTCAAGGGCACGTGGTGCCTCTAAAAGATAAGTAATCTATAAACCCTAAAAGTTGGATTTCGGTTGGGAGAAGCCGTTTCCTAATCCCCCTTTCAAAATATTCAAGAATGTATCCATAGAAGACACTTTCATCCATAGCAGACTCCAATCACCGCCCGAGAGTCTTGGGTCTTCAACCGCCAAGACATAACCCTCTACCTAATCTAGAGTATCCTCTAATCGCTAGGGACCCTGCCCTTTTCCTAGACATTCTTTGAATAAACCTTTCATGAGTTCGCTTATACATGTTGAATTCCTTCCAAAGCCAGATGAGAATCAACGTAATTACAAGGACACTTCTGAGGGATAGCTAAAGTAATTTATCTTAAGGGTATTTGTGTAAATTTTTATTTTTGAAGGGCTCGATGTAAATTATACTATCAACCTTGTCGGTGCATTTATAATTTGCAAATAATAGGGGTATTTTTGTAATTATAACTAATATCAGTGGATGCCAGTATAATTTACCATAATTCGGGATAATTATAGTTTTAGTCTTCGTACATCGTCATTAATTTCTTCTCAGTCCTTAAATATTTTAAAATTCTATTTTAGTCCTTCAACTTTTAAAATATTAACAGTTTTGGTCATTGGATCTAGTGATCATTTTGCCCTTTTAAATAAAAATATATATCCAACTATCTATTTTCTATGCTCACGATCAGGCCCAATATACTTTCGAAAATAAAATTAAACCTCCATAAATCCATACATTGTTTGACCATTTTGCATGTAGCCGAAAGATGGTTATCAGTTCAAGAACGTAAGGTGCCCTGCTTTTTCAGGGTAAGAAGGGGTAGAGAAAATACCTCGAGCCAATGTTCGAGCACCAGGCACTACGGCGCTGAAGTAACCCACGCCATACTCCCAGGAAAAACTGAAGAAAAATTTAAAATATTACATAGATTTTGGGTAGTCCATAAAACCAAGGACTTGGTATGACCAAGAGCAAGATGGTCAAATAAAGTATGAATTTATGAAGACTAATTTTATTTTCGAAAATATGTTAGACTTGATCATGAACATAGGAAATAGATAGTTGGACTATATATTTTATTTAAAAGGGCAAAATGGTCACTAATTAGGCCCAATGACCAAAACTGTTAATATTTTAAAAGTTCAAGGACTAAAATAGAATTTTGAAATATTTAGGGACTGAAAACGAATTAGTGGCAATATATGAGGACTAAAACTATAATTATCCCCATAATTCTTATTAGTATGTTTTCTACATGTTTTGTCAATTTTTTTTTCTTTTTTCCAATTTCCCCTCAAATCTTAAAATATTGAAGCAATTGTGTGCAATGTTTTCAAAATCAGATCGGGAATCAAATCGATCAAGTTATTGGATCACTGATCCAATCGATCGAACCGAATACATAGTCGATTCCCGATTGAATCAATCGAATTGGCCGATCCGAGCCGGTTCCGAAAACCATGGTTGTGGGTCATCAAGGAAATGACATCCCAACTACCTTACCAGCTTTGGCTCTTCCCACATTTTCAGTGAGACGTACGTCAGATGTGTGATGTTAGTTTCTTGATATTGGCATCCTTAAAATCATACTTAATTATATAAATACTTTTTATTTTTTTGTAAGTTTACAAATACATTTTTAAAAGGTGTTTATGTAAAATTTCGCTATTGAATAAGAAGTATATATATATATATATATATGTAAATACAACTGCAGTTACAAAATATGTACTTACAATTTTATAAAAAAAAAAAAAAAAACTCACGTATTCGAAGTGTGTTGATGTAATTTACACTATTACCGAACAACGCTCGTCGTCGTCGTCGGTGCGCCGTAGGCAAGAAACTGAAGCTTGATCTTCTTCAATGCTGCTAAAACATCAGACATTCCAAGTCTATCTTCAGGATTATCTTCACAGCAATTAAGTGCTAATTCCATGAGAGATGATAGGCAACTTAGCTTCTCATTGTAAAATCTATCTTCAGTACTTAATAACTTGGCATCCACAATTCCGACAATCCCATCATCTCCGACAGCATTGGAGATCCAGCGCTTGATGTTCATCTCCTCATCAAACATCTCATCACTGGGCTTTCTCCTTGAAAATGTCTCCATTAATAATATACCGTAACTATAAATGTCACACTTTATTGAAACTATTCCCTCTGATCCGTACTCTGCACAATCAACACAAAAGTACGTACATCGGTCAGTCGCTACAACAAAAGATAATATTAATTACAAAATATTAGATGAGAACTTTAAGTTGTTGGTAAAAATATGTAATAAGAGATTATACTTTTTTAATCATATCGATATATAATTATTAGTAGCAAGAATTGTGTATAATATTATAACTGTAGATAATCAGTAGCATATCTATAGTTTAACGACAACTTGTTGCCAAAACAAATTTTAGTGACAATTGTATTTATTTCCATGGAATTGTGACTATACATATTTCACTAATTGCATGAAGTGACGATTTATGTATATTATCATTATTAAAAGGGATCATTAGTCCTCCCCCATGAGGTAAGATGACTTCATGTGGTTTGAGAAATTACATCCAATAATAATCTCAACGTTTGTTTCTATCCAACAAATATATCCACCTGTCAATAGAATTAATGGAATTTGTTGAAGTCTACTAAAAAAATTGAATGAAAATCCATATTTACTTTAATCGATTTATAATACACTCATTGTAGGAAAAATAAATCTTTTCTAATTGAACTCCCCTTGTACATTTTCACACGCTAAAACATGTGAGGAGGTATATCTTCACTCTTATAGAAAAGTTTGAACATGAAACGAAGATTTAGAACTTAGAAGCCTAACCTGGTGCAATATAACCAAATGTGGCTAAGGTGTTGGTATAAGAGATGCTCTGATCCTCCCCCAACAATTTGGCAATGCCAAAATCACTCAAATGTGCAACCATATCTTCATCCAGCAAGACGTTGCTCGGCTTCAGATCACAATGAACCACTGCTGTTGTAAGGCCATGATGAAGGTATTCCAATGCAGACGCCACATCTATCATTATGTTCAATCTAAGCGTCGTGTCCAGGAAGTAGTCATCAGAGTGCAGCCACTTCTCTAGGCTGCCGTTCGGCATGTACTCAAGCACTAAGGCCTTAAATTCTTGGTTAGAGCAACTACTGATGACTCTGGTGAGATTACGGTGGCGAATATTACGTAGCACTTCACATTCTGCATCAAAACTCTTTAATGCTGCTTCTTTTTCTAAGTTGAACACTTTGACTGCCAAGATTGTACCATCGTCAAGAACCCCTTTGTAGACGGCTCCAAAACTCCCTCTACCGAGCAAGTTGTTGTCGATATAACCATCAGTTGCTCTTAGAAGTTCATAGTATGATATTCTTCCAACAACTGTGAGGAATGGAAAACTTTACGTTGCTTTCGATATTTGATCACTATCAATGCCAAGATTAGTGCAGTAAGAATGCCTAAGACACCTAACGGTATCGTTAGAGCCAGAAGGAGTATTTTGCTGTTGGACCTGTGAGATGATGGCATTGGACATGGTGGGACTTCAAATCTTCGAGGGCCACATAAAGCTTCATTAAACATAAATGATTGTCGTGTAAAATTGACGAAAGGACCACCAGGGGAATTTCACCTGACAATGAATTGTAAGAAACATTAAAGGTTTTCAGATTTTTTAGTGTCTCCAGGGACATGGGAATCGACCCGGAGAGATTGTTGTGAGCAAGGTCCAGTACTTCCAAACTTATCATGTTTCCAGTAGTGTTGGGTATGGATCCCAGCAATCTATTGTGAGACAGAGAGAAGTTGACCAAGTTGTTAAGCCCTCCAATGGTGATTGGAATATTCTGTGTGAATTGATTGAATGACAAATCTATCAATACTGCAGCCTCCAAATTCCCTATTTCTGGAGACAGAGAACCATTCAATAAGTTGGAAGACAGATTGAGTTCTAAAAGATTCTTGAGGCTCCACAAACTCGATGGTATACCCGAACTTAATCTGTTGGAATCCAGATAGAGCTGTCTCAAAGAAATGCCATTGCCGATGCATCCTGGAATTTTACTTGATATTTGATTATTGCTTAAACGCAACTCTCCCAAGTTCGTCAACTCACAAACGCCTGTTGGAATCGAACCACTTATTCTATTGTCAGAAAGATACAGTCCTTGAAGCAAAGCTAAACTTCCGAGCCGAGATGGCAGAAAACCGCTCAAGTCGTTGCCAGACAAATCTAGCTCTACTAAACTGGTTAAGTTTGAAATTTCATTAGGAATGCTACCCTTTATTGTACTATTCCGGGCAAGAAAGACCTTCAAAGATGTGGAGAGGTTTCCAATGGAAGGCGGAAGAAAGTCGTCAGAGCGATTATTGTGCATCCAGAAATCTGTCAACAATCTGCAGTTTGCTAGGGAAGTGATGAAGCTCAGCCCTGTCAAATTGTTTCCATGCACAAATAGACGTCGAAGGAGTCGTAAACTGCCGAGTGAGCTGGGGATTGTACCACTGAAATGATTGTTTCCAAGGTTTATGTATGTGAGTTTCGATGAATTTGCAATGGAGTCAGGTATATGTCCACTGAGAAGATTAGTTTCAAGAGATATTAAATCAAGATTAGGGAGTCGACTGCCCATACTTTTCGGAAGACTACCAGAAAGTCGATTCGCTGTAAGTGCAAGTAATGTCAATGTTGAGATGTTTGCTGTCTCTTCTGGTATAGAACCAGTTAACAAGTTAACCGCAAAGGAGTTGCTCTAGTTGTCGCAGTTTACCAAGCTCTGCCGGTATCTCCCCTGCCAATTGAGAACAAAAATGACCGAGATTTGCTAAAATAGACGGGAAAATGTACATAGTAAAGCTAGTCATGAGCATGTAACGTGCACTTTTCCGGCCAAGGGGGACTGGGGAGGAGTTCATGATCTTGTGTTAGTAAATTCAAAAGTTCTCTCACCTGTTAACCTGTTATGGAAAAGACGCAGCGATTTCAGCATTGTGAGATTTCCGATTTCTCTTGGTATGAAGCCGGTGAAATTGTTATCCCGGAGGGATAAATCCTGGAGTCGTGAGCAGCCGTCCAACGTTGAAGGTATAGGCCCATACAAATCATTGTTGTAGAGATTGAGCTCTTGAAGGTTTGGGAGATGAGAGCACATGTGGGAGGGCAATGTACCAGAAAGGCCAGACCAAGCTAAATCAAGAAATGCCAATGAAGAAATGTTGAATATTGAAAGGGGTATGGAGCCGGAGAATGTGTTTTTCCCCATGACCAATTGCTGCAGCCTACGGAGATTACCAATCTCTTCTGGAATTTCACCTTGTCAAATCATCCAATTTTACTTACTACTCTTAACTTTTTTTTCTTGTAAAATACAATCAAAATGTGATGTGTAAAATGCAACACTTCATTTGAATACATTAATAGGTAAAGAGAGAGAAAATAAAAAATAATTATATTTACACTCCTATGGGCTATTTAAACAAATTATCCATATCTTTTGCATATTTATAGAAACTACCCATTACAAACAAAAAACGGGGGTAGTTTGTGTAATGATGCTAACATTATCAGGGTGTGTATAATTTTTAAAAAAAGTAAGGGGTAGTTTGTGTAAGTGATAATGACATTTTGGTAAGTGTATGTTTAATTATCTAAAGATAAGGGTGGTTTGAATAAACAGACTATAGATCAAGAGGTGTAAATGTAATTATCCAAAAAAAAAAAAAGGGTATTTGATTACTCGAACTTTTGGAAAAGAGACAGTTCAACTCTTGAAACGGTGGCAATGAGTTTTTTTTTTTGTTTGGGTAAATTATATTTTGTCATCCGAACTATGTTTGTTTTCATACTTTGGCATCTAAACCTTTTTTGTGTCAACCTGATATCTCAACTTTGCGAAATTTGCAATTTACCATATATAATCGTCTTTTTGCTAATTTTTTTGTCAATAAATCATAATATGTTGTGCATACGTGAAAAATATCACATCATATAACCTTTAAATATCACATGTGCATTGCATGTAAATTTTTTTAACAAAAAAATTGGTGAAAAAATAGTTATAAATGGAAAAGTGCAAAATATTATGAATTTGTAATGATTTGTTGACACAAAAAAAAGTTTAGATGCTAAAGTGTAGAAACGGTCATAGTCGAATGGCAAAATATAATTTACCCTTACCCCGTTCTCAGATATATATTTGGTATGATTATATGTGGATCTCCTATAGTTTAAATAATTATATCTAATACTCCTGAAATTTAATTTTATCTAACAAATAAGTTCATCTTTAGTCAAAATTTATCAAATATTTACTCTCGAGTGACTTATTATTGATTTATAGCAAGTTAAATAAATTTTTTTATAACCAAATTACCCGTATATATCTTCACATGTTAATGCATGTTAGGAGGAGTATTTTTACCATTATAAGGATAGTTTAGTTACAAAAGATTTATTTGACATATAATAAGTTATTAATAAATCAATCAAAGGTATACATCGACGTTCATTTAATTTTTTTTGTTAACATCGACAAATTTAGTAAGACATATTTATTAGATAAAAACAAACCTCAATGTACTAGATGTAATTTCACAAATCATATAGGGTTTACGTATAATTAAATCAAACTTCAATGGAGCAAAGTACAATAGTCCATTTTTTCTATAAAAAAAAAAAAAAAGGATTAAAGGCATTTTTAGGCTTCTAACTATAGCTAATCCTCGTTTTAGTCCTTTATCTTTTTAGAATTTGAAAAAGGTCCTATATTTTTTTAATTTGTTCGATTTCAGGACTATGTTGCCGGATTTTATCAAAAGTTGTTGGAAAATATCACCAAATATGACATGGCATTTCAAATTGGAAAAAATGATTTTATTGTTTAATTTTATATGATGAGGCAATTACACGACTTAATAAGAAAAAAAAATTGACATAGCATTATGAGTCTATGACATAGAATTTTGAGGAAGAAAAAACATATATATATTCTATGATTTAAAAAAAATAGTAGTTATGTTATATCTATACACAAATATGTTTATATTACCTAAAAATACATATATACACATAATATATATATATATATATATATATATATATTAGCTAAAAGCAGCTACGGCTAACTGCTGCTTCAGAAGCGGCGACGACCATCACTGCCCAACCTTCAGGCGATGGCGACACCCCAAGAAAGGGTGAGGCGATCTAGGCAACCTGTTGCCAATAATAATATATATATTAGCTAAAAGCGGCTACGGCTAACTGCTGCTTCAGAAGCGGCGACGACCATCACTGCCCAACCTTCAGGCGATGGCGACACCGCCTAGAACAGGAAAAGGGGTGAGGCGATCTAGGCGACCTGTTGCCAAGAATAATCGCCTGGGTGACGACGACTCGCCCTAGATCTTGGCGACCGCGGTTGCCCAAAAAAGAAAGGGCATTGCCTAAATCTGGCGACGGGGACGGCGAAGCTCCTTTCTTCCCAAAGGTTGGCGGCGGTTGGCCGTCGCCGGCATTATATATATTATAATTATATATGTATGTATATATTATTTATATAAACACACAAAAACTGAAAAGAGGGAAGAAATGTATATTATTTTTTTATTTTTTTAAATTAAGTAAAAATATTTTATTTTTTTAAAATCTGAATTAAAAAAAAATTATTCAGTACATATAATGATAAATATTATTTGTATAAAATAATGAAGTAAAAATAATATAATTTTAAAAAAATATAAAATAACAAAAAGTATTAAAATTTTATTTTAAATACAAATAATAATAGTTTTAGTAAATATATAGTTGAATTGCCATGTGGTGACTAATGCCAAATCACAATTTACTTCTTAAAATTAAAGCCACCTAATTGCCATGTTATGCATAATTAGTCAATAAAATCGCCTTTCCCAAATTAAAATGTCACATTAGATACATGTGGCATTTTCCGGCAATATTGGACAAATTCCTGCAATCAGTGTCCCTAAATCGAGCAACTTAAAAAAATATAGGACCTTTTTCAAATCTAAAAAAATAAAGAACTAAAATGGAAATTGACTATAGTAATAGAACTAAAAATGCCTTTAATCCAAAATAATTGTGCCTATTTGAAGGGACTTCTACTTTTATGGTGTACGTCGGTGTCCATAAAAAATTCGTCGGAATAAAGAACGTACGGTTAAGTTGTTCGCACCAAGATAGAGTGCGTCAAGCATCGTAACATTCCCGATTTCCCGCGGTATCGGACCAACGAATGCATTATTCGACAACGACAGAAGTGTGAGGCGTCGGCATTCTGGGAAACTGAGCGGAATACGCCCAGATATAGCATTCCAGGACAGATAAATGCCCTCAAGTCCCGGAAGACGGCCGCAAATGTCATCAGGAAGTTCACCAGACAAACTGTTCCTTGTCAGGGCCAACCTCTCCAATCCGGAAACATTGTAAAGCTCAAATGGTAAAGAACCCGTCAGCTGATTGTCCTGAATGCCCAAATCCTTGAGGTTTTGAAGCTTGCCGATTTCTTCAGGTAATTTCCCTCTCAAAGAATTAAATGACAGGTCCAACATCTCAAGCTTCGACAGATTGAATATGGTCGCAGGTATAAAACCTGAAAAATTGTTGTTTCTAAGAGACAGGTCCTGGATTTCCGACAGGAAACCGAGGGAGGCCGGAATTTGTCCTGTGAAGCTGTTGGAACTGAGATCAAGAACCCTTAGACGGCGCAGTTGAGCTAACTCTACAGGCAGGTTTCCCTGGAAACTATTGCCTTTCATGTCAATTGAGACGAGGAACGACAGGTTTCCTAGGTGGGGAGGAATGGTCCCTTTTAGGCCCATGTTTGAAATGTTTAAGGCTGTGATCCTATGATGACGACGGCTGCAAGAAACTCCGATCCAGGTGCAGACATCAGAGGGAGTAGACCAGTTTTGGCTCAGGATATGGGATGGTTCTAAGTGGAGACGGGATTTCAGGAGAGAAGCGAAGTTTGATCTGTGGTGATATTCAATTCTTGGATGAAGTAAGTGAAGAAGTCGTCAAGAAAACATAGTATGAAGGTTGAAGCTAACAGGGAACATGTTCTTCCTTCCATTGAAGTGCAGCAGAGGGAATAGATGGTGACATAATGAGGAATATTAGTAGTATCTTAATTAGCTTCTACTTTTTAATTTGGCGAAATTAAACTTTTAGTCTTATAGAATAGGAGATTCAACACATTTAGTCATTTGCTTTGCAGAATTTTTAAAGGGTCTCAAAATTGAAAAAAGATGACACGTTTAATCCTCCGCTTTTACGGGATTTATGGGATTAAATAGGTCGAGATTTTGTCAATTTTTTGAACCATTTTGAAAATTCAGTAAGCATACGACTAAATGTGCTAAGTTTTTACAATTTCATAACTATTTTTAAAATATTGTAAAGTAGAGAACTAAAAGTGTTAAACCCCCTATCGGACTGAAAGTGTAATTTTGCACTTTCATTTGAATGTGAAAAAAAAAAAAAAAAAAAAAGTAGTGAGAAAAGCAAATAAAAGGATTGAGGTATAAAAATTGATGCAGGGATATCTTACAAAGGTTGTTTTACGGTCTTTCCACAGAATTAATAGTTGTGATTTTCAGATAAATTTTGAATTGTTTTATTCATTTAAGGTCTTTGCGACTGTCTTTGATGCCTATACTCTAATATGGATGTACTCACCGTTTTTACTAAACTATTTTTGAATATGCGGCTCACATAAAATTATATAATTGGGACAAACCTATAAGCAATAGGTACGACATTCGTTACCTTAATATTCATTCTTAAAACTTTTATTATCATTGTAGGTTTTACGACCTACTAACTTAAGCATAAGAGAATAATAACCAAAATTGCCCAGTATGAATTTGATGTGCTTTCTAAACTCATAGATTGAAAAATCAACCCCAATTAAAATAATAATTACCCAAATTCACTTCAAAAGACCTGTTTCATAAATTTCGACACTGACAGAAATGATTTGTTTTTGTAGTTTGATAGAGACAAAGGAAGACAAATACATGTGAACACCAGAAATAGGAATTCTGTCCTCCTACGTCAACTTTCTCTACCACAAACCTCCACAGTGCTTTTCAAGACCAGAGGTGTAGTTTCCACTTACTACCCCACTTCCATGTAGTTTTGAGCATTTTTCAAACTCAATTATGGACTTTTCCAAAGGTCAAGACTTGCTCATCTTTTTGCTTGTCTTTTTCTGTTGACCTGTCGTCAAAAGATACTTTTCCATGCGTTTATAAAGTTTGATTTAATTGATGAAATTGAGGTTTCATAATCCTAAATTTATGGGTTCAAATTCCACTGATGGATCGGGTTATTTTATTATAATATTAGGTATCCTTTTACTTTGATAATATGTGTTTATCATATATAGTTATATGATATTGGATAGTATGTGATTGTTATAATTGTCAACAGTTGTTATTTGTTAATATATATATATATATATATATTTAATACGCCTTACTAAAAAAAAAAAAGGTAAAATGCAGACACCCCCCAACGTATGGGTCATTTGCCCTCAATCATTTTTTTTACACTTTCCCACCCAACCTTTAGATTTTATTGCACTTTATACTTTTCGGAATAATAGTAGTTACGTCCACGTATGACATGCGCCTAAGGTTAGATGCAGATAGCCCCCAACGTATGTTCATCATTTGTACCCAATCTTTTACAGAACAAAAAAAATTAAAAAAATTAGAAAAAATATGGAGAAAGTTTCAAAAAAATGGAGAAAAGAAGGAATTAGAAAATTTAATGTTTGATCTGCAGATAAACCAATTCATGTTATGATTGAAATATACACATATGCTTGATGGTAGAAATACACGATTTTTTTTCTTTTCTGATTTGATTTTTCCTCTTTTTATAGAATAGTTTATTTATAGTTGAATGTTGAAATTTTCTCACAACACATGTAAACCCAATCCAGAGTTCGGTACTAATTTGATCTTCCTCTGAAGTTACACTTTTTCGTGATTTTTTCATCTGGGTTGTTGAAATCCAATCTCTTCATTTGAATCGTTGAATTTTTCTTATTTTCTCATCTGGGTTTTTTTTTTCAATCTTTGGCTCTTCTTCCAATTTTGCAGTGAGAGGTCACAAATATGATGATACAGAGTAAACTATTTATATAACATAATTATATTAGTATAGAAATATGGAGAAGCTTTGTATCAATATTTTGAAAATCTGACTAATTATAAATTGAGTTACTTACTGGTCATTAGTTTGATCGAACGAATCAAATTGAAAAAAATTAATTGACCTAAAATATTATATATATATTATATATATATATATATATATATATATATATGGTCATAAATGCAAAGCTCAAAGCTAGGACTACGTCTCAACCCAACAACTAATCCAAAAGGCCCAACAAAAAAAAAAAAAGACAGAAAGAGCTTCATAGGCCTCCTCCTAACCAAGGTCCAAGAAAGCAAAAGGCCCAAGAGATTGATTACTAAAGGCCCAAAGAACTTAATTCCACCTTGGCAACCAACTAGGCATATAGTTCAAGTGGCAAACTATGATCGAGAAAAAGAGTTAACGAGAAGGCTTAGATGGACAATCCCCTTATAGAGAAAGACTTTCATCTCGCTAGACTCTATAGGTCGAGATAGAACCCCCTCCCTCCCGCCAATCCCTCCACCTAACTAGATAAGTTGCCCAAAATGCTTATTCATAGGGAAATCGATTCCTTAATCCTCTCGAAGACTAGACCCCCTGACCACTGAGGGACCTTGATTATAAAAATAAATTTGCACCCTCAGGCAAGGGATTTCTTTTAGTATTCACAAGCAATCTCTCACACATATTTTTCATTCTCATTCACAATCCTTTATCATGCTTAATTAATATTTTTTAGGTTCCAATCTTCGAGCTTGCAGGAAATTTTAGCCCAGTAAAGAGCTTATAGTCCATCAAAAAATCGACCCATGCGATTTTTACAACACATCATATATATAAATATATGTATTATATTAAAATATATCAATACATAATATATCACTTGATTAAATAAATATAACTTATAACAACAATCCATAAAAATTATACAAATTATAAATAAATACAATCTATAATAATTTAACAATAAAGACCAACAAACCTCTTGGAGGAACCAAATTATCAAATTCAGACTAACAAAAATTTAAAATTTAAAATCCCTGAAACTTTTGAATCAAACAGACATAGCAACTGGTGCTTCCATTTTTTTTTTTTATTTAAAAAAAAGGCTCAAAAAGATTGGAAAAAAGGTAAAGAAGACATAGATGAAGAAGAGGAAGGGAAAATTTGATTAGCTATTAGAAGTAGCTCATTATCCCATATTAACAAACCACAAGCTAAGGCAAATTGTTATTTTTGGTCCCACTAGATAGGATCATTCTCACTTTTGGTCTCGAGCTTTATGGGCTTAACATTTTTTGTCCCAAAATCCTAATTTTTTAACACAATTGGTCCTGTTCCGTTAGAATTAACGGAAAACGGCACGTGACTTGTTAGTCAACCGCTAATTTTATATTTTTATAAATTTAAATCATTTTTTTTATTTTTATTAAAAACATTTTAAACTTTTTAAAAATTTAATTCTTCTTAATTTAAGTTTAAGAAGAAGTATTTAATTTTTAATTAAATATAATGAAGAAAATTTAAAATTTTAATATCTAATTTTTTTAAATCAATTCTTAAAAAAAAAAAAAATTCTTATAGTTTGTGTTAAAGTTGGTCAATTTTTTTTTCTTTTAATGGTACCAAAAAAGCACATTTTTTTGTTGTTTTGGTACCATTAAACATAAGTCAAAGTCACGTTTAATGACCGTTAAGGTCCATGTGCCATCTGTCGTTAAGTGGGGACCAAAAAAGCTTATTTTCGAGTTTAATGGTATCAAAAGCCAAACTTCCAAGAATTGTGGTACCAAAAACGAAACTGACCATTTTTAATGGGACCAAAAAAGAATTTTGCCCCAACTTTATATATATATATGTATATGTGTGTGTGTGTGTGTGTGTATCACATATAAATATATATTCAAGCTAGACATATATATATATATATATATATATATATATATATATCCTATTGAGCTTAATTAAAAAATAAATTAAATCCATAGGCTTCGCCTCTATAGAATTAATCCAATCAACTCTTAAAAGCCCAAATAAAATTTATTTGATCTTATCAAATAAATCCTAACCCATAATCAATTAATTAATCCATCAAATAATTGAGTCTAACCTGGTTTATTTAATCTCATTAAATTACCAAGTTAAACTCTAATTAATCTCATTAATTAAATCTTGGGTTTCCCATCACATGGTTTCTTTCATTTTAATGATCACATAATTTAATCTCTTGAATTAATTTAAACTCTTTAAATTAATTCATTCCTTCTATAATTAATTCAATTAATTCTACTATTGATTTGAGTGGTGTTTTGTGTGACTCTATAGGTTCACCCTCAGCTAGACTTAACTTATGTTGATACGCAGCTTAATTGAAAAAATATATTTGCACTAGATTAATTAGATCATATTTAATTAACTACTTTCGATTAACTCTAATCCAAAAGCACCCGTCACCATGGGTAGCTATCTAGCAACAGTTTATGGCATTAGATAACAGGTGAAAATGGCTACCGAGTATATAGGTAAGGTCCTTCATCAGCCATCTCCCGGTCTTAGTTTAGGTTATGGAATCAGTCTTAGTCAAAACTCGTCGAATTTACTGATATTAACAAAAAAATTAGGAAACAATTAGTGTAGGTCAAATCAGTATTTTTATGATCAAATTATCCTCATACATCTTCACACTTTAATACATGTGAGGAGGTATATGTTCATTGTTATAAGGGTAGTTAAGTCCGAAAAAAAATCATTGACCTGCAATAAGTCAATAATAAATCAAGTGAGGTAAATATAATTTTCATTCATTTTTCTTTTTTTGTTAATATCAGCAAATTTAGTTAATTTTGACTAACAAATCGATTTATTTGTTAGATGGAAGCAAACATCAAGGGTGCTAGATGTAATTTTTTTAAACTACAAAAAGTTTATATATAATTATACCAAATCTTAGGAAAGAGGAGTGCAATTATCCAATTATAACTTATTTGGTTTATTTTCTCAACTTTAACTTATTCTTAAAAAGTTATTTGTACAAATTATTTCTAATTCATTTGTTATTTTCTTAAGCTCTAAAATTTTAACATAATAGTTTGTGCGAGTTTAAAAAAGCATTTTTCAACTTCTAACTCCAAAAAAATATTTTAGAGATATTTGGAATCCCAACTTCTATTTCTGAAACTATTAAAAAAAAAAGCGCTTTGGACCAAAAGCACTCTAGGAGGTGTGTTTAGCTGTTTTGGTTTTTCTGTAAATAAATTCAAATAATTTGAATAATTTAAAAATCATTAGATCTACACTTTTTGATATTAAATATTTTAGAATTTTTATATTTTATTTGCTATATTATCTAAATGTATTTTTCTATATTATTACAATAATATAAATTAAATGATTAATTAATAATAATATGTTTTTAGCAATCATGCAGGTATTATATTGTGTATGAATCAATGATTATATTATTTAGTGTTGAGCATTATTAAATTAAACATTCATTTTTTATTAATTTTTCAAAAGTTAAATATGAAATAATCTAATCAAAATAAGATTTATTATTTTTTGTGAAAATATAGTTATTATTGACCCACAAGAAGTGCAAATATAAGCAAAAATAATATACTTTTAACAAATGGAGACAAAGTGGTTTTTAATTAATCAAGTTTTTTTTAGTACTGAATTTTTCCTCAAACACAATTTAATTTTAGCTATTGTCTTTTTTATATTTCTGTTTTACAAACACTATCTATATTTTATTTTGCTACAATTTCCAACTTTATTTATAAAAATCACTTCTCTAAAAATACAAATTTTCACAAACGCTTCCTGAGTTTATTCCTTTTATTGATCAATTTGTTTAATTAATTTTAGTAGCAGCAGCATGCACATAAATTTTTTAAATATAAATTAATGCAAACACGAAGATTTTCTAATTTTAAACAAAGCAAAAATATATGTATTCCTAATTTTATTATACGAATTCCTGATTACATAAATTTCTTGAAGCAATTCTCATAAATAGTTGTTTTGTCTTACATTAATTATCAGCTTAAATATTGGCACTGCCTCAAGCACAACAGCTGACCTCGAGGCGACCTCGAGGCACCGCCCCTCCAGCTCGGGGTGGGCTTCACCTCGAGGCACCGCCTCGAGCCGCAGCCAGCGACCTCGAGGCAGTGCCTCGAGCACAAAGCCCAAGTGAGCGTCACCTTGAGCCAGCTCGAGGCAGTGCCTCGAGCACCGGTGTCAACGTGCTCGAGGCACTACCTCGAGCACAGCGGCTGACCTCGAAGCGACCTCGAGGCACCGCCCCTCCAGCTCGGGGTGGGCTTCACCTCGAGGCACTGCCTCCAGCACCCCTAGCTCGAAGTGGTCCAGTAGCCTCGAGCTTCACCTTGAGCCCAGCGGTTGACCTAGAGGCACCACCTGAAGACGGCCACGCCCAGCGCCATGCCCATCAAGTGCGTGCCCACCGCCATTGCCTCGAGCTTGGCTCATTCCCCACCCACTCTCATGTGTGTTAGATTCATTTTAGAAAAAAAACGCTTCCTCTCGGACAAAATACTATGCCAGGTACTTCATCCGAGAGTGGAGGAGTATATGATGTATATTAACATTTTAATATTTATTTTTAAGGATAAAATAGTAGTTTCTATAAGTAAGTCACACAGTAAACATATACACTCTATCACACAATATAACTCACAACACCACTATAAATACTAAAAATATTATTATTTTATACAACTCACTATTCATTGACAAGACAACTCTTAAAACCCCTCACTCAAAAATTCTCTCTCTACGATTAAATATTCACCTAGTGCGCAGTTGTGCCGAGGGTAAAATTCCCATATCATCCGTAAATTAAAACCACATCCACATCACTATACTATCAACTCAAGAAGAACAATAAAAAACATCAAGAACATAACATAACAAACATTTGATATCTACATACCACTTTTCTGCCTTATACAAGTTGTCTCAAGGAAAGTGACAACTAATTGATCTCTTTTTTTTTTAAACTGTCATGACCAACTGAAACAAGCAATTTGCATCATCACCTACTCAATCTGTACAGATTTAAGCAGTGTGTGAGAATAAACATAGACTTCAAACAGGTGCATGTGGGATGCATCAGAAACCAGTTTCTCCATCAATTATCATGAAAATGTCTCTCAGGATCATTCCTTAGGCTGATTCACTCCACTAAAATTGCTTTCTATAAATCAAGGATTTATAGAAAATTGAAATTTAAAATTTAAAAATGGAAAAAAAAAAGAATATTTTCAAAATCCATCTTTGATTCCGTCTAATTCCCACAAACATTGGTGTCGTGTTGGTGAGTGATCCGTACTTTCCTCATTAGATGATCCTGTGGAGGATCATTGGAACATGTACTTCCTTCTGGTGGTGGTAGTGTTGGAGTGATTTCATTGGTCTGAATATTGACAAAGTCCACAATTCCAAGTTGGGAAAAGAATTCAGTCAATTCTTATAAATTTGACAAATCCACTCTTCTTACCTCCATTATTTTATGAATTCGATGACTGGATCTTCTCTGGTCCTTGGCTTTGGAATCTCTGTTGTCTTTTCCTTCTGATATAGAAGAGAATTGTTCCAAGGGCGTCCTTGATCCGCCCTTGTTTGGATTTGGATGTTTCAGGGTTTTTTCCTTTGATATCTCTTTAGATTTGCAACTTTTGTCTTCAGATTTGTAAGATCTCTGTGTAGATCAGGAAGGATCTTAAGGATCTGGTCCACCTTTTGGCTCAAGGTTTCTATTTTCGTAGGTATATGGATTAACATATGTCCATAGTTTTGAACTGTCTTTTTAAATTCTCTAAGATCTTGGGAGATCTTCGAGGTATCCGGCTCGAGTTCTTTTCAATCAGTTCCCTTAACATAATTTGTAGAACAGTATTACTAAAGAAAACTATCCATTCCGTCTTTTCAAGCTGGTATTCTACCATGAATTTCGGTTGCTTGTAGGTCTTTTACCGCATTCGTGAATTCTCCACCATTCTTCTTGTTCCTCCTTGGTAAGAGGTTCAGGATCCAGTTTTTAGCCTTCTTCAGAATTCCTAAAACGAAATTATTTTTCTGTCTTACCAAATTTTGGAAATACTCCTAGTTTTCACTTGAACCTTCATTCGGTGGCTGGAGATAATCTCCTCCCTTTTCTAGAATTTCAATAAAGAAATTCCATCTTCAATCTTTTAGAATCTGAAAGTATTTCCTATTATAATTCGAACTCTTGTTCGGTTCATTCTCTTAAAGAGTCTCCTCTGTTAGTGGATAAAAATATCTAAATGTAATATTAACACATATATTTCTTTAATAAACCTCTGATACAATTTTCAAGCGATGGGATTAGATCTACAAAAAACCAAACTTTTTGGGGCTGAAAATATATTTTCAAAAGTTAGGCTATAGGCCATAGTATCAAAAGTGTCAAATCAAAAACTAAGGTACTATAATTGCGACGACTCAGATCTGAGCGGCAACGAGCGACGTTGCTGCCAGATCTAAGTGGCAGCGGGCGACGTAGCCCAACCGCCCATCAGATTTGGCTTCGCCCTATTTGCGTTGGACGATGGCAAGGTTGCCCCGATCTAGGGGCGCCTCCTCCATCCTTTTATATATATACAAATGTATATATATATATATTATATGTATATATTACATTAAGTATTTGTATAATTATTATATATATAACTGTTTGTATGTATATATAAATACAGAAATATATTTTACAAATCACTTAAAATTTGCGTCATTCATTTTTAACTAATAAAGATCAATGGCTACTAAAATAAGGGCATAACGGTCAAATCACCACAAACTTTGATGCCGTTAAAGAGAAATGACGGAAGAGGTGTGCTTGCACCATTTCAAAAAAACACAGAAATTTTTTTAATATACTTTTAACATGGGTGGTTTTTAGCCGAACTTTTAAGACGCATGAAGTTTTATGCAATTATTCCTAAAGTGAGAGCACATTTTTGTGGCTCACTTAATCTTTGGTATATCTATTTTTATTTTTTTAATATTTAATTAATTTCTTTTCTTTTATCAACTTCTACGTCTCCTTTTTTTCTTCTATTTTTTTATTTTTCTCATTTTTATAATTTTTAATATTCTAATTATCTAATTAATATATTTTGAAAATAATAATATTTTTAAAAAAAAAAATTAAATTAATTATACACACATGTAAATATACCAATATATGCTCTTATACAATAAACTCTGAAACAGAAAATCCGATCAGTCATTTCTCGTTGCTCTCTCTCTCTCCCTCATTGTTATAGCAATTTAGATAATAAAATTGGAGACAAATGGAAGTTTTTTCCCCTTAATTTAACAAACATTAATTCAAATAACAGTAATTAAAGAAAAATGATACAGATTAGCAGGCAACATAATATAGAATTGAATGTTTTTATCGGAGAGAAAATGGTGACAGTGAGGCAGTAGTGGTTTATCGGTGGCTCATCTACCCCAACCACAACCCAACGCTATTAATTGCTTGCAAGTACCTCTATATCATTCAAATTCAATCAATCATCTCTGCAAATTCATCAATCCCCCCCAACTCCTTCCTCCTCCACTTCTTTCACATACCCATTTCCGCACCGTAACAGCAGAGCCCATCTCGTTTTTTAGAGTAGATCTTGAAGGTAAGAGGAAGAGAAGATGAAGGTGATTGTCACGACTCGTAGCGGCCGAGAACTTATCAAGGGGGGCCTTGAGCTCAGTGATTCTGTATGTTGTTTGTGGCTTTTTTTTTAGTTTCTCCTCAAATGGGTTATTGTGTTTTGTATGCTTCGATTTGAACTTTGGATTTTGGTGCTTGGATTTAGTGTGTTGTTTGTTTTGCAACAACATGGGCTTTTTTCTTTTTGGTTCTTGCTCCTTTTTTGTTGGATTGGGTATGAATCGTTAATCTTGGGACTCTTGTCTTTGTTGTGAGCAAGGGTGTGATTGAGGTTGTAAATTGGTGTGTTGTTTGCAGGCTACTGTTGCTGATCTGCAGGAGGCGATTCACAAACGAAGTAAGTTGTTTCTACGTTTCTGTATTGTTGTGATGTTGGTTGATTTTTTTGGCTGAAAATCCTATTTTGTTTGGCTTCTTGTTCACATTTCCGATGATACTGTTTATACAGATAGATTCCGTAATAAGGTATTTGTTTGTTACAGTTATCTGTTAGCTAATGTTGTTCGGAGGATGCGTGTAATAAGATTTATAACTACACTAACTAAACCAAATGAGTTTTTTTTTTTTTTTTTGTAGTTGGATGGTTTTCAAATGATATCTAGTTTGGAATGCATAAGCTATATTTATGTTAAGTGTCGGGTGACATCAAAATTTGAGTGCTAGCTTGGCATGTATAAATGGCGTACAAGATAGATACTGTTTGAGCATTTATGCATAACATACACTTGCATGGAACGGAACCTAAGAAATGGTGGTAAAGTAAAATGAAAGTAAGATTTGTTATATGATCGAGAAGTTGGTTCTTGTCATCTTGGGATGACTGGAACTTTTTATTTGTGTCAGTTCTAGCTCGATAAGAGAAAGCATCTGAAAGTATGTGTTTAATTGTATACATTGTTTTAGTAAGAAATTATCAAAGAAATGAACTGTACGAGCTGTGAGCGTCACTCAAATGCGTATGATCTTTGTAAGATCCTTTGATCCATTAAGTTCTGAGCGCTGAAACTAATAGCTATTATTATATATCATGCAACTGTCCTGTTAGAAATTCCTAATCTTTATTCTTAACATGCAAATGCAAATATTCTTGTTAAATTGTGGGATATGGATGTGGAATAAGGGTTCATTTGATCCATAAAAAATGTCAATTGCTATATTGAGACTTGAAAAATGATTCTGAGCATGTCTTCTACCATTCACGCTTCTTTAATGATACTTTCTATTACATAAGAGATTAGTTTCCACTGTTTCTTTCTTGACTAGTTCTTTCAACTTTTGAGAAATCTTCATTAAGTCCCCTTTCTTGGTTTCACGATAAAGTTTGAATTTGCTTCTGTCAACTTATCTTATAGTTTAGCACTTTGGTGCATGCATTTGAAAGAAGAAGAGTGTTGTGCTTTCACTGTGTTTTGATTCTGACACCAATGTGTAAAATTTGTTTCGGGCCCGGGCTACTGCACCTTCCGGAGTATGTTAGTTACGAAAATAGATTTGCTGATCTGAATTTTATATAGAAAATTTCCAACATTCGCTGATTCGCTATCTTGTTGTGCAAGTGGTTCAATTGAAGTTTGGACACAAACATGCCAACATGTTTTTGTGATCTGATTTTGTAGAAGACTCCCAGCATATTAGACTTGCATCGTGCTTTTTTAGTTTTTACCTAGAATAATGATTGTGTTATTACATTTTCTATTTTTTGGGGTGTGGCATCTGCTACTAACAGGGAAAGAAGGATATCAATTAAACTAGCTCTGTTCATATTGTTTCTTTTCATTTGTTTTTGCCTTTTGTTGCTCTTCACTTATCAAATTTTCTTTGTTATCTGTCGACAGCCAAGAAATACTATCCCTCCAGACAGCGATTGACCCTCCCTCTCCCACCTGGGTCGAAGGAAAGGCCTACCGTCCTTAACTATAAAAAGAGTCTGAAGGACTATACTAATGGAAACACAAATGAATTAACTGTTGTTTTCAAGGATCTTGGTCCACAAGTCAAGTATAGCACACTTTTCTTTTGGGAGTACTTGGGTCCTTTGATTATCTATCCTATCTTCTATTACTATCCTGTTTACAAGTTCTTTGGGTACAAGGGGGAGCGTGTTATTCATCCCGTTCAGACATACGCCCTGTATTACTGGTGTTTCCACTACTTCAAACGTATTATGGAAACCTTCTTTGTGCACCGTTTCAGCCATGCGACATCGCCTCTTTCAAATGTGTTCCGAAACTGTGCTTATTACTGGACTTTTGGTGCTTGGATTGCTTATTATGTCAATCACCCTCTTTATACACCTGTAAGCGATCTCCAAATGAAAGTTGGCTTTGGTTTTGGGTTGCTTTGCCAAATTTCAAACTTCTATTGCCATATATTGTTGAGAAATCTTCGAAGTTCTGAAGGGGGTGGGTACCAAATCCCATGTGGCTTTCTATTCAACTTTGTTACATGTGCTAACTATACAACTGAGATATATCAGTGGCTAGGCTTCAACATTGCAACACAGAGTGTGGCAGGTTATGTTTTCATGGTGGTTGCCGCTGCCATAATGACAAACTGGGCCCTTGCCAAGCACCGCCGTCTGAAGAAGGTGACTCTATCTCTCTGTTGCTTTTGGGTCATTTAATTTTGCTTATGAGCCACACCATCTCTACTTAATATAAGATCATATTGGGTGACATTCTCTGTATAGCATCTATCAGACGTGTTTTTCTGTATTTTCAGTGAGTTCATATTAAAGTATTTAATTTTTCCTTGGATTCTCTTTTCTGAACAGAAAAAAAGGTAAAATGATGATTATAATGTTCATGAGGGTCTCTTAACAATTTCTTTTGACATGCTAGAAAGCAAAAACATGTAATTGACTTGTGGAGTGAAGATTTCTTTTTTAATAGATATGAATTTTTATCTCTATTTTTCCCCCAAGCCATTCTGCTGTATGCAGCCTCTCCAAATATTTGGTTAACTATAGTGTCTGTGCATATTTGGTTTGCCTTCATTTATGACCTAAAAATTTCCCATCTTCAGCGTTGTTCGCTTGCTTAAATGCATGAAACTCAGGCATATGATCTGTATCAGAGTCAATTGCTATCATATCATCTGCCTATCTCTAGCTACTCCTGTCTGAAACATAAAAAGAACTTGATGGGAACATGTGTAACGTTTACTTTTGAGTATCTCTGCCCATAGCCTGATTTGAACATGTGGTAACATTTCTTGCAGCTATTTGATGGGAAAGAGGGAAGACCAAAATACCCCCGACGATGGGTGATACTGCCCCCGTTCCTGTAGGAGCAAACACTGAGTTGGTGCTTTTGTTTTTATCAAGATCCAAGTTCTGCACTGCTCAGTTGAAAGTAGTCGATTCTCAAAGACAGTTCTCTTTAATAGAGATCACACATAGATCTTGCCAGCTAACTCGTCTTTCACGTCCTGGCATCTGTTCATTAGCATCATGGTGATGGTGTTTTAGGTGTTGTTAGTCGTTGCCCTTGTGGTCTCTGTTTCATTTGTCATCAAACATCTTGGATATGTTGAGTATTTCCTCAACTTAGTCAGCGCGTTAAGCAGAACAGATGATTTAAAAGTGCAAATTCTTGCTGTTAGTGAACATATATCCTTTGTTTTGGTTATGATATCTACTGATCCTGGAGAACTGCATGATGTATGAATTATATTTACACCTTTATAGCCAGCTGCAAATAAGAATGGCAATTGGGCGGGTTTGGTCGAATCCAATACCTATCTCGAGTAGTTTCAATTGGAACCAAAGACCGACCCTAACTTGCCTATCCTTGATGCGCCTATGATGCATTTAGACCTGAAATCTACCCTCTGCCCCGCCTCACATATGTTCGAAACCCTTATTGACTTTGGACTTGGCGGGTCTAACTTGAATACTCATAAAAAGCTCTTAATGACTTTGGACTTGATGGGTCTAACTTGATATATTCATTGACATACCTCCTTGCCTTTTGTGGTCTTCCCACTTGAATTCTCACACTAGGAGCATCCATTTTTTCCATCTTTAAATCCTCAGAATCTTGCATTTCAGGAACAGACATACTTGTTCAAATAATCATCCACAAAACCATCTACAGTTCTTCTGTGGTGGTCAATTGTTGCAACTGCATGATAGCAGGGATAGCCAATGACATTCCACAATTGCAGTTTTGTTTTTGTCCTCTAAGAAAACAATATGGTTTTACATAAAATGCATAACTTCAAATTTTCCCTCACCATACCAAGATGGGAAATAATTTCTACTTACATGTCTTTGTTTCACAATCTTCTTAGTTATTTCTCCATCTCTTCTCTTTCATGTGAATTCTTGTCATGAGCTTTCTTCTTATCCACTCAGACCTGTCTATAATAGGCATCTCCCTTGCTTCAAGTATGATGTGTTGAATGATTCACTCGTATTATTTACTAGAACATCACAGTTGGTTCTTGAAATAAACATCTAAGCACAGTGATGAGATGAAATTTCAGACAATCACTCATATGGAGTTTGCTGCCCACCTTTTTGGATATACTTTTAAAATTTATTTTATTGTTCTAATGTATTGATTAACATTATATGTGGATGCAACTTTCCATAATAGCTTTTTTTAATTCCTACCCTTTGAAGTTTTTCTTAAAATTGTTATATAAGTGCCTAAGATAAAATTTGTGTTCAACCCTAAGTGCAACATCTGAAACAACCCTCAAAAGACATTTCTACCTGTCAGATATGAAAGCCTAACCCTTTTCATCTTGGGTCCCAATATCCCTTAGCAATAATATTAAAAACCACTCCAATGGCTGGCAACAGTTGCCTGCTATAGTGCCCCTTTAGGAAGCATCTGTCCAACCTAATTATGAGTTTACAACCAACAAGGAAACTATCCCTCAGCTTACTGAGATAAATATAATTTGATTTTGATCCATCCTCATCACTACTCCCAGCCCCTCACCTTGAATATCATTCTCTATTTCAATCCTTGCATCAACCCCGTCCAACCCTTCTTCAACCCCCTCACCGTCAAACCCATGTTTCCTTGCATCAACCCCCACCAACTCAAAAATCACCATCATTCCATGTAATTTGTGGCACATTTTCATCAGTTTCTGTTACATGACCATGTGGATCAACTTTTAAAATGGGACTTGAAAGTTCTTTAATGTATATGGAAATTACATTCATCCCCTTACACTCCCTTAATAACTCCCTAATGACATTGTCCCCACTTAAAACCTTTAATGATTCATCTAATATTTGACCAACTAATGTATAATATATTACTAAATTACTACTCTTATTCTCAGCTTGTGTGTACACGTGTATAAAATTATCATACATAACCTGTGTTCATCTACCCAAGAAACCACACTTTCCGACCCCCAACATACCTAATAGTAGGGATCCATTCAATAACCCCCCGGCCACACATAAAAGTCTCCATACTCCCCCAAAACCATTATTTGCACATTAAAAACCTAAAACTTACTTATAAGACAAAAATAGATAGAGACAATGGAGGGTCGGACTATTCATCAGTGCATAAAATACTATAGTTTAAAGCACAGAGGACCAAATTTAGAGTCGGGGACCATATTATTTTTGTAACCAAATGCATAAAAACATCATCACAATACTATAAAATTCGAACCCCAAACCAAAAACACTATAAAGTAATACAAACAACTATAAAATATTCTACACAAAACCTAAAAACCCAAATAGAGACCCAAAACACTAGATTTATGAGTCAACATCCCAATAAAACAAAACATTTTATAGTATTCAGATAAATAAATATCTACACTAAAAATGAAAGAGAAAAAAACATCTTACTATTCTTATAAATTGGTCTTTTAAAAAGTCGCACAACGTTTTCCTTCAAATCACGAATAGTTGGTTGTTGTTGTTCATGTATCTCCAAAATGCCTAAACTATACAATTCTCCTTTCAATTCTTCCCTAAATCATCTTAGATCTAATTCTAAATTATTATTTATTCTTTTCTCTTCTTTTTGGTTTGTTTTTTCCTCTCTTCGATGGATAGGAGATGACCGATGACATTATTAGAGGTTAGATTGCATAACGAGAGTCTCACAGGGCACGTTAGCTGGATTTATGAAAACACGGATGTTTTTGCATAAGTTTAAAATACGAGAAAGTTTTTAGCTGAATTTTGAAAATTCGGGTGGTTTATACAATTTGCCTTAATTTTTGGAAAAATATAATTTTATTATGTACTTATTATTTTTAATTTATCTTATGTATTTAATTAATTTTTTAGATTTTGATATGTTAGATATATTGAAGTTGGAGGATGAATGGCTTCTTTAGAAAAATAAGATAAAATAAAATGAAAATTGCTAATCTTTCTTTCAAACCCTAGACCCTGTACTGGAGCCTCGGGCTCTACCAACTGAGCTAGACGGGCGGATTAAATTTCCCAGCTTATCCAATTGGTTTGCGATATCTCCAAGTTGCAGAGAGGATTTGTTGGGAATTTCTAGAGAACCGATCGGCAAGTGGTGTTGTTTGAATTTCCCGTTTTTGGGAGAAATGGGATTCATATGGACGTTGTTTGAATTCGTGGTGGTCTTGGCTGCAGTTTTTGCTTTGGGATTGGGTGCTGCGATCGTCCTTGCCACCTTCAGAAGAAAGTATAATCACGAGTATGTGTATGCTCCAATTGGTCTGTTGTTCTTATTTCTTTTCCTTTCGCAATTTGAATGTTTATATGTTTTTGCTTTTTAGCTGTCATGTTGAGGCGCCTCCTGTCTTCGAGGATCCGAATTCATTGAAGCCGGTATATATCCAAGATCCAATTTTGTTCTATTGTGCTGTTTAATTCACTACTTTTCTGCGGTCAGGTTTTATAACAAAACTAGAATTTTGATGGTGGAATGTAGCATATTCCGATTTATAGTTCAATGTTTGATGAAGGAATGCAGAAGTTCTTTTGGCAATAATTTGTACTGTGTAGCTACCTGGGCAAGAGTTTATCTCCCTTTAATGTTTGAAAAATTCGAACAGTTTCAAGTGTCTTACATAATTTTAGAGTGGATTGGTTAGACTTTGAAACTTAGTGAAAATTTAAGCATTTTGTTAGTCTTTCTCGTTCATATACATAAATATTTGATTGGATTCCTGTGCTGAAATTTACTATTCCAGGTCACCTGTCCTAATCTCCTTGATCCTGCTGAAAAGTACATATCTTTGATAATTCCAGCATACAATGAAGAGCATAGGCTTCCAGGAGCTCTCGATGAAACCTTGAAGTAAACACATTGGACCTGTTGCTATTCCTGCTTTTTATCTTCATGTTTGCTTGCAAAAATATGGTATTATTATACACATTTACGATATGATTTGTTTCTTCATTACTTTGAACTAATTTTTAGCCAACATAGATATCAAACTTTTGATGGTGTCCCTGTCATGTTTGGGTAAATAGCAGACACCTCCTCCACCTATAGGTCGATTGCTCTTTGCCCCTAAACTTCGTCAATATGCCGACAATCAAATGTGTCTGAAAACCCCCTGGACCATAGTCTGGTGGAATATTTAGGAGGTGCTAACAGTCTTTCGGCATCAGTGCACTTTCCCCATGGCCATCACTAAAAATGTGAATTTTTCTGCCTAAAAATGTTTCTAATATGTCACCAGATACATTTTCATCCTCTATTTGTTTGCCAATACATGGCCATTTCAATAAAATTTGAATTATCTTAGCCTCCAACTATATTATGTTTTATTTCCCGAAGTTTTATATGCATGCACTGATTAGCCATACCATTTATGGATATTCCAGAGATGTAACCTTATGCATATTTGTTTTGTGAAGGATAGTGGGTTATTTGCAATCCAAATATAGGAATTGATCAAAAGATGATGTTCATTCTAAAATTACTTTTTTTTGCTGCCTGCATCCATCCAGTTGCCATCACATCTTTTTTAGAATCCCTTTATTCATACCATTCACAGAACAAATAAGAATAACCTATATATTTTATACCATAGAATTATTTGGCAATAACTCTAAAAGATAAGCCTTTGTTTATCTTAAGCACATAAATTTGAGGAGACTTAATCATAATATTAGTTTATAATTGCATTTAGTGTCACCATAATAAGGATACGGTTGTAAGTATAATAGCTTGAAATACTTGAAGTGGCTAAATTCACATCTTCCAGAGCGGCATATGGCTAAACAACAACCCCAAAGTGTTCACCTGCAAAATGGGAACATGTGGTGTTTGGGCATGTTTAACATGGGTTGGCTATGGGCATTTGGAGGTTGGTGTGAAGTTCAATTCACACTATACATTGGGTACCCTATATCCTCTTTTTTTTTTTTTTTTTTTTTTTTTTTTTTTTTTTTTTGGTAAAGGGACTACAGCTTGTCCTTTTATTTATATATTGTTTATCTATTGCTGATACTGCTGTGTCATCTCTAGCTTTTTAGCTCATATGCTCTTAATTTGGGAACAATAGCCTGATAGGATATGTTGATGAGTGCAGCATCAGCAAGTGTATCGATAATTTTGTCAAGCTGAGCAATTTGCTTTTCAAGATAAGTAAATAGACTACGGCTTGTCCTTTTAATTTACATCTTCACCATCCGTTGCTGATACTGCGGTGTCATTATAGTGACTGATACTTACTTTTTATCTCATATGCTTTTATGTTGGGAGCAATAGACTGATAGGACTTATATCTGGTAGGCAATATTGATGATCCGTATGTGTATCAATAATTTTATCAAGCCGAGCAATTTGCTATTCGAGTTAAGTTTGAAGTTTCTCAACACTTTTAAACCAAGCTCTACGAGTTGAACTGGACACTTAAGCATTCAATAATTTCACTATATCTCATTACATTTTAGCATGTTGAGTTGATCTATTGTAACTAATTAATGTTAAAGGTGCTCAAGACGTATTGTTAAGATAATTGTCTGAGCTGGCACAAACTTTTACTGACCAATCTTATGATGCGTTATCTAGAATTGGTAAACTTTCAGTGTTTAATAATTAAAAAATAGAAGTCTGTACTGAATAGTATTAATTCAAATGAAGAAACTGAATATTAAGCCAATTAAACATATATGAGCCTCCGTTTTACACTATAACTAGTTTCAAGCATAGTGGTTATTGAGCATTTGAAAGTTTCAACTCTCATATCCCCCTCTATGTGAATAGCAAAAATTATAAGGAACATGTAAGACCATATACTAATTGCGCCATTTGGATTAAACTATATTATTGTGCTTGTGGTCTTTATCTTCTGTCTGTTTTGCGTTTGAGTTATCTGAATTGATTGCTGGGAGATTCATTTGCATGAGGGAGTTTTACTATTATATGACAATTAGGTTTCACAAGTTTCAACTAAAATGGATGCCAGACTTGGTTTGACTTCTAAGAGGAACACTGTGATCAGATTTCATCTGTGTGGAAAGGCCAAAGAGAGCTTTAGTTTCTCCTTTTCTTAAACATGGAACATTGTTGGTGGTGCTAATATATATTTTGTAATTCCCTGTCATGTGGACATGAAGCTCACTCTCTAAATTATTATCAATTAGGTTGATATTTTTTCTGTTTCTGTCAAAACAATGGCTATGGGTCAACTTTTATATGTGTCCATCAGGTTGCTGATTCTACAATATCTTACCAGATTTCTTAAAGTATTTTAATTATGGGAAGTGCTAAAAAGTAACTCCTCATCAATCCTAAATAGTTCATTGTTACACTCGAGCAAATGTCTATACAAAGTCAGTGAGAACTTTAATATGAGAATTACTATTAGAAATCTATGTGTGTCATTTGTATGAATGATGCTGGTTGACTGAAACTTTTCAGTTCATGTCTGATAAGTGTTCATAATTTGGCAAGTGCAGTTATCTTCAAGAACGTGCTGCAAGGGACAAGTCATTTTCATATGAGGTATAATAATAGATATTATATATTCTATGAAAGGTCTGACAAATTGTAGCATGGGATGTCTGGTTCTTATACATTTGATACATGTCATATATAACAATATTAATGTGGAGGCAGGTGTGGCCTGGCTGCCAAGTAGATGCTTCTAGGGTCGTATGAAGGTTTAGAAAGATTATGTTGCACTTTTGCTATCAATTATAGATTTTAGCGTAGCCACATCAGTTCCATGGCGTAATAGTGATGGAGTTCTTTGCCGTATTATTGTTTCTTGTAATTGTCAAATTGGAAATTAAATCCTCAAATTGTTGCTTGACTATTGTCAAATTGCTGCCTATTGATCATTCCATTAAGTTGATTTTATTGTTTTTGTGGAAGATTTTCTACAGTATGTTTCATGTGTCTTGTTCTTAGCTTCTGAATCTCATCAAAGCAGAAAATGCTCCATGCATTTTATGCCCATATGGGAACGGAAATCGTGTTATTATTTACTGTTTAGTGACTTGCATCTTATTAATGCACAAATATTGGAGTAGGTGGTGATTGTTGATGATGGAAGTGCGGATGGTACAAAGAGGGTTGCTTTTGACTTTGTGAAGAGATACACTGTGGAAAATGTCAGAGTAGTCCTTCTTGGACGGAACCATGGGAAAGGAGAAGCTATAAGAAAAGTAAGTCGATTCTGAATAATTACTTGAGCAATACTTTTACATGTTATTTATCCTAGTTTTTGTACTACCACAAATCATTGAATCTTTTGCTTCTGGGAAGCATTGTCAAACAGGGCATGCTCCATTCACGCGGTGAACTACTTCTAATGCTTGATGCTGATGGGGCGACTAAAGTGAGTGACCTTGAGAAACTTGAAAATCAGGTCGGTGGCCATTCTACTATTTTGAGGTGCTTTATATGGGAAATAGGCTTGACCCTTATTTTGGATACAAAACTAAGACTATTCCACTCTATTTTCTGAAAATTCATTTCCCTATACACGAGCTCCTTTCTTTTCATTCTTTGTCTCTTCATGATTACCTTCCCACCTTCCTCATCTGTTTTCTCTTAACATGAAGTATAATAGCTGTTACAACACAAATTAGTAGTTACTTTATATAAATATTCATGTAATGATTATCACTTTTGTTTTATGTAGTTAGTGTGCTAGATAACCAACTTCATTAAATGACACAATATTTGTCAGATTAGCCCTAGTTGAAATGCATGATATCAAGTCAGACTTGTTTTGTAATTGAAACCAACACACCAACTTTGAAAAATAACTAATCCAACACTTTTTCATTCTTAACAAATCCAAGATAATCATTTCTTCCCCATCTCCAATATGTTAAAAATGAAACCAAATGTTCCTTATATTCTTTGTGAAGCATTTCTTTTGGTCACATCTAATTTCTGAGCTTAGTTTGTGCAACTTAACTGATGATTTCCCAGTCAGATTCATGCAGTTGCTCTCAAGGAACGCCAGCTTAGAGATTCTTCAGCCAGTGATTTAGCTTTAAGGATCTCCAATGTCCCCATTGCTGCTTTTGGGTCACGTGCTCATCTTGAGGAGAAGGCTCTAGCTACAGTTGAGTCATGCTGCTTAGTACTTCTAGTGTGCATTATGATGAGTTTGTTTTTGGTTTATGCTTATATTGTAGTTATTCTTTGTTAAATGTTCGTATTATTTTTCAGAGGAAATGGTATCGAAATTTTTTGATGAAGGGATTCCATTTGGTAGTTCTCTTGGCTGCTGGCCCTGGAATTAAGGACACCCAGGTAATACAGGCTTGAGTAGTATTCCCGAAGTTCCATCATTTCCATTGTTCTTCTTTGTTCCGTTTTCTTTCTGGAGGCGTGTATGTCATTATGGTTTTCTTTGTTTCTTTTTCTTCCCTCTTTAAATGTGTGTGGGTTTTTGTGGGTGTGACCTACCTTTTATGCTTTTGAGAGATAACAGGACCTTTCTAGTCTCCAAGTGTTCACCTATGAATTTCCTCATTGCTACATGAATTTAAATTATTTATTCCTTCTTAATCATTGCATTGATTCTTTGAGGTTAATGTTACGAGACTTTAAAAATCAAAATAATTCTTCGCATAGTTCTGTATTATTTAAATACTTTTTTATTCGTATACTATATTGTTCAATATAAATGCTAAAAAATACTGCACAATGGGGGGAGCATCCACTACCACCCAAAATGTAGAAGATAAATTTTTGTTTTACATCTTTCTTTTTCTGATTTGCTCACCCTTGCTTTTCTGCATGTTCCAGTGTGGTTTTAAAATGTTCACTAGAGCTGCTGCACGGAAGCTTTTCATAAACATTCGCTTAAAACGGTAAACGTTACTTTTAGCTGCGGTTCCTAGAAAATTACTTTTGTATGAGGTGCAATGCTTTACATGATTTTACATTTCTTAGGATTACTTAGAACCCCTCCAAAATAGCATAATTACACTTTACTCCTTCAAGTTCGGAAGTTATTCTAGACCTCCAAAACGCTCTGTGAGCCCAACTAGAATGGGTGAAATTCGTAGTTTATCCTTGATGTGATTTGACTATGACATGCCAAGAGGTGTCTTTATGAAGTTTATATTGTCGTAAGATGGTATTGTAATATCTTTACTATTAGGAGTATGTTGTGATGTTCGGAAATGGTGATAGATGTAGATGCAAGATATGCTGATTGTTTAAGATATGTTGTAATATCCTTCACTAAATTCCAAATCCATTCATCCAAGTGGATCCCTAGTGAGTTTGATGAACTTAATTTAGTTATTGCACCTGTAAAGTTCAACTCGCACATTTGTTCTGTTCTATGTTTTACTGCATTCTCCTTTATCCTCTCCGACCTTGACATTTTGCAGGTGGTGCTTTGATGTCGAATTAGTCTACTTGTGCAAATTGTTCCACATCCCCATGATTGAGATCTCCGTAAATTGGTCAGAAATTCCAGGATCAAAGGTTAATCTGTTAAGCATTCCAAATATGCTGTGGGAGCTGGCTCTCATGTCTCTTGGTTATAGAACTGGCATGTGGAAAATCCATTCATGAAACTTTACTACTTGCTAATTAAAGTCATTGATCTGAAATCGAAAACTGGTACTGTGATTCTAACATGTTAAGCAAACAGATATACGAATTCCTGTGGTCGTTCACTAACATTTGTTGCTAAACTCATGACTCTCAATTGTAATCTTTCTACCACATCTCTTCAGGATCCGTTGCATATTTGACTGTTAATCCATGATTTTAAATCTTTCAACAGAATTCGTAGTTTTCATGACATCATTTGATTATCGAGGGAAACCATATGCAATCAAAACGTTTTTCACTGTCGTTCTCTGTCCATCTAGTGTCTAATGTCGAGAGCCTTAATATTGAGGGGTTGACTTTTTGTTCTTTTGACATTTATAACATTGATTATGACATCAAAGTCTGAGTGATGGTTGTGCATAAAACTGAGCTGTGCAGTGCAGTGCAGTGCAGTGCAGATGTGTTGTATGCTTCTTGCTCTATATAATGCTAAAAGCTCATAATCATGAATTGAAATTCTTGTCTGCTTTTTCTTGCTTTTTAAGTAGTGAATATATAAAAAAAAATAAAGATAATTTATGCAACTTGAGGTTAAGTTCAATTATACAAATATTCTGCAAAATTATAAGTATATTCTTGAGGTTATAATTGTAATTACGAGTATACCTCTTGTTCAAAGGCAAAATTTTACAATTACAATCCCCAAGGTAGATCGCATCGGCACCCCTTACACTCATGATTCTGAAAAAGAGTGCTTGTGGTTTTTGTATAATTAAATATATCTAAGGGGTATTAGTACAATTTAGCCAAAACTTAAGTTAATTATCAGATGTTTCCAATTTTTTTTTTAAATAAGATTTAATTTACTACTACATCATCCATTACATTAAAATTCAAATATTCAATATTTTTTAAAATTAATAAATATACTCAAAATAAATAAAAAATAAAAAATAAAATATTATTATGAAGAGTTGACTATATACCCACCACCTCCATATTAACTTTGTTTCAAAACGTATCAACAATTAACATTTTAGGTATGAAATTAAACTCCATGAGGGCTGACCACTACATATTTTCAACTCTACCATAATTGAAGAATTGAATATAAATAATTATAGAAAAGAAAAAGAAACTAGGAACATAGAATATTAATATCAATCTGATAATTCATAACAAAAAATATTACAAAGTCTACATACAACAAAATTAATGACAAAATAACTACCAAATCAACGCTTACATGTTAGGAAATATAGCATCAATGTGCATACTTTGAATCCAATGTCTCATTAGGCAAACAAATGATAGTTTTTATATTTGATTTCTAGAAAATAAATGCTGAAATGTATCTATTAAGACATTAATATTAAATATTTTTTCTCTAATAATTTAAACTTTCAAATGAAATTATTATTTACTATTGAATTAGAGTTAGCCGAATAAGAGGCCCTGAGTTTGAAAAAGTTTCATGTGCAAAGTCCGCATGTGATGAAACGTGTTAAAATATTAATATAATTTTTTTTAACAATTTGAAGTTTTAAATAAGATTATCGTTTAACAACGTTCGTCCCAAAATTCAAAATTATAATAATTGGCTTCAATTAAAGGAAATGGTTTATGAATAATAAAGTGATGTGTGGGGAAGAGCTCCTTACATTTGTCAACTCGTCGCAGCCTAAATTTGGGTAGGATGGTTGGAGCTCTCAAAATCATCTTTGAAATTCGGTTCTGACTGAGTGACCACAATAGCATCTATAATTATTTTTGGTGAATTGTAATTTTAGAAGCAGCAAAATTATATTTTTAGTCTCGAAGATAAAATTTAATATTTTAGTCTTTTATTTAAAAGATTTTTAAAAAGATTACAAAATTGATAAAACTCGACATATTTAGTCATATACTTTACAGAATTTTTGAAATGGACTCAATATTGAAAAAACCCAACATATTTAGTCCAATAAATCCTGTAAAGCATATAACTAAATATGTCTCATAAAACAGATTAATGAATGTGTTGAATTTTCTTAATTTAGATATCATTTTTTAAAATTTCGTAAAGTAAAGGACTAAAAATATTGAACTTCTATCCTACGGGACTGCGTATAAGTATAATTTTGCCATTTAAAAACATCTAAAAACTTAAAGTATAATTATTTTGGGATTGTTCGAAAACACAATAATCTGCGTTACAAAAAAAAAAAATGTTTGGAGCTTTTGAGGAACTATGATTTTACAAAATTTATATTAATTATTTTAAAAATCAATTAAATGAGAAGTAATTCTTTTATAATGTCTTTGATTCGACTTTTGTATATGTATGAGTATTTGTCTATTTTATTTACTATCTTTTTTTTTAATAAAAACAAATATTAATCATTCTATAAAGATCTTAAAGATTAATATAAATATATTTGAAAATATATATCCAATATAATAATACATATGTAGAGGACTCAAATCTTTTTGAGTTCTCAACTTTAAAATTAAAGTAAAACTTCATTCACATTGTTTATTGTGTTTTAATATATCTATGATACGAAATTATTGATTGAACTATTTTTTAATATCTTGATGTATTTTTCGAGTATTTTATTTTATTTTTATTTTTAAAAATTATTAAAGTTGGTTCCTCTACTCTCCTTTCCGAATTTATGACCTATTTTTTATATTAACAATAACTACAAATACTTATCTGACAAATATCCACACGTTTCATGAAACTCGAACTCATAACTTCGAACTTATTCATAAGACCTCATTTTTAGGGTGTGTTTGATTGGGGTGAAAAATGGAGGAATAAGAAAATAAAAGTAAAAATGAATGTATAAGAGATAATATTGCGTTTGGTTATGAGGAAAAAATGGAGGTGAAGTAAAACTCAATGTATATGAAACTCCTCGTAGTCCAATTTTCGTTTTCGTCCAAAATTGGGCGGAAAAGTGGGAGTATAAGGCTAAAAAGACAAAAAATATGTTTTTCTTTTTTATTTACTCTATTACCTATATAATATATATATATATATATATATATATATATATAATATAATTTCACTTCAATTCTTCTCGCTGATAATACCGTACATAATTGATAAAGAAAAAATAACAAATTGATGAAAAACTACTGCATCAAAGTCAACAATCAAGTAAACAATCTTGTTAGTAATTTTATTTATTTAAACTTAATAGTTTAGATAAATGAATAATACATAAGAAATATTCTTATTATTATTGATAAAATTTTTATTAGTAAGATTTTTAAAATTTTGATTATAAAATTATTAGTATAATATTAATTTATTTATTTTCTGATACAAAGTGAGAGAAGGGGTAATTTAATAAAATTATAAAAGTTAGTCGTTTCTTCTCAATTTGTTTTCTTCGTACCAAACAAGGGACAGTGTTTGAAATTTACTCCCCTTCCAATCATACCAAACAACTTAAAGGAAAACTATTATCCTTTCCCTCCACTTCCACTTCCACCTCCCCCCTTCCATTTTTTTTTTCACTCACTTGAACCAAACGAACTCTTAATCTCAATCATTAGATTAAAGCATTATTGATCGTTATTGGGACACTTGATCACCCCTCTGAAATATTGTCAATTATTTTGTTGGCACGAAAATAAATTATTTTACTGACCCAACTTTGGATATTTTAATAAATCGTCAAGAATTATATGCTGAGAGTTGGATTTTATTTCACTATTAGCATGAAATAAAATTATAAGGCTGTGACGAAACCGAATTATTATACAATAAAACAAACACTTATTAAAAGGACAAAGGAATGAACAAGACAGATATCTTGTAAACCTAATCACTTTGTCTGGAGTTGTCTTTTCATAGGTTATAAAAATATTTGGAAAAATGAGTTTTGAAAATTTTAATCAGGAAGTTGTGAGTTCAAGTTCTATTAATTATAGTAGGCTTTTTATTTTAATGTGAACGAAAGTACGTCGAATATTATTTTTTCAAGAGACAAAAATTACTGTAAATATCAAATCATGGCTTGAGAGTCGGTGCTTTTTGTTTCGTTATATAATTGAGGATAAATTATAATTAGCTCTCTTAACATTTAACATAATTATAAATACTCTCTCATTATTTCATAAAATTATATAACCTTTAAATGGATGTCTGAATTGTCAACTATGTCCTTACCGTACCTTTTCGTTCTCTTTTTTTTTTTAAAGTGAAAAATGAGATGAGGTGGATGGAAAATTTTAAAAAACTATAAGTAAAATTATCCGCTTAGTCCAAAAAAAAGTAAAAAATTTTAAAAAAATGAGTAACATTATTATAATTCACAGTTCTCAATAACATTTTGCCCAATTCACTAGCAAATATGAACGAACACCTAATGAAAAATTAACAAATTTGTTAGTTGTTATCGTTAAAATAAAGGGTATTAATAATTTTTTTAAATAATAAAAAAATATTTATAATTATATCAATTATTAAGAGAGCTCGTCATAATTTACCTATAGGAAGAGGGAATAATCAGATAGGTTTAGGTGTCATCTTGTAGTTCATACAGTGGAAGTTCTGGAATGATTTTAATTAAAGCGGTCAAAACCTGTCATGCATTAGAATTATTTTTTCGGCTCATTTTGAAAAAAAACTGGTCAAAACAAAAACCAAACAAAGTAATGAAACTTGGCAATGGAGTTTCCAATTCATCATCCGAAAATTCTTATTTAAATCAAGTTTAGTCCAACTCGACATAATAAATATATTATATTTATTATATAATAGGTCATTTTTTTCAAAAGTATACATCAATCACAAAACAATATATATAAGTACTTTTCGTGTAATTAATTCAAATTTAAGCGAACCCGTTTTGAAATAGAATTTAGCGTCAATGGTCAAAGGTTGATAAGAAAACAAATGGTTATCTTCCCTGAATTACATATGCAAATCCACTTTAAAGAGTGGTTGGATTGTCAAATGTGGTAATGGAGTGGTTACACTTCCAACCTCATCAAATATATATATATATATTGATTGTATGTTGAAAAAACACATTAACTGCATAGCATTCAAAAATGGGGTCTTTGATGCAGGAGTTGAAGAGACAAGCTTCCTTCTTCTTGAGACAGAAAATCAAGACTGCAAGATTGGCACTCACTGATGTTACTCCTGCACAGATGTAAGTTTTCCCATCCTATATTAATATCCTACGTTAGGACAACGTGTGTTGAGGTGGGAGACAACACAAAACTAAGTGTTAACTGAATATTTGAACTTTATAGTTAGTAAACGACGGGCGAAATATGTACAATATTTAGGTTGAAACATGAAAACCAATTGCAAATTGCGAGAGTTAACAGCTCTCTTGAATTCTTAAAAAACGAAGTTGGCTACCTCCCGCGTTTTCAAGTAGTGTTTTTTTTCTGATCGGGTGAATTTTGTGCTTATAATTAGTATTTTTACGAGAAGATTTGTTGTATTTATCTCGAAAAAAGTATAGCTAATGAATGTTTTTGGTTGGGAGGATGAATTAGATTGACAGAAGAGGTAACAAATGGAGATTCAATGGCAGCAGATGTTCATGCAATCACCCTCATTTCTCGTGCTGCTTTCGAAGTGGATGATTATGAGAGAATTGTGCACATTCTGCATCTCAGGTTTCTCTTTTTTTTTTTTTTTTTGTTCCCTTTTTACGCATATTTCTTGCAAAATATATTCATAATATTTAGAATTAAATCCTTGGCTCCCCAAGCATGAATTTTAATTGGTTGAGTTTTACTCCGACTTGCATATATCTCCAATAATATTTATTAATTATTTATAGTTCTAAATAAATCAATCAATTACTCGATGAAATCGATTGGTTAAAGTTTGTGTGAATTCAATTTGTTAACTATAAGTTTTGAAGTTGGATTCGAGCTCGACTCATGTTTGATCCAATTAAACTTCAATTAGAACGATAATAAAATCAAATTCTAACATAGTTTTTTAAGTTCGATATTATATCAAACAAGCTTGATCAATAACGTGTTCATCTCAACTCAAATTATTTACAGCCCCTCTCTACAAATCGAGTTAGGGGGTTGCGTCACTTTTTTCTTTAAATTTCAGGAGTTGCATCCCTTCTTCTTTTTTTCGATAAAGGGTTTATTTTTGTGTAAAATAAGAAGTTAATCTTTGTCTCAATAATTATATATAGATCCAATTAATGTTGTGTGTCTTTTTTCTATTGTGTTCAGGTTGTCTAAGTTTGATGAAGTGAACTGGAGAGGCTCTTACAAGGCTCTTGTTCTTCTTGAGCACCTTCTCACCCATGGACCACAGAGAATTGCTGAGGAATTTGAATCTGATCAAGATTTTATTACAGATATGGCAAATTTTAGTTATGTGGATGACAAAGGGTTGGTAATATCTTCCTTTTCCTTTTAATATTTTGCGATCAAGCTAATACTGTATAGATACACGAATACAGTACGATACAAATACAACAACGTGAATAAACATAAGAAATATACGATGGAGATATGGACGATACACATTAACTAAAAAAATTAAGGAATTTTAATTAGATTGCGAAAATCAACTGTACAAATATGTACAATCAACAATTTATGGAAAATAAATTACATTAATGATCAAGAAATATTGATATTAAGGATCTGTATTCGTCGATGGAACACATTGTAGTACATTCTGACATGCATGTGAGTGTCGTTTCGTATTTAGGTATTCAAACAGTATAACTCCCTTTTTTAGAGTATCGATGCATCATAAGTTCACTAAACAGTAAATGAAGCTGACAATGTAAGTATTACTACTGCATGTAGGTTCGACTGGGGATTGAGTGTGAAGAAGAAAGCTGAAAGAGTAATAGAGCTTCTTGAAGATAGGGTATATCTGAAAGAAGAAAGAGCAAAAGCCAGAAAACTAACATTTGGGATCAAAGGGTTTGGGAGTTTTAGCCAGAATGTAAGCTCCACCGACGGCACCAATTCTCATGCAGTTTTGAGATCAAACTCTCTCTTGTTTGGTGATCACCATCATCATCATGATGTTGAATTGGAGAGTAACTTATTGGCATCACATGAGTACAGCAACTTATTAGCAACAAACAAGAGGATGGCTGATGATAACTTAAAGGGATGGTCAAAAACGTACCGGAGCCATGGATATGCGATGGAAGAGGATCATCCATTTTGGGATAAGGAGCATCAGACCAGAGTCTCGCTTCTGTCTTCTGTATAATCAAAACAGGTATAAACATATATAGATGGATAAGAGAGAGAGAGAGAGAGAGAGAGGTTATGTCTGTTTGTGTGATGTTTATATGCCTGTAAAGTTTCTCAAAAGTGATGAAAAACATGTCTTTGCTTTCAAGCATATAAAGAATGGATCCAGTGAGATGCCAACATAGAGAGTTCAATCATCATACAAGAGCACTAACAAGGATTTATTCAGGTTGAAGCTGAAGCAATACTCCAATACATGGTAATGCAGAAAGAATGCCATAACTGAACCGTGTAACTAAGCTTCCAACAGAACACGAACAGACAACAGAACACCATATAACGAGATCGTAAGGATTTCCCCCAATATAATTGAACCAGTCCATGCTGCATTGGGCAATCAGTTTCTAGGATTTTTTGCAAAGCAAGAATCAGAATTATGCTGATCCACATTCACACAATGTACATCTAGAACTTGTATTAGGAACATGTATATATTCAATACGTGAAAAGGGCGAAGCACAAGACAATATGATTGGAACTTCTTAATCAAAAAATTAAGAATGAGAACATCCAGAAATCAACCCCTCGCCTCTCAAGATAAATCAATCCAACATGAGAACAACAAATATAGAAAACAAAACTATTACTAGAAGGTTGCAAGCTGCATTCCTGGCCACTAACAGAAAGTACATCATGTGTCGATAGGTTCTCGCACTGCCCTGATTAGAAGCACTTTCTATGCACAATGGACGGACCCGACTCATCATACTCAGCCTTTGCGATCCACATCTGCACAAAAGATAAGAATTGCGTTTAAGAAGATTCAGAATCAAGTTTAATGAAACACACAAAGAATAAAACACGCCAAGATACTAACCTGTTGGAAAGTGCTGAGAGATGCCAAATAGACCCTCCAATCCAGACACTGTATTTCCTTTCAGGAGGAGCAACAACCTTAATCTTCATGCTACTTGGAGCTAGGGCTGTAATTTCCTTGCTCATCCTGTCAGCAATACCAGTGAACATGGTAGAACCACCACTGAGTACGATATTTCCATAAAGGTCTTTTCTAATATCCACATCGCACTTCATTATGGAGTTGTACGTGGTCTCATGGACTCCTGCTGCTTCCATTCCAATCATTGAAGGCTGGAAAAGAACTTCAGGACATCGGAATCGCTCATTACCAATGGTAATCACCTGCCCATCAGGCAACTCGTAGCTCTTCTCCACGGAGGAACTAGTCTTTGCAGTCTCAAGCTCCTGCTCGTAGTCAAGGGCAATGTAAGATAACTTTTCTTTCATGTCTCTCACAATTTCTCGCTCTGCTGAGGTGGTGAATGAGTAACCACGCTCAGTAAGAATTTTCATCAAGTAATCAGTAAGGTCACGACCAGCCAAGTCAAGACGGAGGATAGCATGTGGGAGGGAATACCCCTCATAGATGGGGACAGTATGACTGACACCATCACCAGAATCCAGCACAATACCTAGGCAGAAAGAAAACTTTGATTTATTATCAACATAAAAATCAAGTTAAAATTGAATCCCTGACTTCTCTTGCCCATAACATATACCCCACAGAAGTGGACAGCTGAGGAATGTAGAGCATCATAAACGACTCTGTTACAGTCATCAAGTTCCAACATACATCTTTTAAAGTGAGATTAAGTCTGAGACACCAAATTCTGATTCCCATCAAACTAGAAGCTTCTAGAAACTGGCACCAGCAAGTTAAATCACTCCAATATTTTGAATTACAAACTGATTGAAACATAAGAGATGCTTACCAGTAGTACGACCACTAGCATAGAGGGAAAGAACGGCCTGAATAGCCACATACATAGCAGGAGTGTTGAACGTTTCAAACATAATCTGAGTCATCTTCTCCCTATTAGCCTTTGGATTGAGTGGTGCTTCAGTCAGGAGAACAGGGTGTTCTTCTGGGGCAACACGAAGCTCATTATAGAATGTGTGATGCCATATCTTCTCCATGTCATCCCAATTGCTAACAATACCGTGCTCAATAGGGTACTTTAGAGTTAAAATACCACGTTTTGACTGAGCTTCATCCCCAACATATGCATCTTTTTGGCCCATACCCACCATCACACCTGTGTGAGGGACGACGACCAACAATGCTAGGAAATACTGCTCGTGGAGCATCATCCCCAGCAAATCCAGCCTATAATCAACACAAACATCTCTGTCAAACTCACTGATAGGAGCCAGAACCAATAAGGGAACAAAACAGACAGCAGTTGTAAATTTATCAACAATGAAAATCTAATTATACCTTAACCATTCCTGTTCCATTGTCGCACACGAGTGGCTGAATATCCTCCCCTTCTGCCATCTTTTATTACTTCCTGCATGAAAAAGTAACTTCGATCAGCAGACAATTGTTGACCATATCAGCTCCTATAAGTTTTTTTTTTTTAATTACAAGATATTTCAGGATCCTGCATTCATATATATATATATATATATATATATATATATATATATATATATAAAGGGTTGTCTTGTATTTCTATGAAGCAGCCTACAAAAGTGAGATCATAACAAATAACCACCATTCATAAGTATATGAAAGGATGAGCAACTACGACCGGTTTAAAAATGAGAAAGAAAAAGTAATCATATGTAATCACATTGTTATCCAATAGAATTTTCAAGACAGATTTGCTATTCCGCTTTAAATCATCTCCAACTAAACACCCTTGGGAGTTCATACTTTCAATGGATTAAAATTGAAACTTCCAATAATGAAATCAAAACGAATTTCACTGGATCAAAATTGACAATAGTGAAATCAAATGAACCCCACAACCTACCCATATCCCATGCATGCCGATTTCTCTTTCGTTTCAAATAGCTCTAATCAGATTCATTTACTTTTAATTCTGAAATAAAAGGTGAAAAAGCTCCAATGTTTAGCTCAGCAGAGAGTCAAGAACCTAACAAAGACCCTCATCATGATCCGAGCACATCGAATCAACATCAATTAAATTACCAAAAGAATTTACATCACATTTACTCCCAATAAAACATGCCACAATCAGTAACAAGAGAATGTAATGCCTACAATATGCATCGGCTGGCAAGAAATCCAATAGTAAATTTCAAATATAGAAATCAAAAGTAATTTACCAGGAGGGAAAAAAGAAAAAAAAAAGTAACAAAAAAAAGATCATAGGAAAAAATCCATCCAAATCAAAATTCCATAAACATGCAGATCCGATTCCACAGCAACGCTCATCAACAATGACAATACAATGTAAAAAACTAATCCTCACATTTCATGATTCCAGAAAACAATAAACATTTACATTCATCATAACCACATAAAATCACTAGCTCTCTCCTCTAAAAGAACAAAATCAACGTAAATAAACAACACAAAAATGGCGGGACACGAAACATCAGCAGCAGAAACTAAACGAATAAATCACCACGAAACAGATCGAATTAGAAAACTACAATGCAGACAGCAGATTCCAAAGAGAGAAAGGAAAGCATTAGAGAGAGAGAGAGAGAGGGGAGGGAAGGCGAAGTGGAGATGGAGACCTTCGGGGGTTGGAGGCTCAACTATTGGCTCTTGGGAGAGTGAGAGTTGTTCTTCTTCAATCTTCGAAATGAAAGATTGAAGTGGGGGTTATATGAAGAAGATTGGGGAGATGTAGACCGTTGGATGTAAGGAGTCTGGATGTACGGTGGAGGGTGACACGTTGTGGGGTATCATTATTTCCACTCAAATATTTGAAGTTGTGCTGTCCACTCCACTCCTCCTCCTCTCTTTTCGCTTTTACTCTCTTCCTCTCTACAATTATATCAACTTTTTAAAATATTATTATTATTAATAACAACAATAATATATTGCTATTTATTATTAGGATAAATTAAGGACCTCCCTTGAAATTTGATAAAATTATGAATATTTCCTCATTTTTTTAAAAATTACTAATACCTTCTGATTTTAATGATCTTTTAATAATTAGTCCAATCCATTAGGTTCCTATCCATTTTTTGTGTTGAACTGACAAAAAAAAAAAAATACTCTTGTGGATTAAAAAATATAATTTTATTTATTTTTAAAAAAAATATTTTAAGGGCAAAGATGACAATTTTATACATCTATCCAAGGATTACATAATTTCATCAAACATCAGAGGGATATTTGTAATTTTTCAAACAATAAAGAGGTATTTGTAGTTATGTCAAATGTTAGGGGAGGTCATTGTAATACTCTTATTATTATTAAGATAATTACTATGTCCTTCCCCAAAATTTTGGTGTAATTACATCTTATAAACATTAGTCAAAATTTATCAATATTAATAAAAATCTAATAAAAATGCAATTTTACCTTGAGTTACTTTTATACATTTTCACACATTAATGCATGTGATGGAGTATATCATCAGTGTTACAAAGACAGTTAATCTCCAAATTAATTATTTGTTTTGCAATAAACTCTTAAATATATTATAAGATGTTTTGAGAAGCTTTTAAACTCAGTCGAACCCTCTTAGATGAAATTCGGTTTCAATCTAATTATATGAATAAGTATATTTCAGTCACATTTGACTAAAATTAAAGAGTTTAATGTCATTTATCCCCCATGTGATATTATAAATGAGCAAATTACTCCATATGAAAAAAGATAATAATTCCCCCCCCCCCCTTGTTTTTTAAAATGAGGCAATTTGTCTCTTTAGACAGGGAGGTAAATTACTTCATTAAAAAAAACGATAAATTGTTGCATTTTATAAAACATAAGAAAGTAAATTGATATATCTTGTTTCACATATGACTAATTTACTTATTTGCAATATCACAGGGGAGTTGCTTGCATTTTTGTCTAAAATTAAATGGTAATGCATGATAATGATTAAGAAAAATATTTCATAATGAAATAAATTAAAATCAATATAAATAAAGTAAAATACAAAATAAATGGTTACTGAAATTTCAGCTAATAATTGGAAATTCATAATTAAATTGGACAATAAATTAAAATTGATGTTTCATATATAAGAGGTTGCAGCATGCAAGATATATATTTTAATTTCAGCCTGCAAGATATAAATTTTAATTATTTAAATACATCGGTAGTTTTAATCAAATCAATATATTATTATTGCAAAATTTAGTATGCAATATATCAATATTTCTAAATCAACCAATAAACTTAAAGTAAATAAAAAAAACAAACAACAACATACTACTATTAAAGATAAACTATTAAATCGTACATCTGTAGAACTCGAATTCACGATATCTTGATTGTGAAATTTCAATCTCACTACTCAAATAAGGGATCATTGATAGGTTGTAGGTTTGATTCATCGGAATGTGAATATTTAATTTATCTCTATAGTAGTTTTTATTTATTTATTTATTTCTATTAAATATATGCTTGAATTTGAAATTTGTGATATATATATAATATATATATATATATATATATATATTCCAAGAATGTAATACACTATGGTCATCTTTACTTTGGGTGATTAGCCATGATATCATGGCTAATCACCTTTTATTTTTTGTTTACTTCATTTTTTATTAGCTTGTGATTAGTGCTTTAAACTTGGTATATGGTGTGATTTTTTTATGATATAATCACAATTTAATATATCCCATTTTAATCACATAACTCCAAGTAAATGTGGCCTATATTCATTAAAAAAAACACAGCTTATATTTAATTCATGACCTTTCCTCAATGCCAAACTTAATTTAATTTATAATTAATTTTAATTGATTGGATAAATAAATAAGTAATTTAATTTGATCAAACTTTTTGTTAATTGAGTTAATCAAAATTAAAGTAATTAATCATTAACTTGTCGAATTAATAAATTCATCTTATCGAATTTATATTAGTCCAATCGAACTTTTAGTCGGTTTAATCAAAATCATATAAAATTTAAGTTACGACACCAAAAATAATATTTTTATTTCCAAATTAAAGTAACTAACGTTTCAAATCAACGTTGCTGTTAACTTTTTAACGGGAAGGTACAAGGGACAAAATTCCGAAAAATTTGAAATATACAAAAGTAAATGCACTAAAAAAATGGATTATTCCATTCATTACAAGCCATGATTTAAAATTTTATGATAAATCAATATTATCTATTACGATCAAATAAAATCGATGAGAAAATTTAAAATTTGGCCATGATTAATCAACATTCGCCGTATAGTGCCGAAATATTTGTTATAGTTCTTAACTGTAACAAATGTTTTGATCCCACTTGCAGAAATAAACGACTAACAATCACTATGCAGTCGTGATTGATTAGTGTTTGTTAATATTTTTAACTTTTAATTATGGTAATTAACTATAACGAGAATTATATACATTTTTTCTAACGATGTGAGAAATACATAATTAATGGGATCGAATTTGAATAAAATCTAAATTATAGGACTAAAAAATAATATTTTTTCCCAACTATTGTTGTTGCTAAATTATTTTTGTCCTCATTGATATAACTAATTTCACTTTCGGTTTTTCATCAAACTTTCGGTTGCCTAATTTTTCTTCAACTCCACTTTTTTGGTAAAAGCATGTTGCCAAGCGCCTAACAATTTGTATTCATTCAAATTCTTTTCAGATAATTACATTTACACTTCTTGATTTATGATTTTATTTATACGAATCATTTCTATATTTTGAAATTTTGCACATAAATTATCATAAAAATCAACATCATTTATACAAATGATCCATATTTTTTAAAAAATTACACCTATACCTCCCAAAAATATTAATAATATTACACAAATTAAATATGCTTTTTGACTGTCAGGAATGATTTCTGTAATTACGTAAAAGATGGAGTGATTGTGTAATAAACCATAAATCAGATGGTGTAAATATAATTATCCCTATTCTTTTAAAAAATTTCTCTAAATTTTTTGGATCTCAATTTATTTTAGCAAGGAAAATATAAAAAGCATGAATAATTGTAAACATATCATATATTGTAGATGAGTAAGTATCATTGTCAAAATAAATAACTTTTACGGTAAATTATATTGAGTTCCACTGTGATTTGATATAATTATAAATACTGGATCTGAAAAATTATCAATATCCTCCCTAATATTTGGCACAATTATATAACTCTTGGATGAAAAGATGTCAATATAATTACATAAACTATCTCTACTTTTTATCGCCATAGGTGATTTTTATAATTATATAAAAAGTTAGGGATGACTTGTGTAAACGAAGTCCATAGATCAGGCGATTTAAATATACTTATTAGGTAATCTTATATACTTATATATGATGCAGTTTGTTGAGTCATCAGTATGCCGTTGCATAAAGTGTTATCGACTGTGGTTGAAAATTTCACATATTTATTTTTAAAGAGACGCCTCTCTAAAAAAAAAAAGGTTTTACAAAATTCTCGTTTACAATCAATACAAGACGCATTTCATCACTGTCACTATCATATTTATACAAATATTGATCAGTGTGATATATATGATTGTTAATTAAATTTTAAAGATTTCAAAAACATAAAATAAATTAAATAAATAAAATCTTGGGCACTGTGAAGGAGTTTGGGTTGTGGGTAATGATTGTTGCAAAGATTTGAGAGAGCTTTATGAGATTGAGATCCCCAAATAATAATATTATTGATGTTTTAGCTTAACTATTAAAATTAAAATTTTATGAACAAATTTAAAATTATGAATTAAATTTTAAATAATATATAAATATTTATTTCACTTTATATAAATTTATAATAATTTACTTGAATTAATCAACTCAATATATTATTTAATATATTAATATATATAATATAATTATGTAAAGAAAAAGAACCCTAAAAGAATTAAAGAGATGTGCATGTGTAGTGTCATAAAAGTGAATTCCTTTTTGCTGATACTGCTGACAATTTGCAGTATATATAGAATTGTTAGGTTAGCTTTATGGATGGGGAATGTTCTTTTCCATGTGAAGGGGACATTTTTCTCCAATTAAGTACCTATAATTTAAATAGATGGGCTCATTTCTTATTTATGTTATACAATATAATCTCAAATTCTTTTGTTAATTTCATTTAATTTTATAATTTTAATTAAATTTTTAGAGTTTTTTTCAATATATAATATGTTATTTTGGTATCACTCGATAATATTCTTATTCATCGCGTACAATTATCATCGATACCGCTATTTTTTACCATGCTCCCAGCTCAGAATTTGCGGAATAAGTTGTTTGATGATGAGGTGTGTTGATGCATCTCACGCTCTAGTGCCGTGTCCTTTTGCTAGACTGATGTTCGGCCTTTTTAATTGATATCATATTTATACGTGTATTGTATACTGTCGGACCCACCTTTAGGTTATAGTCTAATTTAACTATATTTTTAAATTTAAAAAGAACATGTATCTTTCGTTCATTAATGTGACACCAACATGCAATACGGTTTGATGATCTGGACTCGTCACTGCCCATTGCAACGATCGTTGGAACTGGTAGAGTGTTTCAAGTTTTGTTCTTCTTCCCTTGTTCGTCGAACTGCTAACATGGTTGCCTAGAAATGTGCTAGGGATTTTTCTGTGTCTCATACTGTGGTGTTTAATGTGCCCAAGTTTGCTAATCGCTTCGTATTGAGCGACTTTACTTTCGATTGAAGAATATCATTCCCATTTTAAAAAATAAAAGAATTTATTATAATGAGCTTTCTTGATTTTGATATAATCACGAATACTCTCTTGTCGTTTAAAAAATTACAAATACCTCCCTGCTCACTTGATGTTTGATGAAATTATTAATTATGTAATCTTTTAATGGAAGTATGAGATTGTCAACTTTGCCATCGATGTATTTCTTTTCTAGAAAAAAACCTAAAAATGTAAAAAAGAAAATTCAAACAAGGTAGGTGGAAAATTTTGAAAAATTGAAAAAAAAAAAACTTATCCACATATTCCATAAAAAAATTTAAAAAAAATAAGTAAATTATAATTCATAGTCTGCAAAAGGCATTTTAATCAGTTTACAATAAAAAATGAATGAAAACTAACAAATTAAGCTAGTTGTTAGACGATTGCGAAAATCAAGGGAGTATCGATAATTTTTCAAATAAGATATTTATAATTATATCAAATATTAAAGAAACTTGTTGTAATTATTAAAAAAAAACTCTTAAGCTAGTATTCTTGATGTGGTTGCCGGTTATGCCCATTAAATAAATATTCAATTCCTTCACTAATGAAGTCACAAATTTTGTAATTTAGTTGTATAATCAATTATAAAATTATAAATCCAAACGTAATAATCACTTTTTCTAACATCGATTATTCAAAATTTATTCTCCCACAATCAATTATCTAACCATCAAACCAAATTACGCCTAAAAACACATTCAAGCATACATAATCGCAAGATCCACGACACTAATGAAACACCAGGAAGTCAACAAATAACAAAACACTTTCATTAAAAAAAACGAGTATCATAACAAATAAAAAATTTATGATCTGGAGAACCCTTTCTTCAAGTTTTCAGTAAACTAAAATAAAAAAGTTTTCCAAGGTTTGAACGAAAAAACATTGAAATTTAATCCACATGACACTGCAACATCTTTCTCATGCTTCGACCTTCCAAGAAGACGGGCAGGATCGCCCTTAACCGATGAAGCAATCTCAGCAAGCTCAGCCATATCTTTCGCGGTTAGCTCCACGGCTAAAGCCCCGATGTTCTGTTCGAGATTGTGGATTCGAGTCGTACCCGGTATGGGACACACATTGTTTCCCTGGTGATGGACCCACGCCAAAGCAAGCTGCGACGTCGTGCATCCCTTTCGGGTCGCCATATCTTTGACCCGCTCATACAACTTGTGGTTATGCTCCAAATTCTCGGGTTGAAACATTGGGATAGACTGCAAGGGCACGTAGCAGAAATCACATGAGGGTGCATTCAAATTGATGGATTTGAATTTAAGGGAATGATTTGACGAGAAGATTTCAAATGACTAAATTTAAAAAAATTTGAAATACATCAATATTCCTAAATTGTACACCCATTATACAATAAATATATTGCACTTATTATATAATTAATTTAAATTCGATCGAGTCGGGACTTGACAAGAATTTCCAATAGTAAAATAACTATTTTAAACATATATAGTAAGGATGGAATTCCAACCTTTCGAAAATCAGTTTCAGACATGTTGTCGACCAATTTTGCACCCGATGAGAGGAATCCCTTTGCGAGAGGACTGTACACTACAATTCCAATGCCAAGTTCTCTGAAACCACATCAACAACCATGATAATACAACAATTCGAGACGCAATTAAATAAGTCGGTTAAAATATTAATATCAAATATCCATACGGAACTACTATAAAAATTATATACTAATCGTTAATATCAGATAATTATATCTAGTTAACACTTACTGTCAAAATGGAACAACACGTAACATTAAAGTAAATAACACCTCATGCATTGGTGGGATTCGGACATATGACTTATAGTCATGGGGCCTTAGTTTCGCCAATTTTTTTTTTTCCTAATGTCATGTTGCTTTCCTAGCTTACGATGTATAATAAGAGAGTATTTGTCAAACTGCAAGTAGGAATTACTTCTTCCTCTGCATCTCTTATCCACATAGACCACTCTAACTGTACTGCTGTTATTGGATGGACAGCATGGGCTCTTCTGATTGTCGAAGCTGAGGCTTCAGATAGACCGATGTACTTTATTTTTCCTTCTTCCACTAGCTTTTTCAGTTCTCCCACCTTTTGCAAAACGGAGGTTCCGAACAATCACGAAACTATTAAATACAAGAATACTAGACAATTGAACTACACTACAAAATATAATATTAATGATAGAATATTAAGTGATAATTTTTTCAAAATTGTCGCTGAAAATATGTATTGAGTCACGGTAATTTTGATCATATTAAAATATAACTATTAGTGGGATTTGTTTTAAATGAACTTATTCTTAGTTTTTTAAATAATGAAATATTTTGCATAGAAGTATTCACATAACATAATAAAACTAATGACGTAAAAATAAAACAATTTAATAAATTTTTTTTTTAAATAAAAATAAAGAAAACTCTTGGCTCAGTTATTATACAATGAATTTTGATAAATTATTTCATAAACTTAATAGGATTCTTGTAGATAATAAGTTTTTTTTCCGAGGTTCACAATATTGGGCTCGAGGCATCTAAATATAATAACTTTTGAATAAAATTAACAATACATTATATTTCTTACGAAAGAATACAATTAAATTTAATTCCACTGAGTCCCCCTTAAACGTTATAAGAAATAGATAAAGTTCATATTAAACTACAATATGTATCATAAGGACAACTACGATAAAGAAATTATTGTTATGTTGCCATCTTAACAATTCATTATTTTAGTTGTATTTCATTTCTGTACTTTTTCTTACGCGGCATTCAAAAAGCTACCGGTGTTGCGGCTCATTCTATTATCTGCAATACAACCATTTGGCCGAGAATTAGTTGGCCGCTTATGATTTCTTCCCTTTCCGTGTTTCAATGCATGTAATGCTTTATTCATGCAAAATAATGTAGGTTCTTTCGAATCGAAAAAAATTCTACTTCAATTAATAAGTTAACTTATGTATCGAATTAACGAACACTCTTCTGAAGAATCAATAAAGATTCACGTGATACCGCACTGTAATTTATGCTCGAGGTGCTTTGAACGTAATGCAACAGCATCGGTACGCGTTACAACGACCTGTACCAACGACACTTCATGCATATATCTTTTCTTGATCATTAACTAATACGGGTTAAAGTGCAAATTCACACCCTGATAGTTCATATTGCAAATTGAGGCAATTCATTACCACCGCCTCCCCTGTGAAAAAAAATGTCTAACGTTAAAATTACCACCCTGTAACAAAAAATAGACCCCCAATTACTATCCCTCAAGCGAATTCAAATTGTACTTGCAGGCGCGCTCTTATAGTGTTATTTCTTTTTTGATTTTTTTTCATTTTAATATTAGAAGTTACATTTATACACCTTATTTAATTTCAAGTTAGATGTTTATTTGCTCTATAGGTCCAAATTGAACTAGTAATCTACCGTTCAGATTTTGGAATTATATTTTACATCTACGATTGAATATTAAACAAATAATATTATAAATGAATACTGCATATAAAAATATAATATATATAATAATAGTTAATTATTATCTTACTATATTTATATATATAGTAGCAGAAGAGAGAGAGAGGAGAGAAGAGAGAGCAGACAGGTGGACGAGAGGGGAGGGGGCGGCAGACCGGCGAGGAGGGCGGCGGCGGAGAATGGGGAAGGAGAAGAACGGAGAGGGGGACGCGACGATGAGGAGGAGAGAAAGGAAGAGAGATAGAGAGGAGGAGAGAGACCGAACGGGGGAAGGGGAGAGGGGAGGGGAAGCCGCAGAGACGAAGAGGGGGAGAGGGGAAGAGGAGCAGCGGACGGCGCTGGCGAGGAAGGGGATGGGCGGTGGCTGGTTTGGAGATCGGGGGTGGCTGGTGGGTTTGGCCGGTGGGGGTGGCTAGGTTGCGTGGTATTTTAGGGGTGGGGTGGCCGAGCGATGGGTTTGCCAGGTGAGGGCGTGGCTGGTTGGCTGGTTGGGGGGTGGGAGTAGGGGCGTGGCACAGGTGGCGGCTGTGCGACGTTGGGGAATGGTTGTGGCGCGCGGTGGGGGTGGGGTGCTGGCTGGTGTCGGCACGTGGGGGTGGGTGTTTGTAGCTGGTGGCGCGCAGTGGGGTGGGTGGTGCGGTGGTGGCGCGGAGTGGGGAATGGTTGAGTGGCTGGTTTAGGGTGGGTGGGTAGGGTTGGTTTTTTTATTTTTTTGTTTAACAAAAAGGTATTAAAAATATTAAATATGTTTATATATAAAGATAGTATATTTATTCTTTCATTATATTTCTATATATTATGATTAATATATGATATATTGTATAAAATATTTTTTGGAGAAATATTCACTCACAGTCTCAAGAGAGGAGAGTGCATTACACACATACTTTTAAGGGGTAAATTGCTCGTCTTAAAAACACAGGAGGTAATTTGATATTATTTTTTTCACAGTGGGATATTTTGCACATAACCCATATCACATGGGGTAGCATATATTTTTCCCTTAATAATACATATGTTGCAGTGATTCTTGGATCAATTCGCAGTAAAATAAAAGTAAAGGGGAAATCCAAAACTAACCGCGACTTCAATAGGCCGAGTGGTGTCGATACGGTGCAGGTAATAGAGATCAATGCAGTCGACGCCCAGCCTCTTCAAACTGCCCTCGCAACAGGCGCGTATGTAGGCTGGATCGCCGACGATGTTTAGCTTCCCGTTCTCAAAACTCAATCCGCATTTTGTTGCCAATTCCACTTTCTCTCTCATTCCTCCCTTCAGAGCCTATACAAATAAAATGTGTTTAATGCAATTTATCCCCTATGATATTGTAAATGAACCCCTATAAAAGAAAATATAGCATTTTACTCTTCTGTGCTTTTAAAAATGAAGCGACTTAAACCCCTAGACAGGGGGGTAAATCGTTTATTTTGAAAAGCACAGGGGTGTAAATTGCCGCATTTTAAAAAACACAAGGGGGTAAATTGCTAAAAAAATAATTCATAGGGGAGTAATTTGCACATTTGCATTATCACAGGGGTAACTTGCATTTTTCCCCAAAGACAATTTTGTCTATATTAGCAGATTCCCAAGAAAAAAGATTTCAATACCATTTGATATGGAATACACACGGATAATTTGTTAATTCTTTTATATATATATATATAAAATATATTTGTTCATTTGCATCTCAATTGGGGTGAATTGCATTTTTTTCCCCATCAAAATATCAGATTTACATTCTCATTTTTTTACGGGGTATTCTAAAGGAGCTTATAATCTTCTGATATTTTATTTTTGAATCTTTATACAAAGGTTTTGTGAGGATATTAGAGCTTATATAAGTTCACTCATACACATCTGAAAGGTCTGGTATGGCCTAATTGTTGCAAAATTGATTAATAAACTAATTTATTATAGTTATGAAGGACTAATTATTTGCAATAATTAATTTTAAAAAAAATTATGACGTTTGGATTCATAATTTTTATAATTAATTATAATAAATACCGATATTAATATATATGTAGTAGAAAGCATTTTGATTTACTTCAAAGAGTTTTCACACTAGAAAAATAAATTAATAATTCTATACACTGTAAATAGTAAATCAATATTATTGATCTATCGCGATCAGACAAATTCAATGTAAAAATTTAAATTTGGCCACAGTTAGTTAATATCTGTAATGATTTTAGATACTACCAAAGTACCAGCTATAATTTGCTTCACCATAGAAATGATGACTAATAACACAAGTAAGGTTATGAAATCTTTATAACATGTATATATTAAAAATAGAACAGAAGACGCAATATCATTTGAATAAAAATGAACTAATAAAATCATGCCTTGCCGATGAGTATCTCATTGGTGTGGGGGCCGTAAACATCAGAGGTGTCGAGGAAGGTGATGCCGGAGTTGATGGCATGACGGATGACCTCTATCATCTCGGACTCGGGCTTCGGCTGCCCGTATAAGAATGACATGCTCATGCAGCCGAGTCCTTAAGTCGAGACTTCCAGGCCCTCGAACCCCAGCTTCATCCTCCCGACTTGTGTTTCGCTCTCTGTCTTCCCCATTGCTCGATTCAAGAAGAGAAGAAAGAGGATATATGGTGATTCTTCGAGACGAAGGGATGTTTAGATAAGATGAAGGGTGAATTAAAGAAATTATTCGACGAATTCGAACTTAGGCGAATAAAAAACCAAGAGACTATAAGACATAACTTCATGAATTTAAAATTATAATCAAATCTATAAGATTATTTTTTTATTACTTTTCTTGATGTAATTTTGGACTTATGCAAATTAACTAATATATCCCTCACATGCACATCAAATATTTCTTTATCCTATGGTTGATTAGGATTTCTTTTGACTGAATAAAAATGTGCTGCACAAAGCGTGAAGTATAATTGTTTTCCTAAACTATATATTAAACTTATGTTGAATTTGATAAAAAAAAAATTATTTAATATTTTATTTCTATGAATATTTTATTTTTCACTATGGTTATATTAATCCGGAATATATAGAATTGTTAGCTTGGCTTAGGGATGGGGATTGTTCTTTTGCATGTCTAGGGGAAATTTTTCTTCAATTAAGTACCTATAATTTAATTATTATTAGGGATAATTACATTCTCTTTGAGATTTGGTGTAATTACACGTAATCTCATGTGATTTAAAAAATACATCTAGCAGCCCTGAAGTTTGTTTCTGTCTAACAAATAAATCCCTCTGTTAGTCAAAAATTATTGAACTTGCTGATATTAGCAAAAAAAATTGAATGAAAATTAATATTTACCCTTGGTTGACTGATTCTTGATTTATTGCAGGTCAAATAATTTTTTTGGACTAACCTACCATTATAACAGTGAAGATATACCCCCTCATATGCATTAACGTATGAAGACATATAAGGGTAATTTGATCAAAAAAGATTTATTTAACTGCAATAATTAATAATAAATCAATACTATTAATATATATATAGATTTTTTTGTTAATATCAAAAAATTCGATGAATCATGATTAACGGAAGAATTTATTTGTTAGACGGAAGCAAACCTTAAGGTGCTAGATGTAATTTCTCAAGTCACAGGGAGTCTACATGTAATTACACCAAACCTCACGGGAAGGGAGTGTAATCATCCCTTAATATTATGTGTCCGATTGGATTTTTTGTTCTAGCAAATATACCCCTTATAACAGCTCATAGTAAAAGATATTTATTAAAATATTTATAATTTTAAAAAGGTATTTTATAATTTTTGAAATAATAAAAAATATTTATAATTAAGACTAATATCAAGAGAACCCCTTATTTACCCATATTGTAAACATCTATCCCTCTAAATCTTAATCACATGATATATAAGTTCATATAAAAATAATAATAAGTATTTGTGCAAAATGAAACTATTTTGGAGTGTAACTTTTTAGGGAATTGTTTTTAATCCATTAACTTGATTTTCGTTCAATTTTGGTTCACTAACTATGATAATTATCACATTTTGTATATTAACTTTAAAAAATATCAATTAGATACTTAAGTGGCTGATTTGTCCAATTTTAAATAAAAATTGATGATATAGCAAGTAATTGCTAATTTATCCGATGAAATGAGTCACGTCATTGTCTGACGTAACTAATATGTACACTGAACATTATATATGGCATAATTATTTAAATGTATACATAATTATAAAATAAATTATTTATATAATTAATATAATTTTTTTTAAAAAAAAACACACAAATACATCCATACCCTCCAAAAAAAACTAATTTATGCGACACATCGTCTGCATGCATATAATAAATAATCTTGTACACTTTAAACTATATTATAAATTAAAAAATATATATAACTCGATATATCAACTTCAAAAAATATGTTATCGACAAAAAAATGTAAACTCATAAAATTTATAATAATAAATAATTATTTTGTAAATATTTATAAATTATAAAAATAATTATTATTTTATAAATAATTTTAGATTATAAAAATATATTATTTTATATAATATAAATTTAAATAAAAAAATAACCCATCCAACCCTCAACCCCCACCCCCCCGCTCCTTGCCGCCATAGAAGGTGGCGACGCCGCCCCCAGCAGAGGGGGCCGATGCGCCACCACTGGGCGACTCGTCGTTGCCCCCCTCTGCCGGGGGTGGGGGGTTGGAGGGTAGGGATGTATTTTTTTTAAAATTATATTAATTATATAAATAATTTTATTTTATAATTATATTTATATTTATATATTATGTCACATAGGATGTCCAGTGTATATATTAGCCACGTTAGACAATGATGTGGCTCATTTCGCCAGACAAATAAGTAATTATCTGCCACATCATCAATTTCCAGTTAAATTGGATAAATCAGCAACTAGAGTATCTAATTGAAGCATTTTTCAAACTTAGCGTACAAAAAATATGATAATTATCATAGTTAGTGGACCAAAAATTAAACGAGAATCAAGTTAATAGACTAAATTTTTTTTTCCTAACTTTTAATTTCACTGTAATTATTCTATTAAATATTTTTTTAAGTTCGTCAATAACCTTAAAAACGAGGTTGGTTCTTTAAATTTAGTTACAATTTTTATTTGCGTAGTCAATTGAGAAATTATGAATCTAAACATTATAATCACTGTTTTCCAAAATTAATTATTTAAAATTCATCCTCTCATAATTAATTACTGGGTAAATTATGCTAAGTTCTCCAAAAAATTTATATAATTACAAATACCCTTTATTATTTGAGAAATTATTGATACCTCTATGATAACAACGTTCGTCTAGATGACCTATTCCATTTGCTTTGATTAAGGTGTTATTTAGATGTTGTATTGCATTGTCCGAAAAATTAGCAAATCACTGAAGACCTTCATTAAAAATAAAATAAATATCTCAACAAGTCGAAAATTTATGATCCCTTTATTCGAGTTTTCAATAAACTAAAATTTTCCCATAGTTTCAACGAAACACATCGAAATTTAGTCCATACACACAACACATGATAAATTATTTTCCCGAATAAAATCTTCTTTTTCATGATAAATTAGTTTAGTCTAAAAAAATTATTTGACTTGAAATAAGTCTGTAATAAATTAATCGAGTGCAAAATTAATTTTTATTTAATTTTTTTTATTAATATCAGCAAAATCTGTTAATTTTAACTAATGGATGGACTTATTGGTTAAACAAAAGCAAATATCAGAGATGCTATATGTAATTTCTCAAACCACAGGGGGTCTACGTATAATTACACCAAACTTCAGGGGATGAAAGTGTAATTATCCCTTTTAAAAATAAAAGAATTTTTACAATGAGCTTTCTTGAAATTTGACAAAATCAAATTACTCTCTCGTTTGAAAAATTACAAATATCCCCCTCCCCACTTGATGTTTGATGAAATTATTTAATCTTTCAATGGATGTTTGAAATTGTCAACTTTGCAATCGATATATTTCCTTTTTAGTAAAAAACCTAAAAATTATAAAATAAAATAAAAAGAAAGAAAATTCAAACAAGGTAGGTGGAAAATTTTGAAAAATTGAAAAAACATATCCACGTAATCCATAAAAAATTTATAATTTGTTTTAAAAAAATAAGTAAATTATAATTCATGAAGTAAGGGCATTTTAATCAGTTTACAACAAAAAATGGATGAAAAAATAAAGACTAACAAATTAGGCTAATTATTAGACGATCATGAAAATCAGGAGAGTATCAATAATTTTTCTCCACAATAAAAGGTATTAATTATAATTATGTCAAATCTTAAAGAATCGTTGTAATTTATTTTAAAAAAGAAAAAAGAAAAAGGAGAAAGAAACTCGTAAGCAATTATTCTTGATGTGGTTACTGTTATGCCCAATAAATAAATATTCAATTTCTTCACTAACCTTATGAATGAAATTACAAATTTTGGAATTTAGTTGTATAATCAATTATGAAATTATGAATCCAAACGTCATGACTATTTTTTCTAACACCAATTATTAAAAAAAATATTCTCTCATAATCAATTATCAAACCATCAAACCAAATTACGCCTAATTCACCCAAAAAAAACACGGCTAAATAGCCTAAAATCTTCATGTGTTTCAAGATTCAGCTAAAAATCCCATGTATTATATAAATAGGCTAAAAGCTCACTCTTTTTTTTTTTTTTTTTAATGTAGCTCAGTCTCATTTCTCTTTTAAATATAACTAACGGCGTTAAATTTTTTCAAAGTAACTATTATGCCCTTGTTTATTGTATATTATTCATTATTTCATTGAACCTTGGAACTCTTTCAAACTTATAAAAGCCGTAGGATCAAATCAATTCATTTTAAACGTTGAATTTTAAAAAATTAAAGGTCAAAATTTAATAAATTTATAAATTTATATTCTATACATATCATTAATTACAAAAATTAAATTACTATTTTATTCAAAATAAAAAAAATTAAGAAAAATAATCCCTTCCCCTGCGAACCAAACCTTGCCCCCATTCCCACCGCTGCAACCCCCACAGTCACACCCGCCGCCGCCCCCAGCCCAACTCGTGACCGCCACTAAGAGAGGGAGGTGACGGCGTCCGTCGCCCTTCTCTATGAGGGCGGGGCAACTTTTTTTTTTTTTTTAATTTTTAACTAATTTAATTAAATATGATTAAAAATAAATTAAGAAAAAATAAGTTTGTGAATTTTTTAACAAAAAGTAACATTTTAAAATGATAAGAAAAATCTATTGAAAATTTTAAATTTAAAAAAAAAAAATTGTAAATACATATATTAGTAAATTTAAATTTAATATATTATTTATTGTAAATACTATGAATTATTAAAAATGTATTTAAATTACATATTATTTAAATTTATTAAAAATCATTGTTACTGTTCATTAATATTTACATGGATAAATCTTTAATTTTATTTTTAAAAAAACTTAGTATATTATTTTTTGTATCGTGATATTAATTTAAATTTTTAAATTAAAATTATAAATTTAAAAAAATAACAAGTATAGAATATCATTAAAAATAAGGTTAAACAAATACATTTCATCATAGCAATTTTAAACACAATATTTGGACAATTCTATCAATTAATGGTAAAAATGGATCAAAACTCGCAAAAAAATCACGCCCACTTTCACCACCCACGAGTGCATCCCACCTTCCGTTAGTTTCTAATAAAAGGGGGCTTTACGTTGGGTTTTCGAAATCACAGAGGATTGTTTGCTTATTTTTAAAACACATAGGAGTTTCTAGCCATTTTTTAAAAGTACGGGAGGGTAAAATGCAATTTGGCCAAAAAACACATTCAAGCGCATATAATTGTAAGATCCTCAAAACTAATCAAACAGCAGAAAATCAACATATAATGAAAAGCTCCCATTAAAAAAACGAGTATCTTAACAGATAAAAAATTTATTATCTGGAGAACCCTTTATTCGAGTTTTCAATAAACTAAAATCGAAAACTTTTCCATAGTTTGAACGAAAAACATCAAAATTTAAGTCACACGACACTGCAACATCTTTCTCATGCATCGACCTTCCAAGAAGACAAGGGAGGAGTTTCCTCATGCCGCCATGTTGCCATTTCAGGGCCATATCGATCACCCTTCACCGACGAAGCAATCTCATCAAGCTCAGCCATCTCTTCAGCCGTCAGTTTCACGGCTAAAGCCTCAATGTTCTGCTCGAGATTGTTGATTCGAGTCGTACCCGGTATGGGACACACATTGTTTCCCTGGTGATGGACCCACGCCAAAGCAAGCTGCGACGTCGTGCATCCCTTTCCCTTTCGCTCATATCTTTGACCCGCTCATACAACTTGTGGTTATGCTCCAAATTCTCGGGTTGAAACATTGGGACAGACTGCAAGGGCACGTAGCAGAAATCACATGAGGGTGCAGCCTGATGGATTTAAATTTCAGGTAATGATTTGACGAGAAGATTTCAAATGATTAAATTTTTAAAAAATTTGAAATACATCAATGTTTTTAAGTTGTACACTATTACACAACAATATATTGCACTTATTATATAATTAATTTAGATTCGATCGAGTCGGGACTTGACTAGAATTTCCAATAATAAAATAACTATTTTAAACATAGTAAGGATGGAATGCCAACCTTTCGAAAATCAGTTTCAGACATGTTGTCTACCAATTTTGCACCCGATGAGAGGAATCCCTTTGCGAGAGGACTGTACACTACAATTCCAATGCCAAGTTCTCTGAAACCACATCAACAACCATGATAATACAACAATTCGAGACGCAATTAAATAAATCGGTTACAATTATTAATATCAAATATTCATACAGAACTACTATAAAAATTATATACTAATCGTCAATATCAGATATTATATCTAGTTAAACACTTACTGTCAAAATGGAACAACACGTAACATTAAAGTAAAATAACACTCATGCATTGGTGGGGTTCGGACATATGACCTTATAGTCATGGGGCCTTAATTTCGCCAATTTTTTTTTTCCTAATGTCATGTTGCTTTCCTAGCTTACGATGTATAATAAGAGAGTATTTGTCAAACCTGCAAGTAGGAATTACTTCTTCCTCTGCATCTCTTATCCACATAGACCACTCTAACTGTACTGCTGTTATTGGATGGACAGCATGGGCTCTTCTGATTGTCGAAGCTGAGGCTTCAGATAGACCGATGTACTTTATTTTTCCTTCTTCCACTAGCTTTTTCAGTTCTCCCACCTTTTGCAAAACGGAGGTTCCGAACAATCAGGAAACTATTAAATACAAGAATACTAGACAACTGAACTACACTACAATAAAAATATAATATTAATGATAGAGTATTAAGTGATAATTTTTTCAAAATTGTCGCTGGAAATATATATTGAGTCACGGTAATTTTGATCATATTAAAATATAACTATTAGTGGAATTTGTTTTCAATGAACTTATTCTTAGTTTAATAGTGATAATATTTGCATAAAAGTTGTTACAAATCAATAACTGATGGCGAAAAAATATTATTATACAGTAGAATCTTTATAAATTAATATTCGATAAATTAATGACTTCTCTAAAATAATAATTTTTTTCGATCCCAATTTGGGCCCAAGATCTAAATTATAATTTCAATAAATTAACAAGAAAATAATTTTTCGGAAGATCCTTATATAATTTTACTGTCCCTTCAATATTACAAAGTAATAATTCTGTAAAGCTAGCTACAAATATAATTATAGGACAACTTAGTAAAATTATTGTTTGTTGCTTCTTAAAAATTTAGGGATAATTACACTTCCCTCCCCTAAGGTTTGGTGTAATTACACGTAGACCCCCTGTGGTTTGAAAATTACACTTAGCACCCCGAAGTTTGCCTATATCTAACAAATAAGTTCCTCCGTTAGTCAACGTTCACCAAATTGACTGATATTAATGAACAAAATTAGAAAAAAAATCTATGTTAACTCTTTATTGGCTTATTGCATGTTAAATAATTTTTTTTTATTTTTTGTTAATATCAATTAATTTGGTGAATTTTGACAAACGAAGGGATTTATTTGTTAGATGAAAGCAAATTAGGGGTACTAGATGTAATTTTTCAAAATATAAGGAGGTTTACGTGTAATTACACCAAATCTTAGGGGAGATGAGTATAATTATCCCTAAAATTTAATTTTAGTTGTACTTCATTTCTATTTTTTCTTACAGGATTCATAAGTTACGGTGTTGCGCTCTCATATTGCAAAAAAATTTGCGGAGAATTGTTGGCGCTATGAGTATTTCCTTTTGCATCAATGCAATATATATGCTTTATTCATGAAAAATAATATAGGTTCTTTGAATCGAAAAAAAATTCTCTTCAAATTAACGAATTATCAATTTATCAATTAATGAACACCTCTTTAAATCAATAAAATTACGCGATTGCCGACACTATTAATTTGTTGAGGTTTTACGGTATGTAATTAACGCAACGGCGTGTACTGTGACAACCTCATAACGACAACTTCATGCATATTTTTTATCATTAATAATACATATGTTGCAGTGATTCTCGGATCAATTTGCAGTAAAATAAAAGTAGAGGGGAAATCCAAAACTAACCGCGACTTCAATAGGCCGAGTGGTGTCGATACGGTGCAGGTAATAGAGATCAATGTAGTCGACGCCCAGCCTCTTCAAACTGCCCTCGCAACAAGCCCGTATGTAGGCGGGATCGCCATCGATGTTCAGCTTCCCGTTCTCAAAATTCACTCCGCATTTTGTTGCCAATTCAACTCTCTCTCTCATTCTCCCTTAAGAGCCTATACAAAGACAATGAGTTTACTGTAAATTATCTCATGTGATATTATAAATAAGCAAAGTATATTTTTATAAAAAAAAAATATAGCAATTTATTAGAAATGAAGTAAATTGCTTCATTTTAAAACCACGGGGGGGGGGGGGGAGTAAATTGCTGTATTTTAAAAACACAAGAGGGTAAATTACTAAAAAAAAAAAATTCATAGAAGGGTAATTTTCACATTTCATTATCATAGGAAGTAAATTGCGTTTTTCCCCAAAGACAATTCTATCTATATTAGCATATTCCTAAGAAACAAAGAATAACAACGTCATTTGATATGGGATACACATGGGTAACTAGTTATTTTTTTTTTTTTTTTTTTTTTTTTACAGAGATTTTTTTGTTCATTTTGCATCTCAATTGGGGATAAATTGCATTTTTTTTCCCCCATCAAAATATCAAGATCTACGTTCTCATTTTTTACGGGGTACTCTAAAATAGCTTATAATCTTCTGATATTTTATTTTTGAATCTTATAACAAACGTCTTGTGAGATATTAGAGCTTATATAAATTCACTCATACACATTTGAAAGGTTTCGTATGGTCTGACTACTGCAAAATTGATTATAGACTAATTTATTATGGTTATGAAGGACTAATTATTCTGCAATAATTAACTTTAAAAAAATTATTATGACATTTGGATTCATAGTTTTATAATTAATTATATAATACCGATATTAATATATATATAGTAGAAAGCATTTTGATTTACTTCAAAGAGTTTTTACACTAGAAAAAATAAATTAATAAGTCTATACACTATAAATAGTAAATCAATATTTATCGATCTATCGCGATCAGACAAATTCAATGTGAAAATTTAAATTTGGCCACAGTTAGTTAATATCTGTAATGATTTTAGATACTACCAAAACACCAACTATAATTGACTTCACTCATAGAAACGACGACTAATACACAAAGTAAGGTTATTAGTATTTCTAATATATATATATATATATATATATATAATATATACATACACATCACATGTAAAATAAAATAAAATAAAACAGATGATGAAATCTTTATAGCATGTATAAATTAAAAATAGAACAGAAGACACAATATGATTTGAATAAAAATAAACTAATAAAATCATGCCTTGCCGATGAGTATCTCATTGGTGTGGGGGCCATAAACATCAGAGGTGTCGAGGAAGGTGACGCCGGAGTTGATGGCATGACGGATGACCTCTATCATCTCGGACTCAGGCTTCGGCTGCCCGTAGAAGCATGACATGCTCATGCAGCCGAGTCCTTGAGTCGACACTTCCAAGCCCTCGGACCCCAGCTTCATCCTTCCGACTTGTGTTTCGCTCTCTATCTTCCCCATTGCTCGATTCAAGAAGAGAAGAAAGAGGATATGTGGTGATTCTTCGAGACGAAGCGATGTTTAAATAAGAGGGAGGGTGAATTAAAGAAATTATCCGACGAATTCGAACTTAGGCTTATAAAAAAACCAAGAGGCTATAAGACATAACTTCATTAATTTAAAATTATAATAAAATCTATAAGATTATTTTTTATTACTTTTCTTGATGTAATTTTGGACTTATGCAAATTAACTATCAAATCCCTCACATGCACAGCAAATATTCCTTTATCCTATGGTTTGATTAGGTTTGTATAATTTAATATTACGGGCCTGTTTGGATTTCTTTTGACTAATAAAATGTGCTCGCGCAACGCGTGAAGTATATTTTTTTTTTTCTAAACTTATATTAAACTTATGTTGAATTTGATAAAAAAAAATTATTTAATATTTAATTAAGTACCTATAATTTAATTAATATTAGGGATAATTACATTCTCTTTAAGGTTTGGTGTAATTACACGTAGATCCCATATAATTTAAAAAACTACATCTAGCACTCCTGAAATTTGCTTCTGTCTAACAAATAAATCTCTCAGTTAGTCAAAATTCACTGAACCTACTGATATTAGCAAAAAAAATTGAATGAAAATTAATATTTACCCTCGATTGACTGATTCCTGACTTATTGCATGTCAAATAATTTTTTCTGGGCTAACCTACTATTATAACAGTGAAAATATACCTTCTTATATGCATTAACGTGTGAAGACATATAAGGGTAATTTGGTCAAAAAAATTTATTTAACATGCAATAAGTCAGTAATAAATCAATCAATGGTTAATATATATAGATTTTTTTTTTTATTAATATCAAAAAATTCGATGAATCATGATTAACGGAAGAACTTATTTGTTAGATCGAAGCAAACCTCAAGGTTGCTAGATGTAATTTCTCAAGTTACAGAGAGTTTACGTGTAATTACACCAAACCTCACGGGAAGGGAGTGTAATCATCCCTTAATATTATGTGTTCGTTTGGATTATTTTTGTTCTAGCAAATACCCTTATAACAGCTCATAATAAAAGATATTTGTTAAAATATTTATAATTTTAAGATGGTATTTATAATTTTTCAAATAATAAAAAATACTTATAATTAAGACTAATATCAGGAGAACCCCTTATTTACCCATATTGTAAACATCTATCCCTCTAAATCTTAATCATATGATATATAAGTACATATAAAAAAATAATAATAAGTATTTGTGCCAAATGCTTAGTGTTGTTTTACCATGATCAAATGCAAAGATATTGTTCAAGTGTCTTCAAAGATTTGACAAATCTGGAATATGAAACTATTTTGGTGTGTAACTTTTTAGGGAATTTTTTTTTTTAATCCATTAACTTCATTCTCGTTCAATTTTGATTCGCTAACTATGATAATTATCACATTTTATACATTAACTTTAAAAATGCTCCAATTAAATACTCCAGTGACTGATTTGTCCAATTTTGACCGAAAATTGATGATATGGCAAGTAATTACTAATTTATCGGGCGAAATGAGCCACGTCATTGTCTGACGTAGCTAATATGTACACTGAACATCCTATATGATATAATTATATTTAAATATATACATAATTATAAAAAAATTATTTGTATAATTAATATATATTTTTTTAAAAAATACACAAATACATCCATACCCTCCAAAAAATACTAACTTTCGTGACACATGGTCTATGCATGCATACAATAAATAATCTTACACACTTTAAAATGTATTATAAATTAAATAATATATATAACTCAATATATCAGCTTCAAAAAAATATATTATCGACAAAAAAAATGTAAACTCATAAAATTTATAATAATAAATAATTATTTTGTAAATATATAAATTATAAAAATAATTATTATTTTATAAAGAATTTTAGATTATAAAAAAATATTATCTTATATAATATAAATTTAAATAGAAAAAATAACCCATCTAACCCGCAACCTCCCCCCCCCAAGCCCCCCCCGCCCGCCGCCATAGAAGGTGGCAACCCGCCCCTAGCAGAGGGGGCCGACGCGCCACCATTGGGCGACTCGTCGTCGCCCCCCTCTATCGGGGGCGGCGGAGGTGGACCAGTAGGGGGTGGAGGGTAGGGATGTATTTTTGTAATTATTCTATTAAATATTTTTTTAATTTCGTCAATAACCTTAAAAAACTTTAAATTTTTTTTTTTATTTGCATATTTAATGTAGAAATTATGAATCTAAACGTTATAATTTTTTTCAAAATTAAAAAAAATTCAAAATCATTAATTTTAAATTTAATAATATAATTTTTATTATTTTAAATTTATTATAATAATCCGCTTGAATATATTTTTTATTTAGATTGCAAGTCCGAAAAATTAAAACCTTCATTAAAAAAAATAAATATCTCAACAGTCGAAAATTTATGATCCCTTTATTCGAGTTTTCAATAAACTAAAATTTTTCCATAGTTTTAACAAGCACACATCGAAATTTAATCAATATACACAACGCATGATAATTATTTTCCCAAATAAAATCTTTTTTTCATGCATTGTTAATATAACCTTCCAAGAAGACAAGGACGGAGTTCCTCATGTCGCCATGTTGCGATGCCAGGGCCAAACCTGTCACCCTTCACCAATGAGGCAATCTCATCAAGCTCAGCCATCTCTTCCGCCGTCAACTTCACGGCTAAAGCTCCGATGTTTTGCTCCAGATTGTGGATCCGGGTCGTACCCGGTATGGGACACACATCGTTTCCCTGGTGATGGACCCATGCCAAAGCAAGCTGTGATGGCGTGCATCCCTTCCAGGTTGCCATCTCTTTAACCCGTTCGAACAACTTCTTGTTATGCTCCAAATTCTCTGGTTGAAGCCTTGGGATAGACTACAAGGGTACGTCAAAAGTAAAATTTAAATCATTGATCTTCATCGTATAAAAATTTTAATTAAATATTTTGACTAAAATATATATGAATTAAGCTCGGGCGTCGTATTTAAGTATATATATATATATATATATATATATATATATAAGTACTTTTTGGTGTAAGAACATAGTTGAAAGTAAGAAGCGAAAATTTTATATACAATTTTTTCTATCATTGATTTTTAATAGTGATAAAAATTATGAAAATAAAGGTTGATCATACTTAGATCTCCTTCTAAAAATGTGATAATTTTAAAATTATACTTACACCCCCTCCAAAAATTCAATATTTACACCTGATCCCCTATCATTATAACTTGGACGAAAAATAATGTCGTTAGCAAAAAAAAGTATACGTAAATCTTCAATTTTAAACTGTTTATGGAAAAACTGTAATTTGACATTTTCAAAAGGAATTAAGTATAATTAACCCTAAAAATAATTGTCATTGTTTAATTATGAAATAATTAACATAAAAAATTAAAAATTCTTATTTTTCTCAATATATATATATATATATATATAATCAGTAGTAGTATTAAAATTATCACTTTTTTTTTTTTTTTGTCATAACAATTTTCATATAGTAAGGATGAAATGCCAACCTTTCGGAAATCATTTTCATGTATGTTCTCGACCACCTTTGCACCCGACGCCAAGAATCCCATTCCAAGAGGAGTGTACACTACAATTCCTATGCCAAGTTGTCTTGAAAGACATCAATTACATAATAAGTATAATATATTTATTATATATAGTTAATAGAGAATGATCAATCACATGATAAATGTAATTATATTTAATATGTGATTGATGCAATTCGACTAAACCTGATTTGAACAGAAAATCTTCTAATTTTTATGTTAGATTCGGGCTTATGATACATATCGAGAGAGTGTTGGTCAAACCTGCAAGTAGGAATCACTTCTTCCTCCGCATCACGTACCCACAAATTCCACTCTAATTGTACTGCTGTTATTGGATGAACAGCATGCGCTCTTCTGATTGTCGAAGCTGAGGCCTCGGATAGACCGATATACTTTATTTTTCCTTCCTCCACTAGTTTTTTCAGTTCTCCAACCTTTTGCAGAAAAAAGGTACAAAACAATAGAAAAGTACTATGAATAGGAAGATGGTATAACTAAATTACGCGATAACAAAAAATTAAAATTAATGAAAAATTGTCGAGTGGCAATAATTTTGATATTATTATAATATAATTATTAGTAATAAAAATTGTGCATAAAGAATTGTTACCACTATAAATGTGTAAAATGGTGATAAGATTTGCGTAAAAGTCGTCTTAGAGAAATAACAAGTGACAAAAACAATTATATATGAAATTGTTTATATAAATAATTAGTAATACGTGTATAGTGACGATTTAATAACAAAAAATAATTATATCCACTATATATAAAATTAATTATTCATAACAACAATTTATGCTCAAATTTGTATACTAATAATAATATTTTAACAAGATTAGAATTATTATCCCTTGACATATATTTTTGTATCCATTAAAATTGTAATTCAGCCTCCAATTAGTAATATTATCTCTTGTTGCAGTGTGATTCTTTATCCAATTTAATAAACAATTACACATATCTACTAAATAATTAGCTATCGCTGCAAGCGATTCCCACGAGTATATAGAAAATAACTATACTATGATATGAAGAGAAAAGAAAATTTATGAAAAGAAATAATCGTGGGTGTGAAGGGATGAGAAAGAAAGAGGTCTGTGAGAAGAAAAAAACGTAGAGTGGGATGAGAGAAAAAATAAATTTTGATTATGGGTTCATTAAAAGCATAGAAGTCTGCGACAGGAAAAAAAAAAAAAAAAAGAGTAGTGCATTGAGAAAGAAAAAAAAGGGATAAATGCATTTTTTGTCCTCAAACATAGTGACTAATGTGATTTTAATCCTCAAATAATTTAGGGTTGCAATTTTGGTTCAAAAACTTTAATTTTTTGGCACTTTTGGTCATTCCGTTAACTTTTCCGTTAAACTTAACGGAAATTTCATTTTAAGTGGAAAAAATTGCTATTTTCCTCCCATTTTGTGGTGTTTTTTGAAACTTTAAAAGAGAATAAACTAAAAAAAATTAATTTAAGCAACAATTTTTTAAAAAATTTATTGATAATTTTCTTATTATTAACAATTTTTTGTTAATACTATTTAGAAAATCTGTTGCTAATTATTTTTTATTCTCTTTTGAAGTTTGAAGAAAAATAAGAAAAATAAGTGCATTAGATTATAATTTAAAAAATATCAAATGGTAGAAAATAGCAACTTTTTCCACTTTAAATGAAATTTCCGTTAAGTTTAACGGAAAAGTTAACGGAAGGACCATAAGCGCCAAAAAAATTAAAGTTTGACGACCAAAATTGCAACCCTAAATTGTTTGTGGATCAAAATCGCATTAGTCACTATGTTTGAGGATTAAAAATGTATTTATCCCAAAAAAATATAATTGTGATATTATTAAAAATATAAAAATTACTATTTTAATCAAATTTTTCTTTAAAGGGAATAAATGAATTAAAGGATGAATTTAAATATTCAAAAAGATACGACAGATTTTTTTTATAATAATATAGATAATTTAATTGAACTATATATATATATATATATATATATTTAAAAAAAGCACACGTCGTCAATAATTAGTTAGTATGACACCTATGCATAAAACGAAAGTGTAATAAAACATCCACACTGTCTAAACGAACCGCGACTTCAATAGGAACAGTGGTGTCGATACGGTGCAGGTAATAGAGATCAATGCAGTCGACGCCCAGCCTCTTCAACTGCCCTCGCAACAGGCGCGTATGTAGGCTGGATCGCCGACGATGTTCAGCTTCCCGTTGTCAAAATTCAATCCGCATTTTGTTGCCAATTCCACTTTCTCTCTCATTCCTCCCTTCAGAGCCTATACAAAGAAAATGCGTTTAATGCAATTTATTTCCTATGATATTGTAAATGAACCCCTATAAAAGAAAATATAGCATTTTACTCTCCTGTGCTTTTGAAAATGAAGCGACTTAAACCCCTAGACAGGGGGGTAAATCGTTTTTTTTAAAAACACAGGGGAACAAATTACCGCATTTTAAAAAAACACAAGGGGGTAAATTGCTAAAAAAAAATAATTCATAGGGGAGTAATTTGCATATTTGCATTATCACAAGGGTAACTTGCATTTTTCCACAAAGACAATTCTGTCTATATTAGCAGATCCCCAAGAAAAAAGAATACAATTTGATATGGGATACACACGTGTAATTTATTAATTTTTTTATAGAGATTTTTTTGTTCATTTTGCATCTCAATTGGGGGTAAATTGCATTTTTTTTTCCCATCAAAATATCAAGATTTACATTCTCATTTTTTTTACGGGGTATTCTAAAGGAGCTTATAATCTTCTGATATTTTATTTTTGAATCTTATAACAAAGGTTTTGTGAGATATTAGAGCTTATATAAGTTCACTCATACACATATGAAAGGTCTGGTATGGCCTAATTGTTGCAAAATTGATTATAAACTAATTTATTATAGTTATGAAGGACCTAATTATTTTGCAATAATCAACTTTTAAAAAAATATTATGACGTTTGGATTCATAATTTTATAATTAATTATAATAAATACCGATAGTAATATATATATAGTAGAAAGCATTTTGATTTACTTCAAAAGTTTTCACACTAGAAAAATAAATTAATAATTCTATACACTGTAAATAGTAAATCAATATTATCAATCTATCGCAATCAGACAAATTCAATGTTGAAAATTTAAATTTGGCCACAGTTAGTTAATATCTATAATGATTTAAGATACTACCAAAACATCAGTTATAATTGACTTCACTTATAGAAACGACGACTAATAACACAAGTAAGGTTAATTAGTTTTCAACACGGTCTAATATATATATATACACATCACATGTAAAAAAATTAAAATAAAATAGATGATGAAATCTTTATAGCATGTATATATTAAAAATAAAACAGAAGACGCAATATGATTTGAATAAAAATGAACTAATAAAATCATACCTTGCCAATGAGTATCTCATTGGTGTGGGGGCCGTAAACATCAGAGGTATCGAGGAAGGTGACGCTGGAGTTGATGGCATGATGGATGACCTCTATCATCTCGAACTCGGGCTTCGGCAGCCCGCATAAGTATGACATGCCCATGCACCCTAGCCCCTGAGTCGACACTACCAAGCCCTCGGACCCCAGCTTCATCCTCCCCACTCTTAGATTGCCATTTGTCGCCATTACTTCTTCCTCCCGTACTTCGAAGATGATTTTCCTTTCTTTTTCTAGAATTAGTGAAGATGAGGTATTATTTATAGACGTCGAACATCTTCTATCACACTTGTTCCCCCTCACATCAATATGTGATTGATATGTATTCCATCAATACATTGATAAAGGCTTTAATGCAATTTACCCCCTTGTAATATTGTAAATGAGCAAATTACTCCCTATGAAAAAAAAATATATATATAGCAATTTATCCTCTCTGTATTTTTTAAAATGACGCAATTTATCCACCCGTCTAAGGAGATAAATCGTAAAACTACAGAGGGTACAAAGAGCAAATTGCTAAAAAAAATCATAAAAAAATAATTTGCAAATTTACATTATCATATGTGGTAAATTCCATTTTCCCTATTACTAAACACAAGGAGGAAGAAGTGGCTGTATTTATTGCTTGGTGAGGAGGGTGAGGGTATGCAGTAGGCATGGCATTGTAGTTAGGATGGGTAGATTTTGGCATTTTTTTCAATTCATAATAGGGGTTTGTTTGGATATTTAAATTATTAGTAGGACTAAATTTTAGTTCTATGCATTCGCGGCTCTGTCCGGAACCTGTCTTAAACCTAATAAAAGTAGTCATACGTTATTATAGCACGTCATTCTTATATGTATATAATAAATAATTTTTATATTTTAAAATATATTATAAATAAGAGTAAAATATACAAATCAATACATTACATTAAAAAAGAAAGAAAGAAAATATTATTTTATCAGTTAATGTAAATTTTTTTAAAAAATGAATAACTTAATTATCTTATTGAAGGGCATTTTTGGTATTACAAAAAATTGTGCCGTGGTATCATTAACCGTCATTTGTGAGTGTGGAGGCTCTTTCTTTTTTATATTAGTATAGATAATTAAAGTTATTTTGAATTTTAAAAAAATAGTGATACATGTATATGTAAAAATAAATTATATTCTTAACATGATTTATTCGATTATTTATAACCTTACGTGTCATTATTTTTTTTTAATACAATTATATAATTAAAAATAATAATCAAGTTTTGCGGGTTAAATTCATTGGGTCTAGACGTGGGCAGAACTAGTTCGTAATCCTATACGCCAAGGCCGAGTCTAGTTGGGAACTTGGACGGGCAAGTCTTTAAGCTTTTTCAGAAATTCCCAATATCCTACAAGATAGCTAAAACCCCTCTTGTTTTAAACCAAACCTATGGCACGAAAAATTATAGTGCAAACTGGTGCTCAAATTTAAACTAATTTTAACGAGAATATATTTATTATGTAATTAATGTCGTTTAAAGAGATTAAACAATCTCCCAAACCAGGTATATGTAAAACATTGGATTTATTCATTTTATGTCTTTAAGGCATTTCACATTATTCCTGGATTTAGATCCATTTTAGGTTGTAACCTTTCTCCATTTATGTATTTAGTTATTTTTTGACAAATTTAGTTCGAACATCTACTTTTCTTTTTTTTTTTTTTCTTTCAATTGATTTAATGATCTATAGTTTCAAGGGCAAAAAATGAGATACATTCAAGTGTAAAAGGATTAAAATTATCGACGCGTTATTAAATTTGTTAAAGAATAACTAAATAATATGTTCAAAACTAAATTTCTTAAAAAACTAAATGTGTACGCGGAATATATTACAAAATAAAAATACTAACGATTGAAAATTATAGACCACGAATATAATTTACCATAAGCATTTTGCCTCCACCTACCTACCTACATATACATACATATATGTATGTATGTATATGCGTATATATTTTGACAGACTATAGAATAGAACATTTCAGCAATTTGATTGATGCTCTGGACAGTTTACACAGTCTTACAAAGTGGGCATGAAAATTTTAGGGTAAATTACACTTTTGGTCCTTATATTTTGCCCAAAATCAATTTGGGTCCCTACTTTTTTTCAACTATGTTCTCAAATCCATTAATTTTAGCTCCAACTTTAACAGTTGGACAAAAATATAACGATTTGTAAAGATTAGGGACAAAATCGTGCCTCAAAAAAAAAAATACAAGCAAACCTCTTTTGATAAATTTACCCCCTATAAAAAAAAAATAACAATTTATCTCATGTATTTTTTAAAATATAGTAATTTAGGTAAATTGTTTTAAAAAGTACAAGGGGGTAAATTGCTATTTTATTTTCTTATGAGGGTAATTTGTTCATTTGCAAGATCATCGGGGTAAATTGCTATTCACCCAAAAAATTAGGGATCAAAATCAATTTTGGGCAAACTATTGGGACTAAAAGTGTAATTTACCCAAAATTTTAGAAGTGTGTTGAGTGTTGTTAATTAAAGGGTAGGGTTAGGTTTAACTCACAAATATAATTTGGAACGGTTGACATCTTTTTTTTGGAATGATAGGCACATTTTCTTGAAAAAGTTGGGATGTTGTTTGAGAGTTTATAAGTGTTTAATAAATATATTAAAAGAGGAGTCTATAAAATTTAAAAATAAAAATGCTAAAAAAATGATTATCAAATTTACTTTTAATATTTTACTAAATTTTAATTTTTATAAAATTATCATTAGTGATAATACTTTATAAACTCTAAGATCTCAGTTTAATCAAAATATGTTAGAAGCTTATTTTTAAAATAAAATTAATATTATACATTTTAAAAAAATATTTTATAAGATGTGTGAATTTATAAAATATCAAACGTCTTCAAACTATGTGAAAGTTATAGAACGGCTATGGGAACGTTAGCAGGAGGGGTCCAATAGGCAAGACCCGTAGCATATAAAGTTCGGGGATAACTACACCATTCTTTTTTAAAATTTTATATAATTACACGTAAATCTCATGTTGTTTGATAAATTATATTTAATACTATTGATGTTTGTTTTCGTCTATCAAATAAACCTCAATATCAGTTAAAAATCAACAAGATTTGTTAATATTAGAAAAATATTTGAATGAAAATCCATATTTACCACTGACTTACTATTGACTTATTGCAGGTCAACAAATATTTTCTAATCAAACTACTCTTATAAGGACGAAGTTGTACATCCTCACATGCATCATCGCTTATGAAGATATATATATATATATATATATAACAGTAGTTTAATAAAAAAAAATCGTTTAATCTGCAGTTAGTTAGTTTAATAAGTGAATCAGAGATAAATATAGATTCTAATTTAATTTTTTTTTTCACTTATATAAGCAAATTCAGTAAATTTTAAAAAATTAAAAAATTTATTTATTAAAAAACAATACAAGAATACCATATATAATTTTTCAAATTACAAAAAAAATTAAGTTAAATTATACCAAATCTTGGTGTAATTATCCTAAATTTTGTTATCCTTAGTAGGTAGGATGCCAAGAAGATAGGACTCAAGTTGCACTTGATGATCCTATGACTGATGGAGTTGCTGTCTTAACAATCTCAATTTACAAATGATGCTGCTTCAATATATAGGCACCTGTCATGTCATCATTAATATTTCTAGGATAAAATTATTAATTAAGATCTTAAATAATTTGATGGAAAATTAAATTTTAAATTAAAGTTTATATTAAATTTGGGCTTTATAATATTATTTATTTATTTAAGATAAATCAACTGAAAGAGAAGTGTGAATTTATTTATTTTTTAAATTTTAGATTGACTAATTGGACAAAAATACGCTTAAGTACGGCCCGCTATGATGAATGACCACTTGTGAACGAATAGCTCATAATGTCACTGGAAGAAAATTTACTATTGGCTACAATATTATTTATTATGTACTGGTAAATAATTTTTTTTAATTATGATTAAATTAAAATTGAAGTAAAAATTTAAATTATACATCATGAAAATTATATTTGGCATGTATATAGAATATTTTTATCATAATAAATATTGTAGCCACATTCGTGAAAATCATAACAAAACATTGGGGTGTTAATAACTATATACTACGATTATTTATTTTTAATTATGATAATTAATCATAATTAAATATTAATTTTTTTTTAGTTTGTCCAAATCAGCTAGAAATGAACTCCAAGTCAACAAAACTTAACTCATGCCTAGCGATGCAAGCAGCGGCGCCCTATCAAAATTTAATAATCATTATAAATTGTTAGAAAAAATTAAATTAATGCAATTCAAAGTTGTAAGTTGAATTCATACCATGACATAAATATAACTAATTCTTATAACTATTACTCCGACAACGAGGGGTGATGTGAAATTTACAAGTTTATATTTTGAAAATATTGTAGAACACTTCATCATTGATATCAACAAATATTTTTCACTTAATATAACAAATTATCAAGTATCCAGTCATTCATCGTCTATCTTATTTCGCAATTTGATTTTAACGATATACATTGATGAAGCTCTTTCTACAAATATGGTCCCCACAGATAATATCAACGCCAGTTTAATAAGATGATATTATGAAAAAATATCACTCAATCATCTTGACGGGTTGACTTAAAAGATTGAAAACTCAGAACTTCGCCTCATGTTGAAAACATATGTTTCGAATTAATTTTTTAATTAAAACATATTACAAGAAGATATACCATCAGAATGAATCTTAGCAAGAAGCATATCTAAGTTTCATGGCCACTTAATAACAAATTTATTCATTCCCTAAAAGTCAAATAATCATAAATTTCACAATCAATTTTTATATCTAAGTTTGTTTATTTTGTTCACTTGAATAAAATATATGAAGAAATAAAAGTTAAACTTATCTTATAGATAAAAAAAAACTACAAAACTAAATAAAAGAACAAGTTGGTCAAAAATAAAAAAAAAAAATGAATAATATAAAACACAAACAATAGTATAGTGTTTGGACCTTGTTTTGGAGTATTTTATTTTGGTGTTTTGGATGTAGAGAGAAATAAGTGTGTATTGGAGATGAGAGGTATGTTTAGATTTGTGTTTTGAAACAATTTAAAATATTTTGATGTTGGGATTTAGGACACAAAAATTATTTTATTGTCAAATCATATCTCTTTTAAATATTTTTTATATATAAATATGTATATTATAAATATTGTATGTTTAATGCGGTATTTTTCTTAGGCAAAAATACTGTTCACTATCAAAGATGACTTTTTATATTATATTTATGTATAAAAGTGTGTGTATATATTATATATAGAAAATTCAAAAACAAAAAAAACACATAGATAAAGTGTGAAAAACAAAAATAGGTTTTGGGTGTTTTGTTTTGGTGTTTTTGAAATAGAGAGAGAAAAATAGAGATAAATAAATATGTATTTGATATAGATGGTTTGTTTGGACTTGTATTTTGAAATAATATAAAATAGTTTAAAATAAGTGATATATGTTTGATTTCAGAATTTAGGAGACAAAGATTATTGTTGATTGTCAAATCATGTCTTTATTATATATATTTTTAAATATAGTAAATATAATATTATAATATATAATATTATAATATAATAATATTATATATTATATATTATATGTATTAAATAATATATAATATAACATATTATAATATTTGGGCCTAAATTTAGACTACCTAAAAAAGTCAAAACCTACTAAATAAATCAAAAACATACAGTCAAGATGTGTGAAATAAAAAAACAAACATAAATTTGATTTTGGCCCATATCAGGAATGGGCTAAAACCCAATCCAAACATAGTCAAACATTATGTGTGTTTTATTTTATTTCATGAACTGACAAAAATTGAATTCAAACATTACCTAGGAATTTGGAAGAATCGTTACCTTGTGTAGACGGTTGAGAAATTTTTAAAATGGAGCAAGCTTTTTTTCTTGACTAAGTGAAAATTATATAACTCTGACTAACGGGAAGAGAATATCTAAAAGTGAGTAAATAAGAGAAATTACTTTTTCCAAATGAAAATATAATTTTGATTTTATTTTTCATTTTTATAAAGCTTCAGCTTCTTTTATTATCTAGTTTCTCGAGTCCCCATTCTTTCTTATGCTTTCTCGTCAATTTCTCATCAAATGTCAAATTATTAACTTACAATTAAAAAAAATACATATATCAAGATGTGTATTGAGCCAAAGCCCAATCAATATCACTCAATGCCACATTAAATATATATATATATATATATATATATTATATATATTAATTATATGCTAATAAACCTTAATCTTGAGCTAAATCTTGTCGACTACATAGACTTATAGGGCTTGGCACCACCCCTGGGTGCAAGATGAGCCGAATCAAGCTTGACTTGAGCTCCAACTACCTAATGAGTCGAGCTTGTGCCCTAAGTGTTTCTGTTCACCGACTTTTATTTTTTATTTTTTAAAATATTTTTAATATTTTATTACATATTCAATATTACACTACCATATATCAAATTTCATATTTATATTAAAATAATATTTGATTAATATCTCATATTTTAATTTTATATAATAACAATCTGGCATTTTAAAATATTTTAATAAACACATAGTTTGACAAATAAAATTAATTATTTTCACAATGACTTCGTTATTACACTCTTTTCTTTGTTCATCACTCAAACATCACTCTTTTGTACAAATCTCATTGCACACATTCAACATCTCTCAGATTACACAATTTGAAGACGGCGAGATGGATTACGCAGAGATGTCAATGGCCTTCACCTCCGGCTTCTTCACCTCCTCCTTCGGCACCGTCACTGTCAGCACCCCATTCTCCATCGCCGCCTTCACCTCCCCCAACTTCGCATTCTCCGGCAGCCTAAACCGGCGGAGGAACCTCCCTTTGCTCCTCTCCACGCGGTGCCATTTCTCGTTCTTCTCCTCCTGTAACTCCCGGCTTCTCTCCCCGCTTATCTGCAAAACTCTTCCGTCCTCGACCTCCACCTTCACTTCCTCTTTCTTCAGCCCAGGAACGTCCACCTTGAACACGTGGGCCTCCGGCGTCTCCTTCCAGTCCACGTGAGCGTCGGCGAAGGCGGTGGTTCCGGGCGGAGGAGGGGAGATTGGCGACGGTGTTTAAGAAAGGGCAGCGCTCGAAGGGATCCCAGATATCCAACGACAACGGGTCGAAAACATTGCTCCGGCGGGTGCCGAAGAAGCATGGAATCAGAGACATTTTAGCTTTCTGCAAGAACTTTGTTGATTTGATCGATGAAGATTTTGTTGTTGTCGCGAAGAGTTGTTTGAATGTTTTGCTGTGGAATTTGGATTGAAGGAGCACGCTTCTTTATATGGGTTGGCAGATGATTCTCGCACTTTCGTGTCAATTCTATGATCCACGCTTTTAGCAACTGTTGGCGTCTTCTAGATAGAACTCGTTCTTTCGACAAGCCGCATTATCACTTTTTTTTTTTTTTGAGATAATTACACCCACAGATTTGGTATAATTATATATAAATTTTTTGTGATTTAAAAAATTATATCTAGCACTTCAAAATTTACTTCTGTCTAATAAATTAATCCTCTCGTTAGTTAAAATTCACCAAATTTGTAAATATTCACAAAAAAAAAAAGAAACAAAATCTAATTGACTTATTACTGACTTATTAAAAGTCAAATAAATTTTTTATAATCAAATTACCATCATATATCTTCACGCATTTATGTATATAAAGAGGCATATTTTCACCATTATAAGGGTAGTTTAGTCCGAAAAAAATTGTTTGACCTACAATAAGCCAGTAATAAGTCAATCAAACAATATATCAATTTTTATTCAATTTTTTCTGTTAATTCAGCAAATTTAGTGTATTTTGACTAACGAGATGACTAATTTGTTAGACGGAAGCAAACTTCAAGAATACTATATGTATTTCCCAAATTATAAGGAGTTTACGTGTAATTACACCAAAGTTCAGGAGATGAAAGTATAATATCCCTTTTATTAATGCATATAGGAGGTTTTATTCCAAAGTCTGTTACCATCTATGGTTATGGTGGTGGATTCGGGACCAAAAAAAAATAAGATTAATATGTAAATTATGAGTTGTTTGAGTTTGAAAACTATTATGGATTATGATTTTGTTGGTTACTATGAACAATCGCATTTGTAGGTGAGATTATTTTTTTAGGGTTAAATGCAATTTATCTTCATGTGGAAAAAAAAAAAAGCAAATTATCCCATTGTATTTCAAAAAATGAAGCACATCGCTCCCCCTATTAATGATTTAGATAGAAGGTAATTTACTTTATTTTTTAAAACACGAGAGGGTAATTTGCTTTTTATTTTTACAATGGATTTTTTGTTCATTTCTCATAGCATGGGGGTAAATTGCAATTTTTCCCTTTTTTTCTTTTTATATTTGAATATTTGCGTTAGCGATGGAACAATTTTATTTGTAATTGATACATTAAAAATTTTTTTCTTTATATTTAATGAATAATTAAATTTCTTTAAAAAAATAAAAATAAATAGAGTCGGATCTTCCAAGTCAGTTCCGGCCCGACGAGTTTTATAACAGGCTAAGCATAAAATTTATAGGGGTAGGGCGGATCCCGAGTCCTTCCAGGAGTTGATGAGGTAGGTCTCAGGTGCATCCCAACCAGCCCCGTTGCTACCCCTATCTATTACATTTTTATGTTCTATTTAATATATACATGTTAAGTGTATAAAAATAAAATAAATGACGTAAATTATTATATACATGGTGCATATATGTTATACAGAGCAAAATATGCAACAAAATTTGAAATAAAAAATTTAATTTTTTAAAGGTTTACTAGATATGGACTTATCGCATGCCCAACTATTATTATTGTAGCCCATACCCATACATTAAACCCGATTAAAATAACTGTAAGATGGAAGGGCTAAATACTTAAAAAATCTCATAAGATCACAATTAATTTACTATAATGATAAATAATAAACCTCAAGTAAATATTAAATTAAATTGACACAATAAGTTGAAATAACGTGTTAAAAACAACTCAACAATTAGAAAAAGTTGTAAAGTTTATTTCCAACCATTTCTACACGTGAATTAAAACATTTGCTATAGTTAAAAATCATAGTAAATATTAATTAAACGTGATCAAAATTAAAGTTTTTAAATTAATTTTATTTGATCTTAATGAATAATATTCATTACTATAATTTTTAAGCCATAATTATTTATAACTTAGGAAATAAGATATTCGTATTCATAGAAATTTAAAAGTACACCAAAGTGAATTAAAACCTCAGTTATTGAGAGAGCAAATCCACATTTAGTTGTTAATTAGTACAATATTTATAGGAATGTGTTCTTAGATGGGTAAATTACTGTTTTTAGTCTCTATATATACTTTGTCACTGATATAATTTTGGCTCTTAATTTTTTTAGGCATAATTTTAATAATTAATTTTTTTATAAATTATTATACTTTTTGTTCAATTATTAAAAGGGATAATTACACTCTATTTTTTTAAAATTTGGTATAATTACACGTAAACTCTCTGTGGTTTGAAAAATTACATTTAGCAACCCTGAGGTTTGTTTCCGTCTAACAAACAAATCCCTCCGTTAGTCAAAATTCATCGAATTTGCTAATATTAACAAAAAAATTAGAAAAAAAAACTATATTAACCCCTACTTGACTTATTACTAATTTATTGCAGGTCAAATAAATTTTATTATGACAAAATTACCCTCATACATCTTCACGCGTTAATGAATTGAGGAGGTATATTTTCACCATTAAAATGGTAGTTTTGTTCGAAAAAAATTATTTGACTTACAATAAGTCAGTATTCAGTCAATCGAGGGTAAATATCAATTTTTATTCAGTGTTTTTTTTTTTTTTTGTTAATATCAACAAATTCGATTAATTTTAATTAATGGAGGAACTTATTTGTTAGCCGAAAGCAAACTTTAGGGGTACTAAATGTAATTTTTCAAACCACAGAGAATATACGTATAATTATACCAAACCTCAAGAAAGGGGAGCGTAACTATCCCTTATTAAAATTAAAAGTAAAACTAATGAAGGTGGAGAAGGCATCAGTGTTGGCATTTTTGCACAACCAGGCTACAATGAACACAGCCGTGTTGAGGCTATCGGACTGCTGGCGAAGGGTTATGCTGGGGAGAAAAATAGCCCATTTGCTGAGGAATTGAGGATGGGGACATTTGCGAAGCCCAAGGAAGGAAGATGGTGGTCGGAGGAGCAACCTCAAAATATTCCTCAATTGAAGCTGTTCCTTTGGTCCACACGTCCACTCACATATTGGCCTGATGCACGGGCGCACACGTCAAGGATCCTTCGTACCTCCGTCGCCTGTCCCTCCTCCGCTTGGAAAAACATCAGTGTATTATCTGCAAAAAGCAGGTGACATACACTTGGAGCTTGCTCCGCCACTTTTACTCCGACAATACGGCCCTCTCTCTCTGCTTGCTGCAGTAGAGAAAGATAAAACTTCTGCACAGAAGATAAACAGATACGGGGATAATCGATCACCCTGACGGATTCCCCGCTCTAGTAAAAAAAAAAAAAACAAAAGGCGTCCCGCTCAAAATTAGAGAGTAAGACAGTGTAGATACCAATAGCATTATAAGATCCACAAATCGATGATGAAATTATTCTAATCTACCCAAAATACCCCTGAGAAACGGTCACTCCATCCTATCATAAGTTTTGCTGATATCTAATTTCAAAGCCATACAGCCTCCCTTAGACCGAGTAGAAGTCCTAAGACGATGATTCAATTCAAAAGCTAACAACATATTATTAAGGTAAATTACATCTACCTCCCCTGAGGTTTGGCATAATTACAAATACTCCCTCGTTGTTTGAAAAATTACAAATACCTCCCTAATGTTTGATAAAATTATGTAATCCTTGGATGGAGGTATAGAAATGTCAACTTTGCCCTTACAATATTTTTTTATTTTTAAAAAAAATTAAAATCTTATAAAAATATTGAATGGGATGGATGAAAAAAATTTAAAAATTATAAAAAAAAATTATCGCCTTAGTTGATAAAAAAAATATTTTTTTTAAAAAAATAAATAAAATTATAAAATTTAATTCATAAGGGTATTTTGGTCAGTTCACTATAAAAAATGCATAGATTGGGGTAATTGTTAGACGGTCCTTAAAATTAGGGGGGTATTTGTAATTTCTCAAACAACGAGGGGGTATTTGTAATTATGCCAAACCTCAGGGGAGGTAGATGTAATTTACCCTATTATTAATATATATGGTCTTAAATTTGAATTTTTTATGGTCATCTTATGGTTTTAAACTTTTAATAGAGATGACAATGCTGACTCTAATTGCTCAGACCTGCCCAACATCAAACCCATACCCACCCGGATCAGGCTCCGAACCCGGTATAACATTATTATAAGCTATTATAATATTAAAAATATAATTTATTTTTTCAAAGATATGTGTAATATAATAATTCAAAATTTTAAATGTATTTATAAATAGAGTAAAGTTTATTTTCATTCTCGAGGTTCATTGTAAATGTCATTTTGATATATGAGTTACAAATGATACTAAATATTAGTTTGGTACCCAATTAATATTTTTATGTAATGTCCATTTTATTTTTAGATATTAAGATTAAATAATTGATATTTTGAAGAAAATTTGCATAAATTTGAATCGATTATATTTTCTTTTTAGTTCAACCATTTGACGTCTGAGTTTTTATTTTTGGTCATTATACCTGGTAATAATATTTTTTTAGTTATTTTCAACTAACTTTATTTATAAATTTATAAGATAATTCAATATCTAGTAACTAATTATATTAAAACTAAAGTTAAAAACATACTGCTACCTCTAAAAAATTCAACTTTTTTTTTTTAAGTTGTGAAATTTTACAATATAAAATATACGCTCTTTAATCTAAATTTTATTTTTTGCAATCAGATTTTAATGTCTCGATAAAATATAAATAAATATTGATGATACCCTCTAAGATTGTTGGGCTAAGTCAAATAACTAGGTATACTAGCCCAGATGGTTAATAGCCCGGCTGACACACAAGCAAAGCGGATAAAGCCTATTAGGGAAAGAAAAGCCGCCAGGCTTATCAACTATCTTATTGAATTGGCAGGCCTGAAAAATAGGTCTATTATAGCCGGACACGTCATCATACAGTTAGAAAGACACATCATATAGTTTGCTAGGACATTTGTGCACGTCACCCTAAAATATCTCCAGGTGGTTCCAAGCAAATCGGGGATAAACGAAATGGAAAATCTATGAATAACTAATTCCCGAAATTATAGGCAGATTTGGCAGGGTTTAGTCTAGCTCACGTATCTCAGTCAATATGCATCAAATCTCCAACGATTTGCTGTGGATGAAAGTCAACTCGAAAATCTTTCTAACGACCTACGAACTTAATATTTGGCTCCAGAACTAGCTCTATACAAGCTTATAAATAAGGACATTGTGCAGACCTTTGGTAACATCTTTTTATTTTCAAACTCTTCTTTCCTTGCATTATTCTCTCTCAAATTAATCAATCCTAAGCTTATAATTTGCACGAATCTTCATCATTTTTATTCATATTTCACCATTATTCTCACTTTATTTCAAGTTTTCCTTATTTTTATTTTTTCTTTAATCTGTTACTGACTTAAACATCGGAGTGCTAACCTTCATATTGTAGGATTAGTCCCGGTAATCTTAGGATTTCATGAAAAATCTTTTGACCCTTGTGGTGCAACCAAATTTTTGTTACATGCCAAATACCTTTAACGATGAAAAGAATTACTTATGTTATATATTTTTATTATATTAATTAAAACAAAATTATTGTTTTATTTCTATTCTTTAAGTGGATTTACTTGACTGTTACGTAAGTTATTTAATAATATTTTGAAAATATTAAAAATAAATATAAAAAATACGAATAATAAAAATATGATAATCTTGATAACCACATTTGAGAAAAAAAATAGAATGCCAAAAATAAAGATAAAAGATATGATATTTATGCAAATTTAATTTTCTTAAGTATATTTATTATTATTCATTTTAAAATCTATGGGCAAATTTGTCGTTACTAAAAAAATAATAAAATATAAATAAAAAAAAATCAATTTGGTACCAATATAATAATAATGATGAAATTTGGATACTAATTGAACTATTTATAATTATTCAGATACCAAAATAATATATATTGATAAAAAAAAATTGGGCAACAACATAAATTGTACTCTTTATAAATATTATTCAATATGGGTTCGAAATATATTTTGGACAACAACTAAAATCCGACCCCAAAGTAGATTGGATCCATAGCATTAAAATTCGTCTTCAAATCCAAACTCGATCATTTAGGCATATGGTGCAGGTCCAGTGGGGGTCTAGTTTCCCGGTGCCGATTGCCATCCCTAATCCTGAACCCCTAAATGCTAAGGGCTTTTGAAATTTTATTTACAATTTTTTTTATTAATTTTAAGAGTAAATTACACTGAGTTCTCTTAAAATTTGATATATTTATAAATATTTATTCGTTGTTTGAAAATTATCGATACCCTATAAAATTAACGTACGTCCAAAAATGAATCCATATTGTTAGCTTTTATTATGGTTACATCAAGATTTTTATATTAAACTGGCCAAAATGCCTTTTTCAAATTTTGGTAATTATATATATATATATATATATATATATATATATATATATTTAAACATATTTTTGTGGACTAGTTTACCCTTTCTAAAAATATACAAGGGCATACACATAGAGGGGCAAATGGGAGATTCTTTTAATATTTTTTCAAAAAACATTTAAAAAAAAAAAAGAAAAAAATCTTCTAAGGGTAAAGTTGGTGTTTCTATCTTATCATCTAAAAATTACATAATTATATTAAATATTAGGGAATACCAATATATAACTTTTTAAACAATAAATAGATATTTGCAATTTTATCAAATTTTGGGGAGCTAAATGTAATTTATCCTAACTATAATAGAAAATTAATCATCAAATATTCTATTTCCTATTACCAAACAACTTGTTTCTTGGTAACTTGGCTCCTAAATTCTATCTAACTTAGGTCATATTTGGTTTTGTTTTCATTTTTAATTTACACGTGTCTGTCGCAAAATGTGTGTGTGTGTTTTTAAAATTTTGCATAAGTTGTCGTGCAAAAGAAAAATATATTAAATTAGGTAATAAATTATGTTTTATGTTAGTGGTATAAAATTAATATATTATTTTAAGGTAAAATTCATATTACTCCTGTGATACTCAAAATATTTAAATAGTTCCTGTGGTAAAAAAAATATCATATAACTCCTTAAAAAAAAAATGTATATTACCGCCCTGTAAAATTTCACGAGCTAAACTTGCGACTGAATATGTATATTTTGCCCTTAAATTATTAAACTACCCATGTTTTTAAATTATACATATTTTAAAAATATAAAATAAAAAATATAATTTAATTATATTATGTATATATATATATATATATATATATATATATAAAGAATCCTAAAAAATATAAAATGAAAAAATGGAGATTACTCGTCGATGGACTAAAGGTTGGCGGTGGGTGGTATCAAAATGGTCATTGTTGGACGGCTTTCCAAGTGGAAAGCACACGTCGATAGGAGGTCGGATGTCGGAGAAAAAAATAATAGAAAATGGCGGGCGCGGTTTAGGGGTCAGTATGCACCTTTCAATTTAAATTTTACAGTGGATTGTATGAGATTTTCTTATCACAGGTCTATTTTAAACATTTTGGGTATCATAATGGGTAATATGTATTTTAACCTATTATTTTATGTTATAAAAGTGATAGTTCTCTTTTCTATTGTTAGTAGAGTCAATTCAAATATTTTTTTTATTTAAATAAACTAATAACTATAATTTTCTATCGCTTAATACATATATTTAGTGATAATTTTAATTTCATCAAATTTTTTATCATCAATATTTTAATTTTTTGTAGTGTACGTATATATACAGCATCCTCAATATTGAGATTTGTATGACAAATAATGATTACATTTATATATTAAGAATATTAGAGTGTATAATTAAACACAAAATCAGTTTTGGGAGATTTTGAATAATATTTCTGAAGAAAAAGTTATATAAAAAAAAAAAACCAAATAAGAGAAATAAGAATCTAAATTATTTACTTTTGTAAGTTGCGTGATACGTATTCCTATTCAACTGATTTTTTCTTTAATAAAAGAATTCTTATCAAACAAAAAAGTTAAATTCTTAACAATTAATATAATATTATTATTATTATTTATTATTATTATTATTTTTCAAATTTATTTAATTGCTTAAGAAATAAGCAATGCCGAGTTCTTAAATGCTTTGCATGATGATTGATGGCTATGTGAAGTAAATGAGAGAATAAGAAGAGTCCCAAAATATAATGAAAACAACTTACACGGCGACGTTCCATATTAATTATAGATATTAATTTAAGTGCTCATAAATTTTAAAATATTTTGTCTCTTATGAGAGATTTCTCATACAAAGTCAAAGCAGACATTACAATACGTTTCAGGATGGAATATCAATTGTGTTGCATCCCTTATCATTCAAGATCGTCTATGGGAACTAGACTTATGTGCCCATTTCAAAATTCCTCGTCTGGGGACTAAAAATATAGACACACATTCCACATTAATTGAAGACGAAAGTAATAATGGCTTATAAGCCCAAGACTTGTTGATCTCTGTAGCAAAGTACATTTTAAGGACAAAATCGTATTCAATGAACAATAACTCGAGTAACGGGAAATCGATTGCATAGCACCACGTCAAGAAGAAATTTAAATAAAAATAATTAAAAGAATATGAAATAATAATATGATCATAGGTCCCGTTTGATTCTTGTAAATTGTGTTGAACATGATAAGATTTGCTTTTTGCGGTAAAGTATATGGCTAAAAAGATAAATTAAATAATTTTATTTTTTTATTTACTCTAATAAATATTTATATAATTCCATTTTCAATTCTTTTTTACTTCTCATAGAAAATACCGGTACATAAATATTTAGAAAAGATAACCAAATAACCAAATCACCAAATAAACTACTACGACGTCGGTCATTACTAGTAAGTTTTATTTTATTTAAAATAAATATACAATACTCATTTTAATGAATATTTTTATTAATAAAATACTTTTGTTATTGTTAGATGAATATTTTTGCTAATAAGATTTTTAAATTTCTATATATCAAAATTATTTTAGTATAACATTAAGTTGTCTATTTTCTAATACAAAATAAGAAGAAAGGGTTTATCAATAAAATTATAATTTTTTTTTTCAAACTAGTGTTCATGTGCCAAACAATGTAAAGTATTTGAGAATAACTCCCATTCCACTCCTACTAAATAATTGAAGAAAAACTATTATTATTTTTCTCCCCCTTGCCTTTTCACATTCCCTCCGTCTTTCACTTCTCTTTTTTTCTCAATTGAACCGGTGGGAGATTAAGAAAATGAAAAAAAATCGAAGGAGTCCCCCCCCCCCCGCAACATCGACAATGTTAAAAAAAAAAACTTTGAGAAAAATAAAATATCAATTACACCTCCTGTGATATGGAAAAATATTAAAAAGAAACTCTAAGATTAGATTGACCAGGGGGTTGTGTGAGCCATTGTTCATAACATAAGGATGATTTTTTATATTTAAATTTTTATAGGGGGCTTTTTGATATTTTTTTATATTATATCAGATTTAACTCTTTAAAAAACCTATTTTTTTATGCCCTTCCACTTTTGACTTTCATTTTTTTCTAAGTTGTGAATAGATGCATGCTTAAAAAATGTCATTTTATATTATAATAATTTAATAATAAAATATAATAAAAATTTTACTTTCTTCTTTTTTGGAACTCCAGAATCATATTTAAAATTTTGTTAGTTATTAAGTTTAAAAAGTAGGATTTTTCACACACTTTTTTATAACTTTTTAAAAAAAATTAAACTTACACAAACTCTCTCTTCTCTCTCTCTCTCTCTCTCTCTCTCTCTTTCAATTCAATCTTTTTTGAACTTCTACTTCATAAAATATAGAGAGAAAAATATTCCACAAGAATTATCATTTAAAAATTGCATCTCAATAAATATTGAGAGACTTTTATGTGTAAGTATTCACAAACTAAATTATTAAAATGAAAATAACTTAAAAAAATAATATCCGTAATGGTCTTTTTATATTTAATCATATTTTGCAGTCCTTTTAATTCAAACATCATATTACATTGTCATATGTGATAACACACATACAATACGTCAAACCAAACACCATACAGTGGATGGTGGAATAACTTCCCTTCCTGCATTCCATTTTCCATCTCACCCTATCATATCACGCCTAATCTTATCACACAAAAATGAGACCGTATTGTATATTAAGTGGGAGGTTAGTAACTACCACTAGTTAACTACACGTATATGGATTAAAATACCCTCAGTTATACTTATTTTTACGTGTTGCGCGCTCTTTAAAATTAGCTTTCTATTATATTCTTTATTTATGCATATTTAATTAAGATTAATTCATTTTATCAATTTTGATTAATTATTCATTTCATACTATTTTTCTTTCATTTAATTTAATAATTGTGATGTTAAACAAATTAAAAATGCTCGTTTCGAATGATTCAACTTGAGATCTTTGAGCCCTTAATTTGCGAGTTCTGGAAAGAACATGTAAGTTTACATGATGGTGGGGAATTCTCCACTGTTAAATTTTGGCATCTAAACTTATCTCCTCTCATTTATATAAATCAATCAAATAAATCTGTTTATCCGTTGGTATGGCTGTCATTTAAATTAAATAGTAATTATTATCTAAATAAATAGTATAAGTTATTATTTTTCTAAAAAAGGATTATGAATTCAATTGGTGTGTGTCAACAATTAGATTGGACTTTGGCCCTTGGTATCCACATTCGGTTAACTTTTATCTATTATTAGTCGTCGCCGCACGTAGACCTACGTATATAAAAATGATTTTGATGTAAAATTAATAGAAAAAGAAAATTTATGAAAAAACAATTATGGTATGAGGGGATAAAAAAAGTCCGCAAAAAGAAAATAACGTGGAGTGATGTGGGAGAGAAAAAATAATCGTAGATTTATTATATAGATATTTATGAGAAAAAGAAACATAGAGAAATAAGGTAAAAGAAACGTAGAGCAGTGGGTTGAGAGGAAAAATTGACATTATGAGACCATTAAAAAATATTGAAATTATTAGTGTAATAAATTTCTTTTAAGAGAAAAAAAGAAGGAAATGAAGGTCTTTTTAAGTATTCAAAAATTGATACGATATATATATATATATATATATATTATTTTATAATAGTGCAGATTATAGATGTATCATTAATTATTTTAGTGAAAATTTTATGAACAATGTTTTGTTGCTAATCTTGCGCGATGACTTTTACAGAGTCGTTGTTTAAAAATATTATAAATTTTTCATCATTTACTATATAATAATTAGTGATAATATTAAAATTATTACTTAATTTTTTCTTTATTTTTCTTTTTTTTTTTTATTTTTTAACCGTACATATATATTCGTGTGTATAGAGTAACAAATACTAGACATTATAATAATATTATCAGTCGATATGTTTTTAATAGTGCATGAAATACCATTTGCGGATTAAATTTTCTATTTCAAATTATATTGCATCTTTTATTTTATTCAACACGTAGACACCTTACGTATAGTATAAAGGATTCCTAAAAGATTATGGGGAAAAAGTCCATGAGAAACTAAGTATAAATTTGTTTTTTTTTTTCTTTATTCCAATTTTCAATGGAAATATATTTTTATTTTTTGCATTGATTTTTACATGAACTAAAAATATGTGTTGGATTAGTTGATGTGATTGCATTTTACGTTGGTGAAATTTATATTTTTTATTTATCTACAAATTTAATATTAATAGGGTCAAATCAATGTACATTTTATTTAAACAAAAACGATAATTATATTTTTTATTAATTTAAAATTATTAATGATGCCATATTAATGCACTGCAAGAAGAATTTATTATTGATTTATTAAGTTAAATTATTGAAAAAATTGTACATATATTTATATAAAAAAAACATAATTGAAATAAGAATGACGATCAGAATATTTTCAGTAAGAATTCATATGAATAAAATCTTTGCATTTCTTTCTCTATCTATCGAAAATAAAAAAAAAAACGCCTTCATTAACAGATTGTTTGCAAACGCTTATTGATTTATTGATCGAAATAAGCTGAAAATAGTGTTTTTATTTTATGAATTTTTCTTTCATGCTGCTTAAATGAAATATAATAAGTCAAAAGTTATAAGTACTTTCACACCATTTTTACAATTTATTAATAAATTTTTTAATACGAAGCTGTTTTTCAAACACTCAAACTTTAACTTTTTTAACTTTATTTTAAAAACACCCCGAATTTTCACTATTGCTTAATTTTTTTATAATATTTTATACAATTTATTCTCGTCAGAATAGTAGAAGTTATCGCAAACACTCCGTCAAGTGAATATTAAGATGGGTAGGGTAGAGGTGACCCGACCCGGATACAAACCTGGTTGGAGTCCAAAACCAAAAGTAGGAAGAAAAAGAGAAGAGAGAGAGAGAGAGAGAATAATAGCATTACACTCTCTTATAACATCAACTCCTTTTCCTCTCTGCCTCATATAAATCTCTCTGTATATCATTTCTTGCCTCTCCCTCTTTCCAATCTCTTTCATCTTTCCTTAGAATTTCCTTTAAAACTCTTAATTTTTCCTGCCCATGGCTTCACCCTCTCAAGCTAGCCTCCTTCTTCAGAAACAGCTCAAAGGTACTTCTACCCATTTTGATTTGTTGTAGGTTAAAATGGGTTTTGTCTTTTTTTTATTTTTATTTTTTCAGGTTTGAGTTAAATCTTGTGGGTTTTAATGATCTATGCTTGTTATGCTCAGATCTGTGCAAAAACCCAGTGGATGGATTTTCGGCTGGTTTGCTGGATGAAAGCAACCTGTTTGAATGGAGTGTTACAATAATTGGGCCACCTGATACGCTATAGTGAGTGTATCTGCTTGTTGTTTTTGTGTATGAATTTTCTTTCTTTATTGGATGAATCTTTATTTCGTTGTGTTTTTCTTTTAATTGTTGAATTTTTGTTTTCTTCTGTGTCAATTTTGGTTTTGATGTGAAGGGTTTGCTTTTGCTGTTTCTGATTGTTGGTTCCGTAATTTCGTCGTGTTGTTTTGTTTTGAACTGTTGTTATGAGATTGATTTTGTGTATGTTTCTGCTGGTGTTGATTTTGTTTGCGGTGTGGCAGAGGTTTTGCTGTATTAGAAAGCTATAATTCCTTGCATGGCATTATGAAGTGTTAGTGAGGGTTTGCTGGGGTTCTGTCTGAGCTGCCTGAAGTTCGAGAAATTAGGTGTTGATTGCGTTGGCTCACACTGAGTGAAGAACCCGACTTGGTGAAAACTTTTCTATGGTTATTTGAAGTTGATTCTCTTTGTTTGTTTGCATTTCCCGGTCATCTACGTATTAAAACCACAGAGATTTTGGTGTAATTCCTTGTGACTTTAGGTTTACCCTCCGCTGTTGTGCTGGCCATTTAATGTTGATACTTATCTCTCGCCCTAGTAGGTGAATCTAGATTCCATCATTTATTGAGTGGTTAAAGTGTTGAATATTCGATAGCGTAAGAAATTTGAATTAGTTGCATTTTAAAAATGAAGCTTGGAGACAAAAAATAATTTTGAATTAGTTGGCGTTTTTAAAATTGGAGAAAAATAATTTTGAATTAAAAATGAAACGTGGAGACAAAAAATAATTTTGAATTCGGTGGAAAGAGAGGATCGGCCATTGACTAATGAAGTGTTCACACTTGTAGATTCGAATTTATTTTGAGAACTATTTGGTTAGAAAGATCAGACTTCAACCACTAGAATCACCAATATTTTTTGCTGTAAACATGTTTTGCCATTTAAAAGTTAATGAACAAATGTTATTAAACTAATAATATTATTACTAATAAGTATTTGGTAGTCTTACAATACAACTATCAGTCACTGTTTTATAAGTAGAATTATGTAGCGTTACCGACCAGTTGGCACTTTTGTGCTAGTAATGCAGATCAGATTAATGGTTGCCTATTTTCCTCATTCTTTTGGTGTCAGAGACTGATATGTTGATTGGAGATTCATTACCTAAGCATACCATATCCTTTTGTGATATTCAATTAATGTCTGAAATTTATTCCTGTCCTATAAAAGAGAATTTCTGAGGTCGGAGCTAGTCAATCTCTTTGTAGGCGTAGGGGTTCTTTATTTACTTTCTCAATTTGGTTAATGCTGCTTGTTTAAATCTTTAGTAGCACTAACACGGGGATGCTTGGCCCTATAAGTATTCATAGTTATAAATGGTGCACTGTGGGGCATGATGCAAAATGCAAGAGCCGAAAGCCATTCTCAAAGGATGCCACTGCACTTACGCCCCATGGTGCGTGCTATGCTCCTTTTTCTGGGGCGCATGCACCTGAAGACCTGGGCTTTTTTATAAATCTTTTTTTTTAAAAAAAAAAAAAAACGCTGAAGGAAAACCCTAGTTTAAGCTAGCTTCTTTCAAGCAATTACATTTTTCTTCAACCTCTTCTGGTGATGTCGTCTTTGTTATATTTCTTTCTTTCTTCTTTTTTCCCTGATACTACTGCCTTCTCTTTCTATATGTGCTTCTTTTTGGTCCTGTATTTTCTGTCAAAGATAGTAGTTCCACCTCTTATTTGTGTTCTTTCCCTTGAAATTCTAGTAAATTGCAGATTACCTTATATGATGTTATTTATTGCATTTTTTGATATCATAATTCAATTTCTCGCTATCATATAAAATAATTATCTAAATAAATAAATTTGTAATTTCTTGCTAACTTCTGATTATAATTTTGTGTTTTCGTGGAACTTTAGGCTAAAAGATTAAAAATCTATTTCTTGACCCGGCCGACTCTGGTAGAAATAGTAATAATATAAATATATACATTATTTCTGCAAATATGCGCCGTGCTTCAAAAAGGCATGCGCAACGCCTTGTTCCATGGCTCTAGAGCACCTTCGCATCATGATATGCCATGTGCCTTTAACAAGTGTGCCCCTCTTGGACAGCAGGAGAGATAGATTAAATAATATTCCACTTATTCTTCTCTGCAGGTCTTACAGTAATTGGTATGAACAATTGCATGTCTTTCTCACAAGTAAAATCGGTTATAAATATTGTCTGGATACAATATGCGGCATATCTATAAGTTTTAGGACGTATATAACGCTGTATGTATATATACATACCATATGTGTGTTAACGTTTGCGTGAGAACCGGGGGGGGGGGGGGGGGGTTGGCAAGTAAGTGATATGAGAGGGAAACACACTTTGCTGACCGGATTGAGCTTAAAGAACCGAGTACCTTATTATACATGTTGCAACCTGATTGGGCTTTTCACCCTTGCATTCTTACAGTGGTTTCTTGGTTTGAGACATATTTCATTGGTCTTGGTTTTGATGTTATGCTTCTAATATTCTGAATGCAGTGAAGGAGGTTTCTTCAATGCTATTATGAGCTTCCCTCCAAATTACCCAAACAGTCCTCCAACAGTGAGATTTACTTCTGAGATTTGGCATCCTAATGGTTTGTGATCTTCTTTTTTAATTCTCCACTGGCTTGATAGTCTTCTTTGTCACTTTTTGATCTATTAATTTGAGAATTCACATGAAATGCAGTTTACCCAGATGGGAAGGTCTGCATTTCAATTCTTCATCCCCCAGGAGACGATCCAAATGGCTATGAGCTTGCTAGTGAGCGATGGTCACCCGTCCACACAGTATGATCATGAATAAGTTTGCCTTATCAGATTTTCTGTTATATCAGTGGGTTATTCTAGTTCCAGACTTCCATTGCCCTGTCTGATCAAAATTTGTGTTGCTCTATTAATTTTGTAAACTTATTTATCTTGTAATTCAGTTGAGTAGAACTTCGCATTTTAATATTAGATTTTTTAGTGAAATTTCTAGAATCTCCTTGTGAACAAAATTAACCTGTAGAAGTTTTGGTTAATGCCTTCTGTCGCAGACATTTGGTGAACTTTGGTTGATATCCTTCTCTTTTGGGTTTATCTTTCCTTGTATAAATGCATATGATAAATTCTTTTAGATGTAAAAGAATGGCAACAATAGATATCAGGAAACAACATATTAGAAGACAGACTAAGGACCATCCAGAGCGAGGGGATGAGTCAAAATTTTCAGTGTTCATCACCAGCCAGAAGAGAGGAAAAGGGAAACATACTCTGATCATCTGTTTGGTTACTGGTTATGAGTCTTAGTGTCTGATGTAGGGGTTGAATTAAGGATGGCACTTGAAGGGGCAAATAAATGAGTTTCTGCAACATCTATTGTTGTTTCTCATATTTGACCTACTTGATAAGGTCTTTTTTTTTCATATATTTCATCATTTCTTCTATTAGAAATTATAAAGAATTTTGTAGTAAACAGTTTGATGAAGTTAAAACAATTGGAGAAATTGATGGGTTTTAGATTGTCATGCTGGTGGATGAAAATTCAGATAATTTCCCATGTACATAACATGATGCTTTGAAAGTGCACGAATACAACTCATGGTTCCTTTTGATTTTCCCTGCTGTTGTCGAGCACTTAGTTGAGATCCCCATTGCATTGTTTTGCATTCTACTTTTAAATATCAATTATGCTGCAAGAAAGTATCATGAATCATGAAAGCTCTACAATATTTGTTTGAACTAAAGGAAATTGTGTATTCAAGAGGAAATAGTTTTTTGGGAGAAACCCATTAAGCATCATATATAAAAATGCTAATTTATCTTTTAATCAAAAGTAAGTCATCAACACAAGGTTCGCTATAGGTCATTTTCATGTTCAGTGACAGTTCATTTTGAGCTTAAGTGATGTGTTTATTATGCTAATTGTTGATGAAACAGATAGATGTGATTTATAGTGTTGAGTTTCAGATAGGGAGATCGTTAATAGTCATTACTGAAAGATTTGATCATTCAAGCTGCAATTATCTTTGTCAATTTACATCATCTGCAAGAGTTTGATACAGGGAGATTTATGGCCTCTTGGGGTTATAATCAGGTTTAGGTTTTATGCTTATTGTGGTAGTTTCTGTTGCAACAAATAGATTGATTGTATGTAGGGAAGTTTGGCTAATTCATTTGTTTATGTTCAGCTTGTTTGTCGGACTAGCATGGTTTAGTGGGTTGTGAACTATGATGTGAAACGTTTTGGTTTTTGGATTATTTATTTCTTCTCGATTTATCTCTTTGTTACTTTTTCTTTTAGATTCGGTTCTGTGCATGCGTCTGTGCATGTGCAAGTATTTTCTCTTATGGTGTCCGAGTGTATGCCTTAAACCACAATTGCCATAAAGTACTTTGCAGTGCGTATGTTTGTGGCCAGGGTTCATGAATTTCTATGTGAGACATAGGTTTATCTAAAGGATTTTCATTTTCAGGTGGAGAGTATAGTTCTAAGCATCATATCAATGCTCTCAAGTCCTAATGATGAGTCTCCTGCTAATGTTGAAGCTGCTGTAAGTGCAAATGCATAAGATTGTGTTGTGTTTTATTTGATTATCAATTTTCTGTTTATTCTCTTGAGCTTGCTGTCTCCAAGTTTCTTTCCTTTGCTTTGACATTTCAATTTAAGAAAGGTTTTGGCTCCTCCATGATACTTAAATGAACCTGATCATTTTTTAGATGATATTATGCTTGATTTTTCAGCTATCCAATGCTGCTTTCCAGGCCAAGTTATTGGTTTCTAAAAAGTCAATTTATCAATTATTTTTGGATTTTCTAATCCCTGTTCCGTTTACCAATAGGATGTGAAATTTTCATCTTCTGGTTTCTGGAGTCCTTGAGTTGATCACTGTTCCTGGTGTTTCTCTTTGATTGTTGCAGAAGGAATGGAGAGAACGGAGGGATGATTTCAAGAAGAAAGTTAGTCGTTGTGTAAGACGGTCAAAGAAATGCTGTAAACAAAAACGCAGATGCTGCCTCAAGCTATTTTCCAAAAAGAAAAAAGAAATCTGGTGTCAACTGAAGAATTTGGCTTCTTTGAGTTACCAACTGTGTGCAAACAGTACATTTTAATATGATATATTTCTTCTCAAATGCTTCTTTTTGCCTATTCTGTTAAAGTCGTTAAGTAGAACTCGGCTCATGAACAACGAACGTCTGTGGGGATATTGTTTTTGACTGCTGGTGGTCGCCCTTTGCTGCCCTTAGACTATGTAATTGTTGACTACAAGTCTTTTTTCCTTTATATACTGTTTATTACAGCGTGTATATTGCATGTGGATCTGTTGTTTCAGATATGAAAAGGATATATCACTATTTCTTCATTGTGAGCATTCCGCTTGGTTGTGTTTTATCTATTGCGTCTATATATGCATTGTTCGATCTGAAAGTTATTGTCAGATCTTTTTGAAAAGAGAGTATATCTGTTCTTCAATATTTGGCACATTTGTTATATTGGGAGTCCATGGGCTCTTCTCAACTGGTGTCGTCCGCACTCTATCTATCTGTGATAGTATTGTACTGGGCTAAGACCGCTGCGTCAGCTGTTGATGACAGATCCGCACGAGTAGACTCATTAGTGATAGAGAGCCTTCTGGACTGTAATGGTAGATTGAACTGCGTAGCCCATCATTCTATTCATTTACATGCTGAGATGCAGAAGGATTTTGGCTCGACGTGTAAATTCTAGTTTTAAAAGGGCTTTAGAAGTGAACTCGATGGACTGTTTGAGTTGTTCTATGTGAAGGGTCGACTGTTTAAGAACTTAATTATTGGCTATGTTCATCGAGGACTCGTTTACTTTTATGTATGGGATGAATGGGTGATCGGTGAGAGTGAAGTAAACGTTAGATAAAATGAGTGATGGGATTATTCCATATTTATAGCAATGTTTATTTTGTTGTATAATAGTGGGTATAATAATAAATTTTAAAGATACATTGTTTAATATACGTTGCATACTCAAACGCAAGTAGATAGAGAAAAAAAATAGTAAAAAAATGTAAGAAAGTTGTGGGAAAATATTAGAAAGCAAAAGGGATTTGGAAGTTGAAAAGGAAGAAGAAAATAAACATAAAAATTACTAAAATAATTAAAAATGGGAAAGCTGTCTTGACTTTGCACTCAAACATATCTGGACCAAATGAACATTTTATACATTTGATGGGATTGGGGTCGGAAACTGAGCTAAGTTATTGGGTTGGAACAGTGCATAGTAAGATTTCAATCCAACAACTGCAATTATTCGGGCAATATACTTGACTTGATATTAGGTGTTTGTTATTAGAGGATTGCATTTTCTATTTTAACTTCTATAGTATTTTCTATTATATTCAATATGATGATGCACATACGAAATACTTTTTTTTTATTTGAGAAAATATTTATATACATTCGCATCTAAAACAAATGGAATAGAAAATGTCGTAGAATTTTGAATATACCAAAATTGTACTTAAGGCATAGAGGTTGATAATTTATGGATTTCTCCGATTGTATGATTTTCATGTGAAAATGATCGTATAGTTATGATGAATTCAAGAATATTAGAATTTCAGGGGTATCGAGACAGGGTTGTGATGGCCCATAATTGATGGTGCAGAATCAAAGCTGCCAGCAGTTTGAAAACAAGCTCAGGGGAAGGTCCTAACATGGTCTTCATAAGATTATCCTCACATCGCGAGTATTTCTCGAGATTACACACAAAGAGAAACAGTAAATTTATGGTCCATTGCACATTTAAAACGGAATCAGGAATTCCATTTGTGCGACTTTAACTATGTGAACTACTTATGTGCTTGATCATACACGCATTAGTTTTAACTAAGGCGCATACATTGAGTATGCTTCGATTTACTAGTAACAGAACAAACAGACAGAACCACAGCCTGTAATCACAGATCAAATTCCAGAGAAGCTACTATAAAACAAGATAAGGTGCAGTATTTTTGATCAATGGAGCCCAGCCTCTTGAACCAAAGGAGCCCAGTGCAAGTGCTTTGATACATAGATAAACTTTATCATCCAAGTTTACAAGGCAGTGGAATTGTGGCTGAAATCGTAAATAATCTATGACATGCTACGATTGCTCCAGTTACTCGGCAATCTGATGTCTCTAAACTTGGGCCATTACATTTCCTTAGAGGGCATAAATCCGATCGATATCTGAGTCGGAAAATTCAGAGTGATGCCATGAGTTTGAGCCACTCCTAGCATGTTTCTCCCTCTTCCTCATGGATCTCGTCCTCTTCGACTTCACTACGTAATAAGTCATGGTTCCAAGAACCCCGGCCATTATAACTCCTCCAACGACTGTGACCAGTATAGCAGCCCACTTATGTTTACGACCGACAACTATGTAAGACGATGCCATGAATGCCACAGAAGTACATACAGAAGCCAACCACATCAGTTTGTTGATAACTACTACTACACGTCGTTCAGCCTTTGTCTCACCTCTAACCAACGTAATCTGGACTACGACGACAGCAAGGGAGGTAAAAAGTGCAATGGCGTTGAAGATGAAGAAGATTTTAAAGGAAGCACTACTAACTACCACAGCCATTCCGTTGTCATCATCCCCACCAGGCACCGTAAAAATAGCTGCAAAGGCAACCGTAGCGAACAGGACAGCAACCACAGTCACGGAGTTGGTGGCGTTGTTAATACCTTCTCGATGGAGTTTTCTCAGCTCTTTCGCGATTCCATGGACATTTTTGTTCGTTCTCTTTGTTTGCTCAAGCTGAATGTGAACGTCTTTTTTAATTTGTGTAACGGTTTTCCGCAGCTCGTCTCTTGGTTGATTCAATTCGTTAGCTCTAACAGCACCATAACGGCAAAGGCACTCCCTTATCTCTGATGATTCTTCTGAGAGGGGTAGATCTTCTGCAATGTCAAGAGCTGTTTTGTGATCCCGGTTCAGTGCATTCACATTGGTATCAGGCAGGCGTAACAACTCACTAACTATCTGCAAGGAATAAAAGATCACCAAAGGTTAATGTAAATTACAGCAGATGCAGCAAAAAATAAATAAATACATAAGGGTAGGGATAACAGAGCAACCAGCAAGATCACTGAAATGAAAAGAACCCATAATACAATGGAAAACCAATGGAGCATTATACATAGTTTAGTTCATATATGTGGGGGTTAAGAAATCATAGAGAACATCACAGGTTCTCCGGAATCAAGTTTTAAAATTTGCAAAAGCTTCAATAAGTCGGGAAAAAAAATTATATCGTAAGCAAATAGTCAATAGTCATCTTTTAGGATCTCAAGTAAAGCTCTGTCATATCAGCATCTGCATAACCTAAAACCCAACAATTTGTTTCACTCAAGAACGCACAACTCAGTGTCCAGCAATTTGCTGGCAGCCTATAGAATGACAGGGCAACTCCAAAATTTTGGGGTCTTTGAATAGGATTGACGCCACTGACTTGTAATTGACTATATAAAGTTCCTTTTAACAATAAAAAAAAACAGATTTATACTTTCAACAAGAGCAGTTACAGTAGCATGCATCCTCAACTAAAAGGAGTAAATATAAATACGATTTTAAGACGTTAAATTCAGTTTTGTTTTGTTTTTTTTTTTTGGAGGGGGGGGGGGGGGGGGGGGGGGGGTTTAGTTACCAATCGATAGTTCTTATAGTGATGGCTTCAAAATTAATTGTACTACAACAATATATCAGATAATAGAAGATACAAACTATACCTCTGCTCTCTTTTTCCTTGTCGCTATATGTAAAGCTGTATTGCCAAATTTGTCAGGCAGCATCACAATAGCTGCATCAGCTTCTAGGAGCAATTTAACAACCTCAGAGTTAACCCCTTTCACGGCCATATGCAATGCTGTCTGCCCTTTCTTGTCTGTCCTTCTAGCCAACTGTGGATCTTTGTCAAGCAATGCTTTGACAATGTCCACATGCCCTTGTCTAGCTGCTAAGTGCAATGCATTTTTTCCATTTGACCGTGAAATTTCTAATAAGCTGCAATCCTTTGACAGAAGTTCATTAACCACAGCACTATGCCCTCTAGAAGCTGAAGTTATAAGAGGGGTTGCATTTGATGGACCAATGTTTTTAATTAACCCAGGGTCATGATCCAATAGCACTTGGACAATAGCTACAAAAACATAATTGAACATCAGTATCAGGCACATAAAACTGAAACGAGATAAAATTATGCCCCTAGCCTCTAGATAAGATCGATAATCAATTGAGAAATTCAAAGCACATCCATGCAGCTTTAATGTCCGATGTTATAATGAACAATTAGAAAATGCAGGACAGAATGATCAGATCTATAAGTAAACTTCAAGGACATTCCACATACTTAAGCACTAGCCCAATTTCGCAAGTAGGTGCTGACCAAGACATATAGATGGCACATTCACACTTCTTTCCAATGACCAATACAGAATGCTACAAAGCCCCACAGAATCTTGAAAAACAAACAGAATGCAGTAGTTTACATGGGGTTGAAGTGTGAACATGTCTTCCATGAGACTGGCGCATGCAGTATAACATGCAGTTTTATAAATGCCTGTATAGCATTTTCTTCACTTAACTTGGTACTAAATCATATTCCACTTTCTATAGGTTACTGAATCCAAACTTCAGTCATACTTTTCATCAGGGACTTATTCTCATATACTCGTCATTGAAGTGTAATGTTAAAGAGACTGAACTCTAGCAATCTAATTTGAATTTTAAGAATTTTAAAGATAAGAATTTGATATACTATAAAACTTCTAAACCATCTCATTTGATGAGCTCTATTTCCCACTAAGAACAACAATCATAATACAAAACCAAATAGGCAATTCAACATAGAGAAACATAAGAACAGATCTGGTAAAATAAGATCATCACCATGATGTCCTTGACATGCAGCTATATGCAGAGGATCAAACATTGATCTTTCTTCTTAGTGAGTGTTTCAGTATTTGAGTACTTGAGTAGCTCTTTAACTACATCAATATGCCCTCTCTCTGCTGCAGTGTACAATGCCGTCTCTCCCAACTCATTTACTTCATTTACAACTGATGCCCGTATCTCGGCAACTTCCTGATCGAAATCCGCTCCACTTGAACTCCCTTCCATTTGGCAATTAATCTCATCAAGTATCTGCTTCACTGCAGCAAGATCACCCCTTTGAGCTGCCAAATGCAGCTCTGTGTCATTGTGACGGCCAGTCACCTGTTTTACATACTTCTTTTTTCCAGCTTGGTCAATTCGCTTCCCCGAATTTGATAGAACCAGAGCGGGTGCCGTAGATGCGGATGGCGACGGTGAGGGCGATGGCTCAGCCAAGGGGTTTTGGTTTGGTGTTGGAGTAACAAACACTTTCTCAAAGTCTCCATCATCTGTCACGATAGATTTAGTCTATTAGTTAGATCAAAATAAATTATGCTTTTCAGATTTAATAAGCATTTAGGGGGAAAAAGTACACTTTCCTGATATATATATATAGTCTTCAATTTGCATACCTTTCCACATCATAGTATGAGCATATACGGGATCACCATTAAACATAGAAACTAGAGTCAGTCATCACCAAAACAAGCATGAACTAACTAATTTTTCTTCCTTATTTCATCTCCTTTTTTTGGTGTGTGCGTGTTTTGGGTTGGGGGGTGGGGCTGTTGTGCTATGTCTAGCAACAGGCAGTTCTAATATCAAACCGAAACCAAAGAAAAGTCTCCCAGAAAAACTTCTCAATCAATTCCATTTAAAAGTACGAATAAAATTTCTTGTTTTCGCTTTTACCAATTATTGCAAACTTAATAACAGTGGAATTCGACACACCTGTAGCTACGTTGGTAAATCCATATCCTAATAACAAACTATCATTTTTCCTCAACGATTCAATTCTACAGTTCAAACAATCTTCAACAGAACCATCACTTTATTCATTCATTTAGAACTAAAATTTCAAAATAACATCAAAGAAACAAAAGAGATCCTGTAGACCCACCCCAAAATCGTTACAAGAACTAAGCTCGAGATAATTTGCTCACCATATCAAACTTCAAACACACACAAAGAGATTTTGCAGACGGATAGGTTTATAAAAACAAAAAAAACAAAAAACAATATGGTTGTACCTTGTTTGACATGTGAGGTCATGATTGATCGAGGTGAGGAAGGTAAAGAGCTGAGATATGTGCAAGTTCTTATTCTATGGACATAGGATGCAGAAAGAGAAGAGGAAAGTGGGGGTGACTGTTGACGAGGAAAGAAGAAGGAAAAAGTTGCAAACTAAACGACAGTGGCCGAGAAAGTGTTGCGAAGCCACCCAAACTTTGGCTCTTAGCCTCTGATGGGGAGAGCTTTTCCATTATTCTATTTAGTATAATATGTATCTATACTGGAAAAAAAAAATTTAACCTAGTTGGATCGAATCAATTCAATCACAAAATAAAGTATATTAAGTATGATACACTTGTTCTATGATTGATCACTTTTTCTAAACTATACACTAATCACATAGCAAGTGTATTGTATTTACCATGTAATTAGTTCAGGTTTGATCGAGTCTGATTCGAGTAAGAATTTCCCTTATTTTCATATTGAAATATAGGAAAAAATGCAATCTACCCTCTTGTTGTACCAGAAATGAACATAAAAAACTCCTTGTAAAAAATAAAATAGCAAATTATTCCCTGTATTTTGAAAAATGAAATAACTTAAACCCTATCTCAATCAATAATATGGGATAATTTGCTTCATTTTTTAAATACAAGGGGGTAATTTGCTAATTTTTTTATAGGGGGTATTTGTTTATTTCACGTATCACAGTGGTAAATTGCATTTAACCCTTCAAATATAAGAAAAATTGAACCAACTTTTCTGCAATATTGCAAATGAGTAATGACTATTTTTAATATATATATATATATATATATATATATATATTTGTGTTTTTTAAAATATAGCAGTTTACCTCCCTATATTTTTCAAAGTGAAGTAATTTGTCTCCTTGTTGAGGGAGGTAAATTGTTTAGTTTTAAAAAATATAAAAAGATAAATTATTTTTTTTATAAGGGGTTATTTGTTCGGTTCAATATGATATGAGGTGAAATGTATTAAGTCCTCAAAAAAGAAATGTTGTTTACTTACTCTCTCGAACGGTAGTTAATGACATTGTCGTATAAAATTTTGAATATGACAATTGTAATCTTAATTAGATAATTTTAAAAATTAATTATAATTACTTTTTCTAAAAGTGACTTCATGTGATTTTAATACCACTACACTAATTCTTTTGTTATTTCGATAATATTACACCATTTTTTTTAAAATATGATTGGTTGGTTTATATATATTATTCTTATTTATAATATATTGTAACTTATAAAAAATTATTTATTATATACCCACATGAGAGATTAACGGCTAGTTAATATATAAAAACAAATACACTTTTCACTCACAATCGCGATTTGTGACACCGTTATATCTATTTTTTGTGTCAATAATGCATATAAATTGTTTTTCTTTTTTTTTCAAAGAAATACTAGCCGTTGAGGCACGTCTTTTCTGCGCAAATATATATTAAATAATCTTTGTTTTTTTAAGTGTATCATAAATAAGAACAAAGTATATAGAATATGTTAATTAGGCAGTTAAGTTAATGGAAAAAATTGGAAGTCGAATAAGTCGATTATCTTATCACTTGAAGGACATTTTTTTAGTCACAAAAAATTAGTACAGTTGTGTCAAACCCGTCACTTTATATCTATAACACCTCTTTTCTTTACAATAGTATAGATGATGTGTTGGTTTATATATTTTGTCCTTATTTATAATATATTTTAAAGCGTGAAATATTATTTATTATAATGTTACGATGGCTAGTAGTATAACAAAATAAAAATATTTTCACTCGCAGTTTGTGACACCACTACATCGATTTTTTGTAGATACTGATAATATTATTATATGCACAAAAGAACAGCATGCCACAACAACTAATACTATTTATACATAAGTTGTTATTATATCAATGCCCAGAGCTGTTGGTATTTTTACTGAAATTTTTTTATTTAAATCAAGTTTGATTCAATTGAATTGATTATATCAAAAATATATTTATTATATAGTTGATGCTCTTTTAATTATATAATTAATTAATTTTTGATGATGATATTTTTGTGATGGAGTGAGAGAAAGAGACAATTTGCATATATAGTCCCCCAAATCTACATTCAAGGAATGTGGGTTGGCACAGGAGAAAGGGACCATGCTGTAACAAATATTTTCAGGATTGGGAATCTCCAGCCCATGATCCCTAATCACATTATTGTAGACATCATGCTAAATTACACTTTTGATCCCAATACTTTGGACCAAGATTGATTTTGAGTCCCTAATTTTTCTTGAGATACCATTTTGGTCCCTAATTTTTTTTAAGATATGATTTTGTTGTTTAATCTTTATGTTTTGTTATGATTTTGGTCCACTTTGGTAAAATTGGGGTTAAAACATGTTAAGAATAACGGAAGCGGATGGACCAAAATCGTAACAATTCGTAAAAATTAGGGTCTACAGTCGTGCTTTGAAAAGTTTTGAGATCAAAATCAGAATAATTTATAAAGATTATAGACCAACATCGAAAAGTTTAGAGACCAAAATTAATTTTGACTCAAACTATGGGACTGAATATTATAATTTACCCTTATACTTGCGATCGTTTTTCTTTTTTATTTTATTTTTTATTGTTAAAGATTAAGTTGGAATGAATTCATTGCATTGATGATCGATTCCAACTAAAAGAATTTAATCATCGTAGAATGTTATTTAAAAAAAAAAAAAACCATAAAACATTGCTGGACTTAGTTGTAATTGTTCCATTAACGCAATAATAAATCAATCTCAACCTCCACAAAATAAAATATTATGAGTTAGGTACTATTATCTGTAATGCATAAGCTCTACATTTTCAGTAAAATTCAAACTCATAACATTCAAGTGACGTATTGATCGTCAAACCACCACGTTAGCGGTCATAATATTTGCAATGGTTCCCCATAAGCATGAGACGCAACCCTTCCACCATTAGATAAGTGATGGTTAAACTTTTAAAAAAAAATTCCACACGTACCCAAATTCAAATACAAGCACTATGTTTGTTTTCATTTTCAAGTTATTTCGAAACAAGTCAAAACATACCCAATGTTTGTCATCATACAAAACATTTTATCTAGGTGTTTTTAACTCTTTTAATATAAATATATACATATATATACGCACACATATACATAAATATATATAAAAAATACATGATTTAACAATGAACATGATTTTTGTCTCAAAAAACACAATATTAAAGCATATAACCCTATAAAAAAAATATATGATTTACAATGAACAGTAATTTTTGTCAAAAACAACAACATCAACATACAATACTTATTTTAAATTATCTCCAAAAATAAATCAAAACATACACACTATCTCTAACACATACTTATTTATCTTTTTTTTCTCTCTCTATCTCCACAAACATTCAAAAACGAATCGAAACATTACGAAGATTTCTTTTTGTAAAAAATCTTGAGCCCAAACTGATGGGCTATCACCGGGATGACTCGAAATAATTTATTCTAAATAATATTTGTCATTTCATCCTCTGCGCACTATACTTATATGCAAATTTGTGGTACTGGAAATTGGTTACTATCAAAATTACCTAAAAAATTGGAACCATATCAAATGTAGCATGAGAAACATGAAAAAATTTTGTTTGGATTTGGTTTGGTCGAATCAATCTAATTACTTTTTGTAGTTGGTTACTTTTTTAAACATACATTAATCACATGATAAAAGTAGTAAACTTACTATATGATTGGCAAGATTCAATTGAATTAGGTTGGGACAAAATTTTTTCGAGAAACGCAAACGAAACCTTAAAAAATAAGAAAGTCTTTATTCCATAGATTAATTTTGAAGACAACAATTGAACTTGTTTCATGCAACATTAATAAGAGTCGAGTATATATAGATGTGAATGTCTTTCAGCTCATTAGAGATCACAGACAGCGTGACAACCCGGACTGTGACGATGATGACGAAGAAGATGAATCCCGGGATATCACAACAGCACTGTCGAACAAGTCCGACAAGTAATTACCCAAATTATCCGGCGAAAATCTCACCAAGATTTCCAGGTTCTTCTCCCCACTCAGTATCGCCAAATTGCTGTCGTAGAATTCCCGGTACGCCGGCACCAGTTTTCTTGCTATCGACACTTTGATCTCGTCCCGAAGCTTCGGGTCTGGAACCACCCACGAGCTCTGTTTGCGGTACGCCGCCTCGAATGCTGAGTTGAATTGCTTGAAATGCTCCTTATTTTGTGGGCCGATTCTTCGGTCTCCACCGGCAGAGATGAGAGTACCTTAGCCCAAGCCACTGATTCGTAGTTCGCGGCGTAGAGTTTCACTTTTGTTTGGAGTTTGGATAGCCAGTCTTGACCGAGGAGAAGTTTCAGCGCGCTGGTGCTGACTTTCTCGACCACGAATTGGAGATTGTTAGCTAAGAAGAGGTAAGATAATCCGATGTCTCTGTAGATTTCGGCTTTGCTGTCGAGCTTGCAGAGAAGTACGAGGATGATCCAGGCGAGCTGGCTGGCTACGCTGGAGGTTGGGTTCCGGCTGTCGAAGTAGGACTCCGGGAAAGGTGACCGGGCTACGTTTTCGGGCTCGTCGGCGAGGATATCGGAGAGGGTTCCGCTGTTGTCTGCTAGTAAAGATACGTAGTTCATCACCGAACAGTTCAAAGGGTGAATCCCACCACCGGGAATCGGCGTTTTGGATGAGTTTTTCTGGATTGATGAGACGAACTCGGAGAGGATTGTTTGGGCTGCGTCACTGAGTTTGTGCATAGAGGAAAGAGCTTGAAGTTTGATAGGCGAGAGGGGTTCGTAGGAGAAGATTGATTCGATTTCGGGCCAGAGCTCCGACAAGGTCTCGAAGAGATTCATCACAAGGAAAATCTTCTCAGGGGATCGTTTGCTCTTGGCCACGGTTTCGGGGAATCTGAACAGGTTGATGGCTCCTTCCGTTGTTGTATGAGCGATACATGTTTGTTTAATTGTCTCCGAGACAGCAAATACATGATCGCATAGCAGTCTCTCGCCACGGAAGAGTGTTCTCACTGCAACCTTCGCTGTGTTGACCCACTTCTTGACTTGATGCTCGAGAGCATCCTGATCCATCCGGCTGATCTGCGACACAGTGTAGCCTCTGATTCCAAGACGGTAGAGTTCTTCATCGACGATCGATTTCCGGGTGATTCTGTATATCTTGCTGCACTCCTTGCTATACCCAGAGCTGATCATGCTTCCAGCAATCAGCTTCAGGTCCAATAAAGCTCGTTCCACATTCGACACACCATCTTCGCCAACATGATCATCATCTTCTTCCTCATCCGAGTTACTCAACAACAACGAGGACCCCCCAGAAACCGATTCAGGATTTAAGCACTCCCTTCTTGTCGACAAGATATGATACAACTCCTTTTCGAGCCGTACCATCGCAATTTTCATCAGCTTGTTCGCCAGCACCAGCTGACTGGAACCTGCATGCTGTGAAACCAAGAAATGCATCACTCTGCGCAAGTCACCGACGCACTTGACAAATTCCTCAGCCTCTTCTCGGTTTTCTTGGAAGAGTGACGTGAATTTCTCCAAGGAAGGTCTGCTGGGATCCCATTTACTGATGATGGTATCTGCGTCTACGATCACGTCTTGCATCGTGGTTGAAATTGTTGGAGGAGAGAACTGATTTGCATCATTGGTTTTTGATGAATGAACAAAACTTGCCATGGCTTTCCGGGGCGTAGTTGTTATTGGGATTTCATGGATTTCCATTTGATGAAACTCCATTGAGTTATCAATCTTGATTGTGAACAATTATGGAGTTGGTCTGCTGAAAATTTCAGCTGTTTTGAATTCTGGAGGGTGATATCTAGTTGTAGTTGGTTTAATTTAAAATATAGCAGTGGAACAAGGAATGCAGATCAAGAAAGAGGCTGCAGTTTCCAAATCGGCTGACTTAAGGTTGTGGGCCTAATAGATTTGACTGACTCTTTTATATTGACCAAATGCAAATGCAAACGATGGATTTTTTTTAATGGGTGATATGTCTTTCGTTCATATTTAATGTAATTATACGTAAATTTTATAATTAAAAAAATATAATTTAATATTTTTTATATTTATTTATGTATAATAAATAGATTTTTTATTAAATTTATTGAAAGTATATATTACTGAAATTTTTAATTACTTCTGATTACTTATCATAATTTATTATAGGTCAAGAAATTTTTTTCTAATTAAACTACTTTAGTGCGAGCCAGAAGCAGAATGCTTTCAATTACACTTACACCCCTCCTGAGAATGATCCATTCTCATTTGTTTGTATTTTTATAGTACGGACGAAAAATACTGATATTAGAAAAAAATTATATAAAATTTCAACTTTATTCCTCATTTAGCACTTATTTAGTAATACTGTTATACTTATAAGGATAAATATAAAATATGTATAAAGTTAAAAAAGGTATAATTGAAATAAAATATTGTTCTCAACTTTGTGTATTTCTTCATTGGTGTATTGCTTATAAAGTAATACATATTATTTTGTCAATACGTTAACAATTAAATTGATTCTGTCCAATATAAGAGTGCGTATAACTTTAAATTCCTGGGAACATGCATTGGTGTTTAAAAATTAAAAGTTTGTATGATCTTCTACAAGTTAGGAAAATGAGAGTGATGCTGATGATGTGTTTGTTGTTGGATGTTTAATTACTTGTCAGTTGATGGATATTTGTTGATTTCAAACAAAGCTGGTTGGATGATGTTTAATTATGTTTTTAAGACAAATTTTTATGGATGTTTACGAGATCAAATTATTGTAGAATTTGTGTTCAAATTTTTGTCAGTAGGCAGATTTTGTGTCACATTTAGATTCATGTTTTGACAGAAATTATGTTTAAGATGTCAAATTTTTCTCAACTAATAAAGCTTCTACTTTTACAAAAATGGTGAAAAGTGAATTATTGAAGCTCCGTAATGAAGCAACCAACCAGCAGGCCCGAAAGGGGTTTTTTTTCTCCCCCAAACTCGGACCTCCGTCTATTTTAATGTCCCAACTAAAGACAAGGACAAAAAGTGTTAAAAAATGATATGTTTGAGAACTAAAACTGTCAATAACAATAGTATAAGAACCATAAGTAAATAAGTAGGCAAGTACGGAGACCAAAACCATAATTCTTCCTCATTACATTATATTTTTAATCCTCTTTATAATTGAAATTTAAATGAATAATAAATTTTTAGGTAATTGTAAAAGACTTATAAGTTAAGTCAAAAAGCACTAAATAGTTATGAAGTGGTTGACTTGGAAAACAATCTAGAAATGGCCCTTAATTCTCCATCCACAACTTAAAACTATCATATTGTCTTAGTCAACAATACCCCCCACTTGTCTTATTCACCCATACCAAGACTCAAAGTCCTCCATTATAAATACACATATTACATCATGTTAATTATATTTTCTTTTTTTTTTATTAAAATACTAACAGACATAAAATCTCTCTCGTTTTCAAACAAAAAAGAAAAAGAAATAATACCCTTAACTCGTAAAAAAGCTGACCGCCTCCTGTGCTGAAGAGGTCGTGTTGTTCTTTTTTTAAAGGGTAAATTATAACAAGCTTTCTCTCTCATAAATACACGTATTACATCATGTAATAATTATATTTCATTTTTTTAAAACACTAACAGACATAAAACCTCTCCCGCTCTCAAACAAAAAAAGAAAAAGAAATGATACACGCAACTTGTAAAAAAGCTCACTGTCTCCTGTGCTGAGGAGGTCGCCTTGTTCTTTTTTAAAGGGTAAATTACAACGGATTTTTATAAAATTTGTCATAATGAAAAATACTTTATTCTTATTTTAAAAATTATAAATACCTTTTGAAATTAACGAGTGTATAATAAATATCCTTCGACAATGAATAATTATAATTGGGTATTTGTCATACGACCATCTTCCGAGAGGTTACGTTACCCTTTGCTACGCTCATGGGAATAAATTATATTGGTTAGTGTCAAAGTCAAGTAGATAAATGTCGTGCTCTCTCCACAATATATATTTGACTACATGACTGGCTCTCTAGTAACAATGAACTAAGTAAAATTATCTATAATAAAATCAAAATTATTGTCTTTTAATATGTACTTTTAGTGACAACTTAAATTAATCATTCGTTATTTTGTTACTATCAATTTTTTTAGTCCTATAATTTTGGGGGAGTGATATTTCTAATACTGTATAAATTAATTTTCATAATTTAGTCCAGTAACTTTATAATTTTGGTAAGTTTAGTTCTTTTTTCTGCCAAGTTGGCTGGAAATTGCAATTCCAGTCCTGCAAATAAATTCATACAAGACTAAAACTACCAACTCCTCTAAGTTATAAGACTAAAAATATCAACATCTCCTAAGTTATAGGACTAAAATTGCAATTTAATTGAGTCATGTGCAAGTCACATATAATTTTTCAGTCAAATTGCCCCAAAAAGGATGAGAATTGCTAATTTTTAAAGTTACAGAACTAAATTGCGAAAATCAATTCATATAGGACCAAAAATGCCATTCTCCATAAGTTACATGACTAAAATTGTATTTTTCTATTACATCCTATTCACTGACATACAGTCTATTTATACAAACCACCCCTACTTTTTGCATAATTACAGAAAACAAGACTATCCTCAGCCAAAAAGCAAAAGTACTTTGTATAATAAGGTTGACGTTTTTAGGGGATGTACGTGTAGTTTTTTAAAAAATAGGGATGGTTGTAAACAATAATGTTGATATTTCAACTTAAAAAGTGAAGTATTTGAAATACGTTTAAAATTATAGTAAATCACAAGAACCTCTCCTGAGATTTGGCATAATTATGAATACCCCTTCATTGTTTAAAAAATTACAAATGCCCCCCTAATGTTTGATGAAATTATGTAATTCTTGAATGGAGGTATGAAATTGTCAAATTTACCCTTATTGTTTTTTTTTTTTAAATTATAAAACAAAATCGAACTTGGTGGATGGAAATGTTTTAAAAATTATAAAAAAAATTATCTACTTTATCCATAAAAAACTTAGAAAATTTTTAAAAAAATAAATAAAATTATAATTCTTAAGTCACAAGGGCATTTTAGTCAGTTCACTATAAAAAATATATGAAAATCTAATGGATTGGGCTAATCGTAAGACGATTATTAAAATTAGGATGTATTGATAATTTTTTAAATAACGAGGGGTATTTGTAATCATGGCAAACCTCATGGGAGGTTGTTGTAATTTGCCCTTAAAATTATCCGGACAAATTCAGATATTTTGTTATTTGGGGATTTAAAATCTGTCATTTTAAATATATCAATTTCAAATATAACCCAGATGAAATCTGAGGTTTGGTTAAACAGTTATTATCATTAATTAGAGATTAATTAATTAATTAAATACAGTTTTATTTTGGTTGTAGAACTCGTCAGAGACTGTGACAAGGGGGTGTTTAACAAGTCATGCAAAGTTTAATTAATACCAGGCGGTTAGGTGTATGGACATTTTGTTAAACAATTAATTATTTCCCAATCTTGAAATAAATATTATATTATTTCCACATTAAGGTAATGGATAATTACACTCTCCTCCTCTAATATTTGGTGTAATTACACGTAGACATTATGTGCTTTAGGAAATTATATCTAGCACCCCTGAGATTTGCTTTCATCTAACAAATAAGTCCATTCGTTAGTCAAAACTCTTTGAATTTATCGATATTAACAAAATAAATTGAATGAAAATTGATATTTACCCTCGATTGACTTGTTGTTGATTTATTGCATGTAGGGATGGCAATCGAACCCGATTTTCGGAGGGCCCCTGCTAGATGGGGGGGGGGGGGGTTTGGTACTCATATTATCGAGTCCGGGATGGTTTATAGGTTTTTATAGCGGACCCCCCCCCCCCCATCTATTTTTTATATTTATTTATTTATTTATTCATATTTAATACATTATTAATAAAAATATATAGTATTATAGGTAATATTTTAAATAATTTTACATATATTCAACTCTATATATAAAAAAAAAAAAAAAAAAATAGTTGAACGTATTATTTATATTATATAATTTATTTTAGAAAAAAAATGTGAAATTACCTAAATTTACAATGATATTTCATATTACTTATACAGAAAATTAGTTGAATATATTACAAGTATTATATAATTCATTTAGATTAAAAAACTATATTAAATTATTAAATTTAATTTTATATTACTTAATTTAATAAATAAAAATTTTAAATCAAGCGGGGTGAGTCCGAGGTATTGGTGGGGCAGGGCGGGGTTTCATGAAACGGAGTGGGTTTGGGCAGACCTGCCCCGTTGCCATCACTAATTACAGGTCAAATAATTTTTTTGGATTATACTACCTTTGTAACAATGAAAATATGTCTTCTCACATGTATTAACATATAAAGATATATGAGAGTAATTTTATCATAAAAACTATTTATTTGACATGCAATAAGTCAGTAATAAGTTAATTTGGTGGTTAATATAGTTTTTTTCTTATAATTTTTTTGTTTATATCAACAAAATCGATAAATTTTGACTAATGCAGGAACTTATTTGTTAGACGAAAGTAAATTTTAAGGGTGTTAAATATAATTTTTCAAATCACAAAAAATCTACGTGTAATTAAGTAAAATCTCAGGGGAGGGGAGTGTTAACTGTCCTTTAAGGTAATCATTAATTAATTTTTATTTGTGTTTCCGTTAAAATTAGATCAAGTCATTTGAAATATATTTACCCACAATGTGTATTAGGGATAATTATATTTATACCCCTCACCTATTATTTTTTCCGCAAATCACCCCTATCTGTTAAAAAATTATAGAAACTACCCTAGCAGCCTTTAAAATAAAAAAATACCCCTATTAACTAGGTCAATCTTTAAAATATTTTTTTAAGGGCATAAATGCCTTTAGGGATGTTTATGTAATTATCAAAAGGTAGAAGGGGTGTTAAATTAATATTTATAAAGTAATATGACCTCATATATTTTTTTATTATTTATACGAATTTTTAATTTTAATTTAATTATTTTATTAATATTTTTTTGTTGAATCTTTATATAAAATTGCACTTTTTAATAATTAAAATATTATATCATTCAATTAATATATAAATAAAAGTAGTTAATAGATAATGGACATAAAATTTATATATTAAATTTTTTTCATATACAAATGTCCATTAGATAATGGACATTTTATGCTCGACGACTTAAGGGAGGATTATGATCATAATATTTGTAATTTTTATGATCATAATATGTGTAATTTTTGTTTTTAATATCATTTTCAGTAGGAAATAAGTGAACGCTCAAATCAAGAATTACACTTTTCATCCTCAAATCATATTACTGTTTCATTTTTTTTTCCTCAAACAATTAAGGGTGGCAGTCTTAGTCCTCAAACAATACATTTTTTATTTTTATTTTTCTTTTACTAAATTAGTCATTTATGTCATCTTACTCAAGAATATAACGAAAAACCTCACGTGTCAAAGCACGTGAAACTGCTTGAAAGGGGGGGAAACTACCATTTTTTGCATGAAAAAATGGCCCTCTTCAAGGTTTAGGAAAAAAGTACTCATTTTTGCTCATTTATAGACATTGCAAATTATTTACTGTATTTTGAAAAATAAAACAAATTTACCCTATATTAACAACTGTCTAGAGAGAGTATTTTTTTTTCTTGCTTTATCTATACTATATAAAAAATAAAATCTCTTTTTCACTCACAAAGAGCGGTTACTTACACTGCGACACCAATTTTTTAAATTACAAAAAATATCCTTATGTGCTTTCAACCACCCCTAATCAAATTCTTTTTCACATCTATATTATCTATAATATCATTCTATATTAATATGAAAATTTTACTCACACTGATTTATTTTGTATCGATAGTATCTTTAAATTAATTTAATTTTATATATTTATTTTTAAAAAATATAATATATTTATTTATATATCTTGTTCTTATTTATAATATATTTTAGAACGTAAATAATTATTTATTATATGCACGCAGTGACGACGTATCATAACGGCTAGTTTTCAGAAACATAAGGGTAATTTATCAATTGCTTTAGAATCTCCCTTGAGATTCAGTGTAATTACAAATAAATTTTATATAGTTTAGAAAATTACATCTAGTATTTTGATATTTGTTTTCATATAATAAATAGATCGATCAAAATTCACCAAATTTATTGATATTAGTAAAAAATTAAATAAAAATTTATATTTATCCCTGATTAATTCATATTACTCATTTATTATTATTATATATAAAATACCAACCAAATTATCAGAATGGATCATTTGTCCGACAAAAATTACTATCGTAATTATTCCTCACCCCCCCCCCCCCCCCCCCATTTTCCATATCAAGGGGGTAAATTACACTTAACATCTGTTCTTCGTTTACTTATTCCGAAATTCTCATCATCTTCCTCTCATTTTCCCCTTCTTCTTTCCCGCGTTCCTCCCCCGACCTACATTCAATTCCGTCACCGCTCCTTCGTCGTAGCTGACAGAGCCTTCATCGAGGTATTTTGACTTCTTTATTAAATTAATATTAGATACAAATGTGCTGAAAAGTTTTGAAATATAGTAAATTTCCTGAAGGTTCGTGAATTCATTTTATGTTATTCGTTGTTTTCTAAGATATCTCTACAAGACTAGGTTTTTGTACTTAGTGTAATTCGTAAAGCTTTGGAAGTGGTATTAAGGACTGTTTTTCTTTTGGAGATTATGTGCTGAAATCAGTTAGAATTTGCTACAAATTTCTGTACTTGATGGCTAAATTTACTGGAATTATTATATTGCCGACGTATATGTAGGAGAACCCATTTATTGGTGCTCCTCTCATCAATGAACCGCAAATTCGTTTATTTGTTCTGGCATGTGACAAATATAAGCGGGACATGTTCATAATAGCTGGGAGTCTGGAACTTGTCAAAGTATCAGTTATATTTTACTTTCCTACTGGGTATTTTGTTAGAATACATAAATTTTGTATCATGATGGTCATAGTTATTGCCTCATGTTGCAACAAAAACTAAGCTAAATAACAGGTCTTCTTCTATTCTGCCTCATAATTTTGATGGTCAGATTTCATAATCTCGGTCTTTATCTCTGATTCATCATGAAATTCCTTTTTCTGTTCAGGACAGATCTAAATATTGTCCACACTATCAAACTGTGAGCGAATTACACCTTTGGTATATCTTACAAGAATTAGCATGATGGTTAATTTGTTTTATGCTTCACAATTTGGTATAAGATGGAGCTTTAGGTCAGAACACCTTTTCCTATTGTAATTTTGCTTCTGAGCTTAGTTCTTACGGGGCAGACCCAATTTTAGCTCTGTTGTTGTACAGGGTTATGAGGAGTCAATTTTGGCAATTGTACTTTTATCTTTCATTAATCATGAAACATGGAAAACTATGTATTATTCATCATATCAATATCATTTCTGGTTATCCGCCTTCTCAACATAATTGCAATGTCACTTTATCTGAGCTTTCTCCCCAATCCCACAAGTTCTGCTACAATTCAGTTGCATTTTTTACAAAAATGTAGTCAGAGGGTTTAGTAAATTTTTACATTAGTTTTATTCAACCAAAAAATAAGTACATTGACTGGGTCTTCTTCTCAATAATTCAATTAGAATACAAGGAACATTAATAAAAATCAAAATTCAGGGATGAAGAAAGCAGAGGAATGAAATGGAAAACAGAGGTGGCCCTGAAAACAGGCAACAAAAAAACAACAATGAGAAACAGATGGATACATCGTTCATCATAAGAATACCATCTTATGAAGAAGTGGTCGAGGGCTCTGAACCCAAGACAACACAGCATTCTCTCTTCAATCCTTCCCCATCCTTTTCTCAGGCCTTCAATTTCATCAAGAACACTGAATTTTACACAACTCCACCGCTTCCATCTGCCCCTCAACCCCCCGAAATTTCCCCTTCACCTTCTCAAGCGCCCCCTCCAAGGTCCTGGTGCTTTTCCTCTCTCTCTCTCTATATATATGTGTGTGTGTGTGTGTGTATGTATGACTATATGGGCTCTTTCTCCAGACCGATGTTTTATGTTTGGATTGAGGTCATATTGATGGCTATTATTTATATTGGTGTAGACAAATTGTTCAATCTGAAGTTCCATCTACATCAGTTTCTTCAGCTGGTGGGAGTCGGAATTCCATCCTTGTCAGCCATAGACAGGTCAGCTATGCATATTGGCAGCACTCTGTTAGCCGTTATGGGAACTAATGTATGTCTATGTATATGGTAACAAAATTTTAACTTAGAGATACCTGTCGGATCCTAGATAATTCAATTGGCTAAATGCAGCTGGTAAAGTAAGCAACTAAGTTTTGGTGATGTATTTGGTCTTATGTTAATAAATTTGCTGAATTAGCAATGTGGTAAGTGAAGGTTAGCTAGCCATGATGGATGAGAATGACTGTTGAGGATATGCATCTGCACTTGAAAAAAATTGCTGGCATGGAATTGATGGCTGCTAGTTGTTGTATGCTAAAGCCATGTAGTTTGGCTTCTTGAATTATTAAAGTGTTAACTTATGAAGTTTAAAATGAGTAGATTGCTGACCTTGCCTTCTATTTCCCTGAACCGGAAATAAGGCTGGTTTTACAAACTTGATGATATGATTTTAAAGTACTGTTTTGTTTGTCTTGTAATGCAGAAGGGGAACCCTTTACTGAAACATATAAGGAATGTGCGATGGGCTTTTGCCGATATTGTTTGTGACTACTTGTTGGGCCAGAATGCTTGTGCTCTTTACTTGAGGTTTGAAGTTTGACTTATTTAATTTCAGTTAGCGTCCAACAATTCTAGGATTTTATATGTTGGAAGTCAAACTTTTGTCTGGTCTGGGGTGGTTGGATAACACCAATGTTCTTTAGATTGGTTGCTATTTGTTATTGTTGAGATATGTAAGTTTCTTTTTCCTTAAATGATTCTTCAATGGAGTTTGAGTTAAGAATCTCTTTGGATCATTGTAATAGAAGTCATCCTCGGTATATGTCTCAAAATGCGAGCAAGGGCATCTAACATTTGGCCTTGATGCGATGATGAAGGGCATAAGTTGGATTGGGCTGGTTCCCTATATCTTGGATTATATGAGGAACGTGGTTATGCGTGATAAGTTGATTCTCAAAGGGTGGATCGACTTTAAAAAACCAAAGAGATAGTTCCCATGCAATTGCATAATTTTTTTAACATCATAAAGCCAGCTGTCGTAGTCTGGATTATGCTTTCTCAGCTAATAACCATCTCAAGTGAGAAATTGTAAAAATTGATGTGCTTCTTCATATGATTTTCTCTCTATATTTGTTGGCTTTGAGCCAAATACTAAAAATTTCTTGAGGGTTTCTCTTATTTTTGACAAAATTATATGGAAACCTGGCCTGATCTTTAAGCTATTTATAGTTCTGGGAGAATGCCTCTAAATTTTTGCGAAACAAATATCTCATTCATTTCTTGAAATTCCATATCTTTATTGAATCCAGTGTTGTCTTTCTGTTTCCATAGTATTTAAGTAAACATATATACCCTACTCCTGATAATTTTTGCATTTTGAATTTTGATGCATCCTGTCAATTTTATCCTGAAACATTACGCTATCAAAATTCTGGGGCTTATGCCCCAAGAGTTGTGTTTTATGCAACACTGGGTGAATTGCAATATCTTTCCTCATACTTCCACCTTTTGCTATATTTTGCATGGTTTGCTTGCTAGTTTCTTATTTAGCGTTCAAAAAGTAAATATTTGATCTCCCTTGCTTCTAATGCTTCGTAACCCAGCTTCATACCATTAACATGTCATGGTAAAATGAGTGCATGCCTTAGTGGAGCTTGTGGCATTGGAAACTCAGACTTCAGTGTAGCTTTCCGTCGGGCGTCGTGCATCTGTTTGCGAAGTGATCCTCTTGCATGACTCATGAAATTTAACATGAAGGTTATCAACATCCTAAGGATTTGTTCTGTTTGTTTCAGTCTTCGCTATCATCTTCTCCACCCAGATTACCTGTATTTTCGGATAAGGGAACTGCAGAGGAACTTCAAGCTTCGTGTTGTATTGTGCCATGTTGATGTGGTAAGCATCTGAAAAAATCTATCAGCTTATATGACTTAATCTGTGTTCTGTTCTCTAATTCTCTCACCGTCTCACTGTTGGTATCAGGAAGATGTTGTTAAGCCCTTACTTGAAGTCACAAAAACAGCTCTACTTCATGACTGCACTCTTTTATGTGGTTGGAGGTATCTTTTTTTCTGTGAGTAGTACATTTCATACATTCTAGGAGTAATAAGATGGTACATTGTAAAATATTATAATTGGTTTTGTCGTTCTTTAGTTTTTGCTTGGTGAGGGGGAAGTAAGATGTATGAGCCTGACATTTTTGACATAGCCTTCTTCAGTTGTGTGAATTCTGAAAAGCTTTTCTGACTGTCAGGATAAGTACACAGGAGACTCCCTGTTGGATTCAGTAATACTAACGATAAGCTAATAATTTTTCAATTTTTGTATGGGGAGCCAAAGGAAAATGGGTTTCTGAAAAATTGATTGTTGAAAACTACTAGCCAGTTCCATATGCTTTTTGGGTAGGAAAAGATGAACTGGTAAACCACTCTGCAAGAAATTGGTTCAGGCTGTTTTCTGCTTTCCACCCATGAGGAAAGCCTTAAAAAGTTAAATTTTGTTTTTCCTTTTATTTTCTGCCATCCATTAATAGCTATTGTTTTCTGTTGCTAACTGGTTTTGGCATTTTTGTTTAGCTTGGAAGAATGCGGTCGGTACTTGGAGACCATTAAAGTTTATGAAAATAAACCTGCTGATCTTATTCAGGGCCAAATGGATATGGACTACCAATCACGGGTATAACTCTTATATATATTTTGGCCAGCAATCAACTTTTTCGTTGAGAGGTTCATGGTAGAAGAAGTGACCTACATCAAAGAACTTAGTAACTTAATTGTGTCAAATTGTTGGTAAAATGATCTGACCAAAGTTCAATTTTTCTTCTATTATATAGTTAAACCATGCACTTACAGCAGTACGACATGTTAACAAGACGGATGTTGTCACTCTTGGGTCTACATTTGGGGTAAGCCTGTTGTTTGTATTGTACAGTGCATCATTGTTTGCCAGTAACTTCCTTTATACTGAAGCTAATTTTACTACTCCAGTCTCTTTCTCATATCATGGATGCGTCAATGGAAGATTTAGCTCGTTGCCCTGGCATAGGAGAAAGAAAGGTAAATTTCTTTGCTTTTGTCTATGATAAATTTATTTGCTGGACAGGTTAGTGTTTGAGGCAAGTTTCTGTTTAATGTAATCTTACTGAGTGTGGTGATTGTACTTGCTCAATCTCTGTTTCTGTAAAGTTTAGTGGTTATTCTTTTTTATTGGCGGGATTACAGGTATATCTTTTGTGTAAATATCAAGCCAGTTCTGCAAATCCTTTTCCTCACACTTTCCTAAGATTAGCTATGTGAATCTTAGACATTTTACTGATTGAATCTGTTGAAAAATAACCACATTTCAAATAGCATAAAGTATACTCTTTACTCTGGCCGACCAGGCCCATAATGTTGGTTATTTATTGCATCTGTTTTTACAATTATATTATTATTCATGTGGTTGCGTCACTTCATTTTTACTCTGGTAGAATAGGATCATAATGCCAACATATTTAATTGTATTCTTTTTTGCAGTTATATTACTATTTATGTGGTGCTTGAGGATGCCTGTAGTTATTTTTCATTACTATTACCCATTGTTGTTTCCTCATCAATTGTGGAAATGCATGATGACCAGATGATTTGTGCAGGTAAAACGCTTGTATGACACTTTCCATGAGCCATTCAAGCGTGCAGTTCCCAACCATGCACCTGTTTCTGAAAATCCCATCGAGAACCATGGACTTGCATCTGAAAGTGAAAGAAATGAGGATGAGAAGGAAACTCTAGATGCAAGCAAACGGCAAAAGAAAGAAGCAGAAGTAAGTGTAAGATCTGCACTGAAGGCTGCATTCGCGAAGTATCCCCATGCAATTGGTAAAAAGAGCAACACAATAGTGCAGGATAAAAGGGAAGAGAAGACCGCCACTGCTCAACAAGTGAATGAAAAGGACGACCATGCAAGTTAGTTGTTAATCTTATTCATGAAAGTTAATGTACCATGGGATGTTTAGGAAAATGGTAGCTTTCAAGACGACACATTTATCAGTGCAAGTTGTTTCTCACACCGGTAAATCATAGATAGTGGTTCTTTAGGTCGGATTGTATGTTACCATATGACCAATGACTGAACTTTGCTCCTTTTTCCCTGGTAAAATGGATTAGAACCACTTTGGCAATCCTGAAAGTGGAGCACTCTGTCAATTTAGGTTGTAGAAAGGTAAAATAAAAGAGAGTGCCTATATACTTATTATTGATTATTCCACCTCTATATATAGTGGTGGAATTAAAGATAACTACAACTTAATGGATAACAACTAAAGATACCTATCTAAAATAGATAACAAAAGATATGCACAAATGATAAATCCTGAATATTCTAACACTTCCCCTCAAGTTGGACATGGAGATCTTGATTGTAATGTTCAACTTGGACAAAAGAAGTGAAAACTTGGACAAACAGTTGTAGGTGTAAAACACCAGTAGAAAGGCACTTAGCCCATAGAAGACAACCAGTTTTAGGTGCAAGACACCAGCAGAAATGCACTCAGCCCATAGAAGACAGGCAGTTTAGGTGTAGAACAACATCAGTAGAGGCTTGGTGGAGCCAGTGTAGACAGTGGGAGGAAATAACAAACCCGAGGATAACACCTCAGTTCAAAAGACCAATCAACAGTTTATCGAGGGGCAAATAAAAAGTCAATAACAGAGAAGAGGATTGCCAAGGCCAAGTCTGAAGCTGTTGAGTAGCAGAAGCTTCTAGCTATGTGATTGAAGGAACAAAGGGAAAGGCGGAGCGAGAGCTTGGCCAAGAAGAGGTCTAGGCTCTCTGCGGCTTCGAAGCCATCAGTTGGTTGCCCCCGCCGGTTGTGGCGCTGGAGCAGCGCCAGCGGTGCGAACAGAGGCCGGGACAGAGGCGCGGCGGCGCTAGTGGAGAGGCGCCTGAGCGCGAGCAGATGCACCGGGCCGGAGCGGCGGAGCGAGGAGTAAGTGGGGTCAGCGGGTGGGTGATTAGGGTTTCACCTAATTAGAGTTAATTTTTTTTTCTTTTTTTTAAACCTGCTCTAATACCATGTAGAAAGGTAAAATAAAAGAGAGTGCCTATATACTTATTATTAAGTATTCCACCTCTATATATAGTGGTGGAATTAAAAATAACTACAACTTAATGGATAACAACCAAAGATACCTATCTAAAATAGATAATAAAATATATACACAAATAATAAATCCTATTCTAATATAGGTCACCTTACTTTTTAAAGAAAATGCATGTTAAGCTTCTGAGCATGTAGTTCAATGTACTTGAGCTTTTATACATGTTGGGGAAAGTTTTGTACCACTGATGTAAAAAGTATCATAGTTTTAGTTCTTATTTTCTTTTGTTTTCATACGTAAATAGTCCCTATTCTTGCGTTAAGTTAATTTGTATGAAGTTTAGAAATTAAGCAACTAATGATAATTGATTTTCTTTTGGGTCATTAAGACTATTAATATTTATGCTTCAAAGAAATTAAGAAAAATTAGCATATATACCCCTTCTATTTGCAATTCACTAAAAGTACTTCCTCTCAAAATAGTTGAACTGCAAAATGGCAAAATTTATTAGCTGGTTTAGTTAAAAGTTTCTTAAATAGGGATATGTTTGCAGTTAACCCTTCCACTGGTGCAAAATTGTAAAGATTTATTGTGAGGAGTCATGAATTTGTAGCTGAGATCCAAAAAAACAAGAGAACAATTATTTCACATCTGTTTTACCAGAAAGCAACAATATAAAACAAAAACCGAAGTATCATATTAACACTTGGATGGTTGAAACAGATAAGCCCACCCATACTACAATCAATAGGAGCACAATTACAGTGAATTCAAACAATGGATACACAATTATACATACATAGCCATAGCCAAACTTGATAATACAAAGAGCACAAGAATTAGTTCTTCAGGCCTTCTTTGACAATAGGGGCTCCAGATGACTGGTATCAATTTCCCTGTTACCTGACTCCAACTGAGAGAGCGACACTTCCTCTTGTCTCTGTCTCAGTACTCTTTGGAAAAGGCTTGATTTATTTTCCAGCAACTGTGACTGGGTCCTAGGGGACTCGTTTAATCTCTGAACATGCTGCAAACAAACTTGGACGGCATCATGTACTCGAACAAAATACCATTCTCTGCCTATTAGATCGACCACCCCAGATCTTGTTAGGGTCAGCAGGACGTTACGATTTGGATTGGAAATAGCAATCTGGAAATTTTTAAACCAAAATGTTACGGTGGGATGTATCTAAATGATCATGATACACATTAACTGTGAATTCTTGGCTGCGCACCTGAATGTTCCTTGATTTGTATTCCTGATGCAAGTCTTTGAGCGCTTGAACGGCGCTAGAGTCTATGTAAGTGGTGGCTGAAAGAAAAGACTAATCAGTTAAATATACAAACAAGAGATTCAATCAGGGAGCGTACATTATTTTCCAGTTAACCAATGAGTCTAGCCGATGTTAGAAATTCAGAGAAACTGATTTTCGCAAGTTAAATTCAAGTAGATGACAACAGGGAAACAAAGTCATTGCAAGCTAAAATACTTGATAAACTAGACAAGTTATAGATTGTGACTCACGAGCCATCTCGATTATTACAAAATGAACTCTTGTAACTTCAGGTCCACGTCGTGTAGGTCCATCAGATTCAATTTCATATTCTCGGAGCCTAGGAACAGAATTTGGATGGCATGAGAGTTTATTAAAATACAAGATGAATATGGTGGAGGAACTAATTTTAACAATGTTCCTGCAATTTAATCTAATAGAAAAGCTTATTATCACCTGTCCTTGATGTAACTTATATTGGCAAAATATATCGGTGCATCAATCCGAACAATCACTATTCCATTGTATGTATATGATTCTGGATACTGCTGGATGTTTCTATATACAGTAGTTCCGGGCAGCCGTCCCAAGATAGCTGCAGAACAAATTATATGCAGCTCAACAAGTAACACAATAAATGCACCATGAAACAAAACCAAAACCAGTTTCACTGATTCCTGAACTAGAAAACAATCTATCAACAAACCAAACCGACCAACAGAAAAACTGCAAAGTACACAACTTAGGGTATGTTTGACCATCTTATAAAAGTTTGAGAGTTGATAACATACTTCACAATGTTTTGGTGAAGTTTAAAGCTCCTTAGATAAAGTAAGGAATCCCCAACTATCTTTTAAGATGTAATAAACTCCTTTAGCTTGACAATGTACATATGCAACATTATCCTCATTAACTGAAAACATCTTATAACTTCATGGGTCTTATTTTGTCCAAAAATATTAGGAGTTTATTTGAAAATTAATATATAACATCATACTGGATTCAAAAACATGTGATTGGATGTAAAAAATTCATACGGTCATCTAAATAAGTTTAGGAAACTTGGAACTAAGTAACGAGGGCAATGGAAGTTCAGTGGGGATATCATGCAGCAACAGGAAAGATAAAGAAGTGGCTTGCTCATTCACTTGGTTACACAAGATTCAAGAGAGCCAAGTTCAGGAGACAAAATAATCACAAACTGCAGCTTGTATTACTAGTTCTAGTAATGATTTTGTATACAGACAGTAGCTTCAACTCATGGTTTAGGTAAACTTGCACAAGGGCCACATGCTCCTACAGCTAATGATCGGAAGGCAAATATAGCTTTGAACAAATTTGGGATCTAGGAACAAAGAATTAATAGAGGACTGTGCATTGAAAATAAGAAGCCAAATATGAATGGAGGTAAGGTGTACCCCACATCTAGATTACCAAATATAGATAAAGCTTCACTATAACTACATAGCACATCCTCGTAAATTAGAGCAAGACTTACCAATATGTGGATTCGCTGATTCATGGATGACAAAAGCAAGTGAAACACCAACCTAAATACCAATTGAGGGGAAGCAATAAGAAAAATACTACATGGAAATTAATCTAGGTAAAAAATCCTGCACAAGAGTGAGATTTTAAAACATAATGGAATCCAATTAATCATCCGGCACATACGCTACAAATATACATAACAACAAACTATTGCTAGAACTGAAGAAACAATTAGGGTAGAATATAAAAAGATGTAGTCTGAGAAGACCATAGTCCAAAATTAAACTTGAGATATTAATAACCTTTCTAAGTGTAAAGCATAATAAACATTTCTCTATAGATTGAGAAGGTTCTAATGAATGTGGGATATCTATGTCGATCTAATAACTTGGTCACAGTTTAACAATGTGTCTTAAGATGGTTAATGAAATTTCTGACAAACCCATTAAATCAAGTTATTACAAAAATTGCAGGACAAAAAGATTTTTATACTGTATTATACACATGCTCGTGTCTAATGTTTATCTATGTCAGAGATTTCTGAAAAGAAAAAGAACTTCTAGAAATAAAACCAATGCGGAAGATGTTACATAGAAAATCAAAAGGAGAAAGGAAGGAGCAAAATCAATTGTTCCAAAATGAGTTCTAATGGCATTAGAGAAATGCAAGTAGCTACTCGGTTCTTCATCTTCAGGGATGCTCTATCAATTCTACGGAATAAAGCAGATTGTAAACTCAGAAATTTTTGTCCTTAAATTATTAGATACCCTATGGCATTCAGAATAGCCACAATGTTGAGCTTATAATATTTCTTTTTTATTTTAACAGCCATGTTTAGGTAAGACTGTATACACTTTAAAGCAAAAAATTATGTCAATGAAATGATCTACTAAAAATGTGGCAAGGAAAATGGCTGTTTCTAGAAGGTTAGATAATATCGCAGCAATCTGAATTGTAAGAGATTAATTTGACAGAGATGATGCGAGTAAATAAGTCTTCCTTGGCATGGTTTCAGTTTACAATCTACTTTTCCACTTAACTTTATATCTTCAGGCACAGACATATAATGCACTTCACAAATTTGTATATGATAAAATATATATCATATAGTTTATCTTTTTCATTGTCCCAATAATCCACTCTCTCCCATATAATCATTTTAAAAGTATAGGTTTTTATGGTATCCTAGTCCTTAGAGGAGTACTTCCATTTATGCATGTGTGGCAGATCTAGTTTCAAGAAATAAGAATCATTACTACAAGGAAAACTACCAAAAATCGAAATAAAAAGAAAAACAAGGAACCGGTGATCAGACTTCCAATTATTTCCAGAAATCGTCAAATATGATATCTATACGTACACCAACAAGGACACCGATCTCAATGCCAAGGAACAAGGTAACCGTGCAGGTAATGGTCCAGAGGAGAAAGTCTCTCTTATCCACACGCCATAAGAAAGTAGCCTCATCATAATCCACCTGAAACAATGAAGTGTACAATAATAGATAACAAATGTTTTGATCAGAAGAAACTAAAACAATACACAATTATCTTCCATCTCTTAATTTAGTGAAGAGAAGTATTCATCAAATAACAATTATAAGAAATAACAATCACCATAAGGAGTCAGAATTTAGATTTTAGACAAGCTTCAACCATCCATCATGAGTCCATGCCCATTAGGAATGGGTTTTAACAAGACACCAAAAAAACTTCACCCAATATGAAAGACTATTCATTTGAAAATCCATACACTTTCATAGGATAAAAGCAAGGTGATAAACAATATAAGCATTGTAAAAGAAAAGAAACGAACTACAAATTAATCCAACAAAAGTCTCAAAGGGGGCATTGACAGTCAACTTGACTGAAAGATCAACTTGGGAATAAATGATGGCTGATGACACATGCATTTTTTCATTTTTCATAAGTGTGGACTCCTGAAAACCTGACTTTCTTTAGTACCATAGTGGAAACCAATATTTGAAATTGCAAATAAGCAAGATGATTTTGTTAATTCACCAGTCTATTCTTTATAAATTATCAAATAATTCTTTGAACCCCTCAGTTCTTTCCTTAGAATATGCATGCAATGTAACCAATTCATGCATCAATCCACTCTCAGTTGTGTCAATGAACTACTAAACAAATAGTTACATCATATAATTTTTAAGATCACAATAACAGCTCAACAACTAAAGAAGCCTTTGAACTTGCACAGTCTATCTCATCAAGAAAGGTGCTTCGTGAATGCAATAGACAATATTGCCGGAAAAAACACTGTAGGTCATATCAATTTTATGGACAGGTCAGATAGAATATTTTATCCTCATACATGATGTGAATTCTCCTACTAAATCTGGATGTTAGATAACATGCCTCTTCAATAGTTTTTCATCCGATTGGATAAACAAATGTGGGGTCATGCCCAACCCCTATGCGAGGCACATTACATTAACTCAAGTAAAAAAGAACGAACTGCACAAGCCTTTTCTGCTTAATTTACAAAAAGAAATTGTGCCAGTTTTGACTGGATTTTTCCAAGAAAGCCACATCAATTTGTTTAAAACTTCCCTCGCTCTCATTAGGTTGAAGTTTCAACCATTCACTTGAAAATCTGTGTTCTCTCCAAATCCAAATCCTTGACCAACCATACAGAAGGCAAACAGAATAGTTTCAACAGTAAAAGAGCCTGAGTGTGTCCCCTGTATATTTTTCAAAACAATAGTACAACTCACCAGTCCAATAACAGCAGAAATCACAATGGCTGCCAGAGCACACTGCAAAGAGACAGGGAATGAAGGAAATTGGAATTATTAACAAAACACAAACTAAGTTACAAAACAAAAAAAGAAACTCTAGCTGCACTGCTATCTCAAATATTCCAAACTAAAGTATACTTGCGAGGTTCCAAGAAACTATGCCATATAAGATGGCTTTATACAATTGTTAGGATTTTATGTGCCATAGAGTGGAAACTTTAGGAAATGTGCTTTCGGGAGCCCAGAGACTAAACCATGGCATGACGAACACAAATTTCTAAATTATAATGAAGAAAGTCAACTAGATTAGTCTCCCAAGATATTTAGTTAGCACCTCACTCATATAATAACATTAAAAGCAAAAGAAATACAAAGTCTTTGTATCAACCTGGGGTATATATTCAAACAATGGGGTCAGGAATTGAAGTGCACATCCCATAATAATTCCCATAATTATTCCAGATAAACCAGTTTTGGCTCCGCTTTCATGATTCACGGCTGACCTAGAAAATGATCCTGCATCAAAGAGAATTGCAAAGAAAGAAATTTCAGAAGCCTACTGGAGTATGCTCTATGCAATTTACATGCATCACTATCTGATAAAGCCACCACAGAAAGCAACTTGTTGGCTCAGAAAAGAAAACTCACCAGTTGTAGGGTAGACTGAAAAGAAAGAGCCAACAATATTTGCCACACCAAGGCCAAATAACTGCCAGAAACAAATCATATGTAAAAAAGTGCATCCACGAATAATTCCAGTTTCAATATCAAATACTATTATAATGCTGAGATTCCTAATGAATAGAAGAATGCACCATATTGCAATGTGTTAATTTATTTATACAAGTTCAAGTTGGCTGCATATATATGGAAGTCATGAGACATGTTTAACCAGGTCCATCCACCTCCTAACCAAGCCCAGAGCCCTTGTTGCTCAAAAGACCCAGTCATTGATAACTACTCATACACTTTGAGAGAGTATAATCGTCGAAAGGAGCCTTCTCCTTTGTTCCAGTGAAAGGAATATACTGCATCTTAAGCGCAGTAGAGTTAAATTCAATGAAAACAAACCTCTTGATTGGAATCCAACTCATATCCATTCTTCGCTGCAAGTGCTTTGGCAATCCCTACAGATTCCTACACAAAAAAGGCTCATCAATCCCTTGACCAAAAGAATGCATGTAATTAACAAAAAGTGCTAGGCATAAGTTGTAGAAATAGAGTAATATTGGATGTCAAATGATTATTATTTTCTCTTACCAAAATTGCTACCCCAGTAATGAGAACTGTTGTAGGAATCAAAGACTGTACATACCCAAATTCCTTTGGGACGGAAAACTTTGGCAGCCCTTGAGGTATTTCACCAACCTAGAAGAGCAGCAAAAAACTTTACAAATAGCTAAATCTAGTTCACCCTAGTTAAAATTCTTTGGAATGACAGTTCAAGACAGTAACTGATTATTCAGACTATTCTTTACAGTTCTATATCTTGGCTACTCATCAATTCAAGGAGTCCTCACCAACGAAATGGAAGATGGATGATACACTTTCGCAAAGGTTGTACCCAGAACTACAGCTGTAAGGGGACCAGATGCTCGTAAAAACCGCAGATATTTCCTAGATTTTCCCTGTAAACAAAGATTAGCCAAAGCATTTTCAAAATAAAGAGGCACGACACTGAAAAGCAGATACTTGACCTAAAGCTAAAAGAAGACTTACCAAATGCTTCATGGTCAGAAGGATAGCTAATATGATAGAGCCCATGACGAAAGGTTGCCATAAGAACTAAAGACAAAAGTAGAAACGAGAGTAAAATGAAATTCATAGTTAGAATAGCAAGCTAGCATAATACAACAAACGAAACATAACAATAAACATAAATCAAGGCATATATCTATCAATTGAAACATGAAAAAGTGCATATTGGTGGCTATCCATCACCCACTAAGAAAGAAAACGAATAGAGACAAAGGGTCATAATTTCATTTAGAATATAGAGCCATGGGATAACAAGGGACTCCGTCTTTAGTTGTTTATCTGTTAGAGATTTTAGATTATGTAGAGACTACCACAACATAATTGACCCTTATAGCTTTAAAGGTAAAAGTAAGATGACTTGTTTTCCTGTTTCATAGGTAAATCAACTTGTTTCTCTCTAGGGCCTTGCAGGTAGAGAATACAAAGTCTAAATATGAGCTTTAAGGGAAGGAAGAAGCAAAAAGAGGGTCGCAATATCTTTTGGCATTCTTCTAATCGTGGAATTTTTTCCCAAAAACAAATCAGAAGCTAAGTGTAATTAGAAACCCCTTTTACAAAGCAATTAAATATACACATCTTGGCAACTCTAAAGGTGAACTTGGTTCCAAGTTTATTTGACTGGGTACAATTGTCTACTTAAACCCATCAGGCTTCTTGCAACATAAAAATTGTCATGGAAAGGTGCGAATTACAACTATTCTATAATTCTGATGTTCAATTTATTTAATGATCATCCATGCATAAACTAAAACAGAAAGCAAGCCCGATTGAATGTGAGAAACATGTCAAATGCAACTTTACAAAAAAATCATTTTACTTTTGGTGCCATGATTTACAAAATGCTCTACCTGCAACTTAGTTGTGCTTTGCTGGGTTCTTTATCTACAACTCGAATTTGTTTCTCAGTTCTAGGTCGAAAGTACCCAAAAAAAGCAAGACTCAATATCTCATTTGGAACTGGTAAGTTAGATGCTAGGCCTATGGAAAATCTTATGTAATACAATTACACTTGCAGTACAGCCACGGTAGCTAATCCTCTACAGCAAAGAAGTTTGCAGCTTAGGCTAAGAAGTTCATGCCTGTAAATAAACAATTAATAAAACAGAAGAAAATAGGGATATTCTTCATAACCCTAAGCTGGATTGGCATCATTTAGAAGAAGCAAAGTTTCAGGACTTCAGAAGTTAGATCTTGTACCTCATGATAGCTTAAAATTATCCATAGATTGGCAGAGTGGCATCTATGGAGATGAATGAAGATCCAAGATGGTTACGTGATGACCATGAAGTAGTTTTGGTTAAAAGAGAGTGAGTCCTAGGTGATTTTAGAGCAATTCACTACGTCTGTCCCAGTTTATGAAATTTGGGGGGCAGAATTGTCAGTAATTTTCAGATTTCAAACTTTTTCATATAAGGATTTTTCCCAATTTGATTTTTGTTTGAAGTCCTATAATACAGAACTAGTTTTAGAATAAATTATTCAGCTGTATCCCATTTAAAGTTTCTCCACAATATCCTACTAGGTGCAATGTTCCTTGGGAACTTTCTTATATGTCAATGAATTGTTTAATTCCACATAAAGATTGAAGCCGTGTTGCATAATAATGAAGAACAAAGCAACATGTCTTTGAACACTGTTATCTCACATACTTAAGCTACCTAGCAACCATCCTCATTTCTGTAGTTGCAGTCTGTCGTAACCTCCAACAGCATGTTTTCTCCCACACTTCTTTGTACCCACAAGTTTAACAAACCACACTCAATATTTTTTGGTAGTAGTAGAAGAGCTAAACAAATTTGGGAATTCCACACATTTTCCGTAAACAAAGCTGATGCCTTGTTCTAGTGCATTCTAATATACACGTCATAATAACATAGGCCATACTTTTTCCCTTCCCCATGCAGGACACTGTGAACAGTTTGAAACATCATCTTGGATACTGATGGCACTATTACAACCCATTTTATTTTGCTTATGCCAGAGAGACACAAAACATACCATAAAATTAGGCAAGAGGCTAGGCGGATTTCAGACTTGAACTAACAAAGATAAACCCCTAATGATAATCATGGCCAATCAAGGATATCCAGTCAAGTGATTTAAGGCCATGAGAGGGACTTAATTAGCATTTGGTCTCAACTGAATAAACTTGGAGGTAGAGGCTAAAGTCAAGCCAAATCGTTAATCTAATTCATAATTACAAGGTTCATCATGATTATAATTTTTATCACATTGACAAATCCCTCATTTCCTGCACTCGTATAATACTGGCTCAGTAAACGAATGAGCATATTAACATATAAGCCTAGGGTACCTCTCCCCTCACTGCCAATTGGCTTTTCATAGCAAAAAGTTACAAACTTTTGTATAAATGAATTACAAGAGATGACTACTCTACTTGATGTCGAGAACAGCAAACATAACAAACTTATGTGTGAAACTGATAGTGGAGTGGAGCAGGCTCTTGGCAACAGGCAAAGAGCAAATAATCTGAAACTACTAGAAGTAGAAATCCTCAAAAGTACTAATCATCTCTAATAGACTTGTTGATCAGATCAGCGCCTGGGAAGTTTCTTTGCTACACCGAGTAGATAAAATGGGTATAAACCAGAGCGAGTTGGTTCATACAGAAAACTAAATTGTTAACTCCTTGACCTCATTCGGGCAAATATGACATGGAGTATATGTGCATATAGTGATGAAGCTGAAGATGTAATGCATGTTCATCTCACTAAAAGAAATGCAGATAAAACATGGGATATTTTCAGTGAAAATAATTTTCAATAAAATAAGATGATACAACGTATGCTTCCCAAAAGAGAACATTAAATTAATTCATTGGATAAATGATCGTGCCAACTGAAGTTTCACAAAGATAAAGAGACAGAGGAACAGAGTTCTTCCTAAGCAGTGGTTATAACACTCAGCCACAAACATACCTTATCCGCTCCTAGAATAATGCTCTTGGCCAGTGGAATAATTTTGCTGCTACGTTCTATCTCATAGCCCAAGAAATACTTTGCCTGAGACAAGGCAATCACAATGGCTGAAGCAGTAGTAAAACCAGAAATCACAGAATGGCTGATGAATCGAATAAGCCATCCAAGCCTAAATTTAGAAAAAATCATTATAAGAACTTTTGTTAATGGAAAAATGTCAAATGAAAGTTAAGAAGAAAAGAAAAGATATCAAACTGGCAGTTTGCAATGAGATTCGAATAGTACTTCATTATTGCTGCCATTTCTGCAGTTGCTCAATTTGTATTGAGTTATTCAAGAAAATTGCGCATTGAAACCTATATTTGCCTGACTGCATAGTTCCTATTAATGTTTGCAAACCTATTGACTTCAAAAGCTAAAAGTCCAGAAATGCACTATTATGATATCCATTAAGTCCTATGCTCAGTAAACACTCCAGTTATGTCATACATTTTTAAATATTTAATCATGTCAAAAAGGTGACTAGTTTAAAAAATGATATGCTATGAGAAGCAATAATTAAACCAGTAAATACTGATTTGATCCACACGATTTACATTGAATGATGTACAATTTCAAATGAAGAAGAAAGAATCAAGAAATTAGCACCTTAAAAGCCCCATAATGCATTCGAAAACACCGACCATAAGTGCCAATAGAATCGCAAGCTCGGTGTATAGTGCTTCTGATGAGTCAACAATGCTTCCAGTACATTAGACACCAGAAGGGACGTCAGTGCAACAGGCCCAATAGCAAGCTGGCGAGATGACCCGAAAACAGCATACACAAATATAGGTACAAAACCGGAGTCTGAATCAAAAGTGCAGAAGAGGGGGTGCGAGTTAGCCACATAGATGCATCCATAATTAGATAGAACAACATGATCCCGCCTCAACTAGTCAACTTAGAAGCAAACAAAAGCAGCCATCGCAAATAACGCTAACAGCATCATCAACTAGTAATATCTGATTGCATCACAAATCTTGAACACCAAGAACAAGATTGAGAACTAAACTCAACTAACCAACCAAAAAGAGAAGAACAACAATGAAACAAACAATAGCACAACAAGCAAAGAGTAAACTTACAAAGTCCATATATTGGGTGAAGTCCAGCTAGCTTTGCGTAAGACATAGACTGGTTTTCGACATCAAGAAGTTATTGTCAATAACAAGCAGGAAGAAAGAATAGGCACGACTTAAATCATCAACCAAAAGCTGGACTAGACCTGTGGGACGAGCATGACGCCGACGGTGATGCCAGACATGAGGTCCGGCTGCAGATACTCTCGCCATCTGTAGGTGCGAATCCAACGGTAGCATGGCAGGAACAGTTCAATCCACTCCACCCAAGTCATCCTCTTCATCTTCCCCCTCCATCTCCCAAAAATGACGACGACGGCGGCGGTGTGCTGCTGGTGGACGTGGTGGGATGCTGTAACTGTATGATTTTGACAGGTCGCGGCGCGGTTGCGGAGAAGGAGGAGAGGTCACCGGCGCTGGGCGAGGAGTAGTTTATCTCCGCCATAGCGTAGGCAGCCGCCGGGAATACCGGTGGCGCGTGCGGAGAACTGAGTAAAATTGTTCCGATTGGCGGAAAAGAACATGGACCAATTGTTTCTTTCAGTCCTTTATATGGAAATTGTGACTTCCAATTTCCATTTATTAGGCATTTTTAGTAATTTTAATTGTCTCATAATCATTATATTAGGGTTCTTTTAATTTTTATTTTAGGATTAAATCCATTTCATTCGATTTTTTTATAAAAAATCATAATATATTATTATATCAAAATTGAACGATATATCAAATCGACCATTACATTAATAGATATAAATATACACACATCCAATAAAAATTCGAATTCATAATCTTATAGCGAAAAAACAATAATAAACAATACTTAGTAATTTATTTCAAAAAGACTATAAATTTTTTGGATCAAAATAAATAATCGTTCACCTTTTTTATTTTATTATAAATAAAATTAATTTATCAACAAATGATAAAAAAAAACCTTTAAATAAAGATAAATAAATCAAATTTAAGGGGGGGAAATACAAAAAACATGATACGTTATAGCAAATATAATATACTTGCGGTGTGATTGATGTATAGTTTAGAAAAAGTAACTAATCACATAATAAATATATTATACATATTTTGTGATTGATTTGATTCGACCAACTTTAATCTGAATAAGAATTTTTCGACATGACACTTGAATTACATCGATATTATTTTATTATACATAAATTTTGGATTAAAATTAAGAGAAGTATTATAAAATATTTTAATGTAATCATACATAACGATATAATTTAATTTAATTTAATTTAATTTATGCAGTTGTAATTATGAATTTTAAGAATTACTTAATTTAAATGTTGAAAATTATTGTAAGAGGAATGAGAACAGTAATTTTGGATTTTAATATTTAAAAGTTTAAAATAAATATGGACATGCAAAATTTGACTTGATTTTTTTTGAAGTGGCTACTTATCTTCTATGACTATTCTACCTTCTTACTTAGCTCTTGTTCAAATTGGATGGTCAAGTTTATTCATAAGCTTGTAACTCCGGATTTCACGAATATGATTGTATGTCTATTTTTATAATAGTTTGTGTTTTTTTATTTTATTTGAATGTATTTATTGATTTGAATTATTAATGTATTGAATCAATCTTTGAACTTGAATGTACGTAATGGACGATGTAAAGAATCGCATTCTATTATTATTATTATTATTATTATTATTATTATTATTATTATTATTTAAATGTTTTTTCTATATTAAAAAAAAGGGTTTATTCAATTTTGCTTTAGTATTTATATTTGTCACATTCTTTACACAATTTAAGTGCAATAAATTTTAAAAATATTAATATTGTTGAGTATATGCGAACAAGAAAATGAGAATATATTTATCCGTAGAAGCATTTTGTTTTGTTTTCTTCTTAAAATGTAAAATAGGAAGAAAAACAATACACTGATGTTGCATTTAGATTTATGAATTTGAATTTGGAAAAATAAATTCAAATGAGCCCATGTGAAAATAATTTAAAATTTATCAAATACCCACACGTCCGCTAAAACTCAAACCCGTGATATAAAATTAACCGTAACTACTAAATTAAGACATTATTAATCCACGTAGATTCAGAGAGCGTGTGTGTTGAACACTAAACACGGATGTACTAAATCAAATGCTTGACTATGTAAGCAAATCTTGTTATGGTTATTAATATTATGGATTTGAAATAAAAATATAGCACAAAGTATTGACATAAATATAATATGAAATTCAATTCCTATAGATCCAATGAAATTTTTATTCCAAATTTTATTATATATTTTATTTCATTTAGAAAAATGCAAAATATAAAATTCCACCTATGGGTCAACAAGCAAAATCTGGATTAGATCAAAAGTTTAGGCGTTCGTTTGGATTCATAAAATTGCACGCTTCCATTGTATAAATCGTTTAATACAAAAAAAAAAAAAAAAAAAAAAAAAAACCCTCCATTTTGGTAATTCAAATATTGGGAAAATATTCGAAATTTTTTTGTATTATCATTTTACATATATTTTATAGTGAAAATTGTCAACTAAATACTTAATAATTATTACTTGGTATTTTGCCAATTTCTGTTATCGTTAAAATATATTTATTTTTTTGTGATTGTTTAATATTTTTTTTGTAATTTCGATTTCTCCTTTTTATGGTCATTTATTCATTAAATGACACACATAGAATAATAATAAATATGAATACGAACAAAAAGGAAATTATATTTGCACCCTAATTTATTGTCTACTTATACAATTATTATTGTCTTTTAAAGAATTACATATACACCCACCAGAAATGTCAACATTATTTATACAAATCATCCCTATATTCAGAACAATTACACATATACCCCTCCACTCCCAAATATCAACAACATTACAGAAATTACTCCTATTTTTTTTTGTTGTAATGGGTGGTTTCTGTAACTATGCAAAAGACAAGGATATTTTGTACGCAACCCTAATTATTTAAAAAATTACACACACACACACATATATATATATATATCCAGAAACGACAACATCGTTACTAACTACTATTGTTTTTTGACTGTTATGGATAATTTGTGTAAATATTTATTAATTAGGAGGTGAAAATATAAATATCCCAAAAAATGAATCAAATTATGAGAAAAAAAGCATAAAGAATATCTGTGGAGAACAAAAACAGAAAATGAGAAGTTATAATGGTGAGAGTTGTCAAACAATTTTAAAAGGGAAGCAACAATATTAGCAAAGACCCTTCCAAACTGCGTGTGTATTTGTATTTTTGCTCTTTTCTTTGGATATGATATGATAAGAAGGCGGCAGTGGTGCGGTTGTAATGTATGTGGACGTGTAAAGGGGCAGGTTCAGTGAGATTTGAAGAGACGTGCGAGACGACACAAGCACGATTCTACTACGCCACCTCTAATAATATGATATGATACTCATGATGTCGCTGTTTGCTACAGAACGACTCTCCACAACTTCAAATCTTAGTATTATTAATTATGTGGGGTACAACTCAACTGTTTGGGATTTTTCAAAAAAAATGAAACAAAGGGGACACGTGGGTATCTGCATTTAAATGAAAAAAAAAAAAGAATTATTAATATTATTATTATTGTGCATGATTTAATGATTCTTAGTTCCATTTATATTACAAATTCACCTTCTGCAAAAATATAAATATTACCAATCAACATAACTGATCTTTAGCAAATCTGTTGCTTGATTAGTTTTTTAAGAATGTCCAAACTTACTTTTTATTCTCAAATAAAATTCAATTCGTTATTGTATGATTCATTGCATTCAAACTCATGATTTAATATATCGATATTTCTAAATCAACACGTATATTAAAAGTAAACAAAAAAACAAAAAACTACTGCAAAAAATAAACTATATACCGTAATCCGTAGAAATCAACTCAGCCTCTCAACTGTAAGGCCAAACAAATTAGAGCGGCTAAATTTATGCTAAATTCAATATTTTGGCATTGGATGTATAAATAATTTATAATTGCTATATACCCTTTGTTTATGTCAAGTATCTGACAACCTGACATATTCTACATTGAACATTTGAGTATAGCATATGCAGAAGATTTAAATCTAATCTGGTAAAGATGATATAAGAGCCACAACAATCATGCTTCATGAAACAACCATCCAATACTTATAGACATAAAGCTGATAGAGTCTCCTCGGATTCTTATTTCCGCGCCAAATCTATCAGGACTCAGCATCAAATACATCCCTAGAAACTATACATAAAACGAGCATGTATAATTATTATTCGGGGCGAGCATTGCTGAGAAAAATTACTGTAGAATTTTCACAGCGAACTCGCCACAGGAAAAGAGTGATAGCACATCCTCTGATCTAGGTAAATTTCAACAAGTTCATGCATTAACTTTGGGTGCCCAGCCTGCGACAACGTGTTCCTTTGCAGCCTTTGTTTTCTGAAAAGAGTCCCGAGAAAAGAGCAACTGCCAAGTGGGAAGGAGAAGAGCGACATGTTAGCCAATTTAAGTTGTCGGTTATAACTAAGAATTCAAGGTCTTCCACATTTCAACTGCACAAACAGAGGCATCTTTTGACAGATATGCACAACGACTTTGCACATAAGATATACGTATGAACAATCATTTCCTTGCCATATTGCGACACTTTGCTCATGCTATGTATTCAAGGGGCATAACACAACAAGAGAACCTTCAAATTATATCTTGGTTGATAGGATTGGACGTGCAGATGAGTTTATTGAAATTCTAAGAGCTTTTTGAGCTTTCTGTGATTTGTGTGGTGGAAACGAAATCCTTAGCATTATTCCTTCAAGTTGTTAAAAGGCAGTCAGAAAAGGTTATCTCACATCATCAGAGAGGAAGTGCAACAGCCTCAAATTTCCCTGGTGTTTGAAAAGCATTGATGCAGCAGGCTCCACAGCACGTGACAAGAGAAGGCAAATGTTGCATATGTCTCTTATTGCACATAGACCAAGGTTTTTAGCTTGATTTGATAGAAGTAGCTGGTTGGTCTTCAAACATATTAATATTGAGACAACATTAATATTCTATTGATTTTTGCTTGATTGGTAGCTTCTGTAGAGCAATACTAACTAAAACATGTTATTATAACCAGTTTCTTCTGTTTTTGACTGCCTAACATGAGTTCACCTGGGTCGGAATCTTCCATACACTTCCTACTTGACCTGTCCTAAGTCAGCTCCTCTTAACCAAGAGAGAAATCTTCTGTCTTATATGAAAACATCTCATTTATGTTGATTGCTGATCTAGTTGTAACTTGGAAGGGAGCCTTCCATAAACTTGGAGCATAAAAAGAGTGGAAGACAAAAGGGAAAAGAAACTGAGAATAACACATTATAATACCTTCAGGTAGTTGTGCACGTGAGTCAAGGTTTCAGGAACAGTCCAATTCTTGAAATGGGCAAGAGCAACATCAAGATGGTAAAGCTTTGGGCCAAACTCAAATCAACAGCACAAATATTTTCTCCATTGACATATGGTCCCTGATCACACATGTGGAAGAAACTTTCATGAGCAAATGCAGATAATATGCACTTGTTTTGCCCTATAATTTTTATATCATGTCTAATGACTAGTGTCCTTAATATAGGACTCACACCTTAGCTTTCAGGTGCTCATCCAATGCCTTCAATTCATCAAGCAGAGCCTGTTCTGATCCATCAGTAGGATCCTTGCTCTTCAAGAATTTGACAAAAGAAGGAAATATTTTGGAGCCCCTATAACAGGAAGTCAAAAGATAAGTTGTTCGGTAAGCACATCATTAAACATGGAGATGATGATCCATATATAAAGCTATGAGTATGGCCAAATGTGAAAAACTGAAGTAGCATACTATAAATTGAAGTCTGAAGGTGATTGATGCTTGCCTATAGTGATTAGATTAATATATTGAGGTGATTCTTTAAAGAAACTCTGAGAAGATAAAATGAGAGAGCACTAGAAAATCTTGATTGAAGGAGTAAAGACAAACCAAAACTTAAAACCATTCATATTTTTATAATTTTACCAGAAACTGCAAAATACTAAAAAGTCCTCGGTGTACCCAAAGCAAGTTGGACACACCTAGTTCCATGTTGAAGTTCAAACTTTCTTCTTCATGTGATATAAAATGATTTTCATGTCCGACATAGTGTCCCACCCATGTCCTACATAGCATAGGACCATTTTGTGGACTTCACATGCATTAGGAATCAATTTATATCATAACTACTAATTGGTCAATGATGAGCTCAGATTAATTAGTTTGCTCTCCCCAACACTAGTCCACTGTTACAAATATTCAGAATCTAACAACATACATCCATTGTGATTGTCACAGTAAAAAAAATCTAGTTGAAATAGAATATTTCTGAATATACCTAACTTCCAGTAAGAAGTTTCAAATAAAACTGTTTAACACAGGTGCCAATATAAACCGTCCCTTTATTAAAGACTTAGCACACTTGCAAACAAAAAGTCACTTTTGAAACAATTTTCAATGTCCAGAACACATTATTTTGTCCCAAGATTTATTGAAAAATTCATACACCCATCTCTAAATCATCACCTCAAACAATAAACATGAAATAAGAAAGTGACTTAAACCATCAAATTCAACATCATCATTAGATTCCATCAGCAAGAGCTCCATCAAAATTTTAGCACATCCAAGAAATATCTAGATGTATGTAGTTATGAGAAGGAGGAGGAAAGAATGAATTCATACACAGATGAGACTTCAGGAGGAGGAGATAGAGAAGGGTTCGGGTATTTCTCCTCAAGAAGACCAACAATCACATCAGAGTCAGCAATCCATTTATCATCGAATTTTATCACTGGCACTTTCCCTTCTGGGTTCACTTCCAAAAACCTAAAAATCCCAAATGAAAAGGACTGAATTCACATAACAAACACAAAAATGCAAAGAAACAGACTAATTAAGCTAAAACTAGAACGACGCTGAATCCAGCAGCATTTAGGCGTTTACCATTGGGGCTTCTGGTCAATGTTGATTAAATGCAGCTTATAAGCGACTTTCTTCTCTTCCAAAGTCAAAAGAACCCTCTGGGAAAAGGGACCTGGAGTCAAAAACAAACAATGAGTCCAAACTAAAACGATGCTTAATCGTCTCGTTCCTGTGTGTGTTTGTGGTTGCAATTAAGAGAGGAACGTAAAAAAGAACAGCAAATTACAGTCGCCAAGAATGTCGGGAGCGCCTACAGCGGCCTTGACGCATACTTCGACAGCCATGGCCGGATTGTGAGAGTTTGGTGTTTGTGAAATTGTCTCGCCGAACAGAGAGTGAAGAGCGGTGGAGCTGAGCTACAACTGATGTATGTATATATATGCAATAAGTGGAATATAAATCGAGAAATCTGGTCCCTTCTATACGCATTCAGTGCAAGAACCGATTCCGTGTTTCAACTTGCACCATATTTTATGTTTGGGTAAATTTTATTTTGCCATGAAATATCACAAGTGAACTGCATGTAATATTTTTTCGACAAAAAAATCAATCAAAAAATTATTATATAGTAAAGTAAAAAGAAAAAAAATACAATTTACTCTTTTGCGATATGAGAAATGAGTAAAATAATTCCTATAAAAAATAAAATAGTAAATTGGTCCATTTCCAAACCATTAATACGGATAATTTGCTTCATTTTTTGAAATACAATGGTAATTTGCTAAATTTTATTTACAGTGGGTATTGCGCATTTCATATATTACAGGAAGGATAAATTGCATTTAGCCCAAAGTATAAAACTTATAAAGTTGAAATGATAAATTAACAGAAAAAATAATAAATGATAAAATGTAAAACGGACAATTAACTCGAATGATAAAATATAATTTTTCGTTTGAGTTTTGACATGATGTTTCATAATAAAATGATTATATATAATAACGGATTTTCAAAATTCTACTTTTACAATATTTGTCAAAGGTTGAATTTTTTGACTAACTTGTACCAAAAAAAACCCGGCTTCTATTATTAAAACGGTCCAACATTCGGGCTATAAATGATTCGTCGGATCAAATATATCATTATTTAACTTTCTTTTTATTATTAAGGAAACTTCAAATATTAAGATTGAATTTGATTTGATTTTTGATATAATTGAGCTCAATCAGACTTGAATGGGATAAAATATGAGTTAGTTTTGAGTAATTTGATAGTTGTAAATATTTTATTATTTTTACGCGAATCAAAATGAGTTTGAGCGAGTTCAAGTTTCATAAATTTTTTTGTTCAAGTCGAGTTTGTTAAGTTTAATACATTAATTATCAATACATGCTTTACTCAAATTAAAACAAATTAAAACTCTTTCTACAATATATATTATATTGATAATAATTATTATATACACATACAAAATAAATACTAATATATTTTTCAATTTCAGTTAACAATAAACTTAAACAAAACGGGAGTAAATTAATTTTTGAGTACATGTAATTGCATGGAATTAATTTTCTGAAGGAACTTAATTGAATGATTGATTTAACATGAGTTAGGAAGTTGAAGGGTATTTTTGGTATTAAAATAATTTGGTATAGTGATATGAGAACTGCCACTTTGTATCTATAAGAGCCATTTTCTTTATAATAGTGTAGATTTAGGCCTACAATTTTGAATTCTTTGGTAATTCTTCAGTCACAAATAATATCCCTAATTCTTGACTCTATTTTTAGTACTTGAAAAAACGTGTTTTCCAGTTAAAGAAGTTGTTAACTACTAGCAGCTAAAGAAGTTGTTGAGAGTGTGATGTGTTGATGGATGTGTTTGGAAAGACGTATTTTCATAATTCTTTTTTAAAAAAAAAAAAAAGTTTTTAAATTGAAACAAAGTGTATAAATTTTTTATAGAAAATGCAATAATAATAGTATTTTCAGAAAGAAAATGTATTTTTCTAAAATATTTTTGGGTAAATTGCATAACACCCCCCTGTGTTTTTATGAAATAGCGCGAAACCCCCCTGTGTTATATTTATAGGCAAAAAATCCCCTGTGTTATCTAAAAATACAACAAAAAACCCCCTCTCCGTTAGAAATTAACGGAGAGTGTTTGACACTCGCTGATTGCGTGAGTGTGCTTCATTTTTTACCTTTTTTAGAGTTACTCTAGGTGTGCAAATGTCAATTTTACCCCTCTTTTGTCCTTTACATATATTTTAATAGATTATATACTATCAATGAATTTAAATTATTATTTAATTTAAATTATATTTAATAATTATATTATTTTATAAAAATGTATTAATTAAATTCCAGAACACCTAAAAAATATAAAAATTTTAATTCAAATTAAAAACTCATAACACTGAAATATAATATAATAAAATTGTGAAATTTAAATAATTTATAATATAAATATAAATACTTATTTCAACTTTTTAAATAATTATATAAATATAAATTAACTGTTTTAATTTTATATTTATTAACTAATTATTTTAATTATGTATAAATTATATATATTAATATATATAGTTACACATTTTATTATTTTATTTTTATAAAATTAAAATAAAATTTTACCCCCCCCCCACCGTCGGCCGCCATTGACGGCGGCCACCGCGCCCATCGGCCCGGGATCTGGGCGAAGGCGATGGCCCAAAGAAGTGGGCGACGGCTGAGGGCGACGTCGCCCAGACTGAGGGCGGCCGTCGCCCTGGATTTGAGCTACAGCTGTCGCCCGAATCGGGGGGGGGGGGAAGTCGCCCTCTCATTTGGGCGGCTGTCGCCCGAATCAGAGGGGGGGGCGACGCCTTTGAAGGGGCGGCCGGTGGCCCCCTTCTCCCAGCCATGAGGTTTGGGCAGCGACACGTCGCCGCCCAAATTCTGGGCGGTGATGCGTCGCCGCCTCTGTGTGTGTATATATATATATATATATATTAAGTAAAATTATATATATAAATAAAAAATATATGTATAGTATATGTATATATTTATATGTATAATTGTGTATATAAATAAAAATATAAGTTTAAGTTAGTTCAAATCTGGACCGTTTTTTTTTTACTAGTAAGATCAAAGGTTGTCATTTTAATGGTATAACGGATAATTTGATAGAAAATTTAACAGTGTTAACCACAATTAACGGAAGGGGAGAGTGCGCATAATTTTTCAAAACACAGGGGGTTTTTTGCCTATATTTTTAACACGGGAGGTTTTTAGCTAAATTTTAAAAACACAGGGGGTTTTTATGCAATTTACCCAATATTTTTTTTGTGCTGCTTTCAAAAGCATCTGCTCGGAAAACTACGGTTTTTTTGGAAGATCGTAACTTATGGGTCGAGGGGTATAATTCTAAAAGATGCATATTTTTCTTTAAAAAAAGCATAAAACATGTCTATACATGATGTTTTGAGTGCCAAATTTATATACTTAATTATCCTGTTAGTTCTTGCACTTCATATTAATTAAAATTTTCGAATTGTTCTGAAAAATAGGCTTTCAAAATTATTGTTCATCAAATTTCGAATGATATTATCGTATCCCAAAAATAAATTTACATTAATAACAACAGTATAATATGGTCAAATCTTTTCAAAATTCACATATCCTCTACTATATAGTAAGTAATTTCATATATAATTCCACAAATTAGGAGAATTTTGATCGACTTGAAATATTTTTCATATTTTATTTTATGTTCATAGAAAAGATAATATTGAATATTTATTTTTCGTATTTTATCTTTATGTACATTGAAAAGAATATTTATTTTTCATATTTTATTTTTATGTACATAGAAAAGATAATATTGAATATGTATCTTGATTTGATAGAGAATATATTCCAAAGTGTTGCAATTTGATTAATCTTTATTTTATCAAATTACAAAACAATTTTAATTAGTTGGAATACTTCAACTCAGCATCTGGCAATATTTAATACACTGACGAGATTAAATATATATATATATATATATATATATTATATATATATATTTAATTAACTATTTAATTTCAAAATTAACTTAATTATAAATTATAAATCAAATAAAAAATCTATATAATAATTAGTATATAAAAAAATCAATAACTTATCTTTTGTTTCAAATTTAAAGTTTCACTCTCTTCCATCATCTCCAACTTTATTATTAATCAAACTTCTATCTACATCATATTTTTTACATAATTAATCAAAAAAAATTGTTATAATAATGAAAAAACCATTTACCACGTAAAAATACATAATTATTCTAAATTTAATATAAAATAAATTTTAAATTCATACATCGAATGCATCATTGTAGGTGGTATAACAATAAATCTCATTTCATGATTTAAACCAGCGAAGAATCCCAACCACAATTTTGCAATATTATCAATCCAACTTGGTGGATTTTTTTTCTTTTGAGGTAAGAACGATGAACTTTTTTTTAATTGAAATAAATCGATTACATGTACAATTATTCATATTGACAAATAATTCCTATTAGGCAGTAAACTAACTCCTACTATACAACAGACAACATCCCACGCACCTAATGGGGTCCGAACCAATGACCTTTAAGATCATGGAGTATCAGCTTCACCAACTGAGTTATGCCTCATTGACAACTCAGTAGTTTCATTTTTATTCATACACACGCACTCAATATCCAAATACAAAGTCTTCAGAGAAAAATTTTATACTCGAATCATTGAGATGTACCTTGATTTCGAGTCTAAATTGGTAGTTGCTTTATCTTCCGGCAACTATTCACCTTTATTGAGATTTTCCCCACCACTATGGTGCACAAGATTTTTACTTTATATCCATTGATTTCTCTACCACAAGTTGAACATCACAAGTCATATTATTGGATAATATAAATTAAGCACCACTACTATATATATCATACTTCCAACTTTTTTGTGTAGAGAATCTCAAAAGTAGACTTAACTTTTCAGTAGAGAAACCAAATTAGCAAATGGTAGAATTAGCAATTTTTTATTTTTTATTTTTAATTTAAGACCAAAAGAGTCCTTCCCAAAGCCAAGTAACGAAGCCCTTGGAGGGTTTGCAGTGAGGGCGACCGAAAATGCACAACAAACTTGCCTTAGGATCAAGCTTGTGGGCATTAAAGGCGTTGTTACCTACTTCCGTTTGAGATCAGGAAGTAACGTACTTTAATGATCAACTTTGTTATATTCATATATAGATTTTGATATTTGCTTATATTTTGCTGCTCTTTTTATTAGGAATATATTTTTGTAGTTACGTGGTAGAAATATTTAATACATAAAATTTTATTATTTTGCTTAAGTATGTATTTCCTACAAAATGTTAGATTAAGGTGTGGTTTGGGCTTAAAAATTGTGCTTCTAGAGGGTATTCTGCTAAGTTTATTATATTATTTTATAAGCTTGTACGTCTTATAAAATGTTATGCAAGATTCTGTAATTAAGCTATTGAACTTTTTAGATGGATAAACATAATAAATAGTATTATGGTCCATTTTATTTGTGTTTAAAATCACTTTAATTTTTTATTTCCTCATGTTAGCATCTTGAAATTTTTGGATTTTTTTTGGATAACCCTTTTGACAACTTTCAGGTGAAAATCTTACTGGAATTTGATTTTTATTATTTTTTACTTTTGTCCCTTAAGTTTTAAAAAATATCATATTGGTCCTTTCTTTCAGCAAAAAAAATACTGTATTTCTACGAAAAAATGTTGGTTGTTTGTGCTTATTTAAAGAATGCTCTTTTGATGGCCAACAACATATTGAGAAAATTTAAAATGAGAAAAGATGGCTGATATTGCACCTTTTTATTTTGATTCAGCAAAATTATGATACTCCATTAGACTGATGTAGACCTCCGTCCATATTTTTCACAACCAGAACATAAATTTTAAATAACAAAGAACCACCTTAGCCCATATTTTTCACAAAAAAGAATCTTCATCCTGGGTTTGCATCAGGCCAAGAGCACCGTAATTTTGCCAAATTTCCACAAAAATATGAAAAAAACAATTATTTCTCTCACTTTCAACTTTTCTTGGTTTAATTTTTTTCTTAATATGTGGCTATCAAAAAAGCACCCCTTATATGAGCACCAACAACCAGCATTTTGGGTGGGAAGTCACAGTAATTTATCCACAAAAAATAAGAACCAATATGATATATTTTAAAACTTAAGGTGCTAAACTAAATAAGCACTACCGACTAGATTTTTTTTCCAGAGAGTGGTCAGTAGGACTAATTTGAAACAAAATATGAAGCTCTGGGATGCTAACGTAAGAAAATGAAAATTAGGGATTTAAGTGATTCTAAACACAAATATAAGAGACCAACTATGGTATATCGAACGTTGTAAATATTGGGTAAAATATAATTTGTTTTCTTGTATTACGTCTTATGTAACATTTATCCCACTAAATTTTAAAAATTTCACTCACCCCCTCAATTTATGGAACTCAATTGACTATTGGAAACCTCGAATTATATTTTTCCGCACATAAAAACCTCAAATTATATGTAAAAAATCACATGAATAATCAAACAAAAACCATACATCAGAACCCTTCTTTCCCACAATTTAGGATGCAATATCTCCATAAAAAAAAAAATATTCAGATTTAATTTTTAACAATATGGAACACATTGAATTAAGTCCAAGAAGGCCAGAACAAAATCCTACAAACTCCCTTAAAAAATGAAAATATAAATAATCTAAGTAGTATATAGACAACAATTTTTTTTTGTCTATTTTCATTAATTAAATGCTCAATTTATCATCCAATACCCCAAAACAAAAGATGAAAATAGTTCAAACAAAAATCTTGCTATTGAGATCAGAAAGATTCGCTTTTACCATGTAGTTAGGGATAAAATAAACGGATATTTTTTTAAATTAGTTCCAAATATACAAACTCTTCCTACTTTTTGTAAAATTAGAATTGCACTCTTTGATATTGTAGTTGTAATTACAAATACGCCCCTTATTAAGTGATAAAAATTTATACGAACACCCCTAAGAGGGTGTATATGTAATTTTACAAAAGATATGAAATATTTGTATATTTAGATTTGACCTTAAAAGATATCAACGTAATTATATCGATAAGTTATCAATAATTATATTACTCTATCTTAATTCTTCTTTGAATACCATAGATGAAGAATAATTAAATGAGAAAGGATATAGTATATAGAGGGGGCAAATGGCAATAAGGGCAAAAGCAACGATGTATTTCAAAATTAATGGTCAATTAACGAGTCCACCTCTGAATTTGAGGGGTGTAAATAATAATTTTTAACATAAGAGTGTAGACCTTAAAAGATATCAACGTAATTATATCGATAAGTTATCAATAATTATATTACTCTATCTTAATTCTTCTTTGAATACCATAGATGAAGAATAATTAAATGAGAAAGGATATAGTATATAGAGGGGGCAAATGGCAATAAGGGCAAAAGCAACGATGTATTTCAAAATTAATGGTCAATTAACGAGTCCACCTCTGAATTTGAGGGGCGTAAATAATAATTTTTAACATAAGAGTGTAGACCTTAAAAGATATCAACGTAATTATATCGATAAGTTATCAATAATTATATTACTCTATCTTAATTCTTCTTTGAATACCATAGATGAAGAATAATTAAATGAGAAAGGATATAGTATATAGAGGGGGCAAATGGCAATAAGGGCAAAAGCAACGATGTATTTCAAAATTAATGGTCAATTAACGAGTCACCTCTGAATTTGAGGGGCGTAAATAATAATTTTTAACATAAGAGTGTAGATTAAAAGATATCAACGTAATTATATCGATAAGTTATCAATAATTATATTACTCATTCTTCTTTGAATACCATAGATGAAGAATAATTAATGAGAAAGGATAGTATATAGAGGGGGCAAATGGCAATAAGGGCAAAAGCAACGATGTATTTCAAAATTAATGGTCAATTAACGAGTCCACCTCTGAATTTGAGGGGCGTAAATAATAATTTTTAACATAAGAGTGTAGACCTTAAAAGATATCAACGTAATTATATCGATAAGTGCTTAATGGCAATGATTAATGGTCAATTAACGAGTCCACCTCGTAATAATAATTTTAACATAAAGTGTAGTATGGAGGGACATATTGTACTTTATCTTAAAATATTTTATAAACTTTCAAATATATTATAAGATATTTTAAATAGATTATAAGTTCACTCAAAATTGAAAATCCCAATAACTCCTCTATATTTATTCCAACAGTCATCTTGGTTGCTTATATCGGTCGCTATGAACTAGAAGCACAATAGCTACGGAGATGTTTGCAAATGCTTACTACTTAAGTTAAATTGATTTGAGTTAAAAGTTATAAGCGGTTTTCTACCAACTTCTGTGTCTTGGTAAAATTGTAAATATTAAGTTATTTTTTCGAACATTCCAATGTTATTATTATTTTCTTTTTAATTTTGTTTTCAAACATTCTCGACTACTTACAACTTATTTCAACCATAAAAGTAAAAGCTATTGCAAACACTTCTCCAAGTGTTTGGATAAGAATTGGAAAATGTAAATCCAACCCCCAACTCCTTCCTACCAGGATGGACAGAGTTTTGTTCTTAGAGAGGGAACGTGTCGGCCCTGTTCTTTCCCTGTCTTTCCTTCTCACCAGACAAAATAAGAGATGCACATCCCTCCATTCCCTCAAACTCCTGGCCAATGTACAATTTCGAATGGACTATTTGAAGATGGAAAAGTGAAATTTCGGTTTTACAATCTCAAGTATGAAAATTTGCCTGCATAAAGATAGCCAAGATCAGATATCTTTTACAGTCGGAAGCACCTAGAAACATCGAAATATACACCTCATATTCTTTCTGACTTGAAAGAAGAAGAGCCAAGGGACCATACAACATCATTTACAAAACAGACATGTCTGTGTTCATGCATTTTCGAATTCATTGGTTATGTATAGAGCAAGACCTGGTAACAACAGCTCCGTGTAAGATTGTGGTCACAAGAGCATTCAAATGTCCAGCACTTTAAAGGAGTCTGCCACCACTTTGAGCTTGTTTCGGACTCTTCTCCACCGTCTTTCATTTGCTCCAAACAATCAATGTGTAGTATCTTCCTGCACAAATGCAGAGATTGTTAAGAATTGCTAATCCGAGTTACTTATGTAAAAGTATTTGTACTGGGCTTTCAGCATGAGGAATGGATTGATATTTTACATGTACATGTATTAGTTTTGAAAAACTAAAAATCCCCAACGTGTTTGTATCTTAAATATATTGAGAGCACATTTGAGGTCATGGCAATTCATGTATTTGGTGTGAAGAGAACAATTTTAGTCTATTTTATTAAACTTTATAAGTGGATATAATGACAATGACTCCCAATACTATGATGCCTTAATAGACTGTAAAGTTGGAAATTTTACACTTCTTCAATATATAATCATGTTATCTTGACCAAGATTAGTCACATCATACATATATGCCCTAGAAGATGTCATGATTTAACAATCTCTTGATTCTGTTACACTCTGCCTTCATTCCCCCACCCATTCTCACTTGTGTTATTTACAACAAACTTTAATTGTACATGCCCTTCTTGTAGGTAGTAAAATAAATATAAGTGAAACATAGAAGACATGAAGCAGAAATTTCACAATATCAAGAAACACAAGGATAATTCCAAACTTAGTGTACTTCAATAGATGAAGGAAAGCATTTGACAGCAGAATTCTAGCTGTCATTCTTGTTCATAGATAGATTTTAAATTTGAGTAAAAATGCCTACAATATTGATGCCATGGTACAGGTATCATACCGTTTCCAATTGCTATTGTTGCAAAAGCTGCTCGAGCAAAATTTGGAGACGTGAGTATGTATTCGAATGTCCAGTAGTTCCTGCCATCCATGTTTCTCTGCACCCAGAAGATTGACCCAGATAAATGACTTTATGCTTCCTATAACCACATTAGTAAAATAAGAACAGAGGTGGTCATCATCGAAAAATTTTAAAATAAAAAAGAGAGTAACAGTAGCAAGAAACAGATGGAAGCCCCACAGAGGGAGAAGAGAGAGAGAGAGAGAGAGAGAGATGAGACTTCAGATCATGGAGCCCAAATTACCTCTTGCATATCCAGTATTGTTGCTACTTGAGTTGGTGCTGAGTATACATTTGTTACAAGATTTGCCACAACCTTATAGCAAAGAATTAAATCTTATTAGAGATTTTGATGGGATCCTTATCAAGAAGAAAAGAAAGAACTAAAGATGACTGTATTCACCTCTTCCATTGGTCCCATATCATGGACATCCGTTTTATCCGTTGGTATAAAACTTAATCTTACATTTTGAAGTTGTAAATATCTGTCTTTGAATGCTGAATCATGACCTCTGAAGTCGAAATCCTGTAATAGAAATTACAGAGTCAAGAAAGATTAGGAACATGCTATTTGCTATCAAACTCAGCTGCTAGTATAACTTACTCTCCAGTCTGAGGGATAATAATATGAATAACCATCAATTTTGTCAACAAAAACTTGATAATTCTCTAGTTTTCCTGCATGGCCAAATAATAAAGTTAAGGTCACAAAATTAGCAAGACATGAATAGCTTGAAGGGTAATGCAAAAATGACTGCTATCTTTTGTCGTAGAAAATCCTAGAAAGCAATGGAACTAAAGAGAATTAATTTGATTTGAGTTTGAAATAAAGAATGTAAAGTGAAACCATGTTGTAAATGAAAATATATACAAACGATTGAATGTTTGATAATATACAAGCTACGTAGGTTTTCAAGAACATTAGCCATAGAGATATCATGAACCAAGTACCAATACCTTCTGCGAGAAGGGGGCTTGCAGGTAATGAATTGACAGCCAGGGCTCCTATTCCAAGTATAAGTTCTCCTTCTACAGTTTCCAGAAACTGTACACTTAGCTGTTACAAAAATAAACAAACAATTATTCCTGTTATGGAATTGCCAATTTGTCAATCTAGAGTTCTCTAGAGTTGGTGCCAAGGAATTATAAAAATCCCTGATGTTCATGGGTTTCACAACAACAAAATAATAGCAGTGATAACAACATCATCATCGTCATCATAATAAAAATAATATAGGATTAGAAGCATGGTATATTACACAACTGCACCTAGTGCACACTTTTTCACCGAGGAGTATAGTTTGGCAATCAAGACTACCCCTTGCCGAAAATTATAAATGTACTTCATTTACAACAAAAGAGGCAGGTTCTCTATTTGGCAGTTCATACAAGTCTAGATACTTTTAAGATCTCATAACGTAAGGCCAACTTAGGTATGAGAAGGTTTTCAGTTGGTGGAGACTCACTTCCTCTAAGTACCTTATTGTCTTGTGGGTCAAATGCACGCTGTATATAGTTGAACACTTCCGGAACTCCAGAGTCCAAAGCCTCAAACAACCAGACAACAAAAATTCATCCTAGAATCATTTTACATCAATTCTTACTCAAATAAAAGTCATAATTAAGAGTATCCAAACACAAGCCAGTCTAAGGTTGCTGACTGGCACTACATAAATACTGGAACAATTGAAACATTCGATGTAGAATATTATCAACTAAATTGCCTGTTTATTTCTAGCAGCTTCTAAGTAAGTAAGTTGCAGACACCAAGAACGAATTTTAGCAGCACATGAATTGGAAAATAAGCCAACAAATTCCAGCACCAAAAAATAAGATTTTCACTGGACTAACTTCTACGATTAACGTAAACAACTAAGAGCAACCATAACACCAAGACATGTTTCAAGATCTCAGTAACGAAATTCATCAGTTGTCACACAATTAACACACAAACTGAGACACACACAATTTCTTCAATTTTCACATGAAAATTAGCACTAAAATTGCCTCATCAGCAACACATCGTCCACGAAAAAGTAAATGCTTTAGGCTCCACATAGCTACAGTCCACACAAAACTATCGTATCAGCTGGTGAAATTCAATCACCTTCCCAGAACAACCGAGAATGCATCTACTAAAATCGAAATTGATCAAAATACAGAGATAACCACGAGTGACGATCAATCCATACTCTTATCTGAAGCGCTCCTCGAGCACTTAGTAACACCATGCGAAGAAACGGCACCACACTCAGCTGAGCTCGTCCAACTGCGCACGAGTAACTGACAGAATATTGAACCACTACAAATATCAGCAAATTGATCTACAAAAACTCAAGATTTGGCACATGAATGATAATGAAGATGACCTTCTTTGTTAAAGGTTTGAAATGAAGGTGAGTGAGAGTGATGAAACTGCCATCTCTGCAGACTAACTGACAGCCGAAGCTTTGTTGATTTCTCTATCTTGCTACGGATATATAGTGCACTTCATGACTGGCCACAAAGAGATGTCTTTTAAAATAAATAGAGGGGTAAATTTGTCAATCCATGGATTTTACTTTGCCAGGTTTATACGTAATAAATTAACTATAATTAGGATAACTTCCATCGGACTCCGTTTATATCTGTCATATTAGCTGTTGTGGCACATTGTCCTGCGTGCATATAATAAATAATTTTTTATATTTTAAAATATATTATAAATAAAAAAAAATTAAACATGATATTAAAAAAAAAAAAAACTAATTTATTAGTTAATAAATAATTTGAAAAGTGATATTAATTGATTATCTTATTAGTTGAAGAACATTTTTGACTTAACAAAAAATAGGTGCGACGGTGTCACTAACCGCCGTTTGTGAGTATGGAGCCCCTTTTCTTTTTATATTAGTAAAAAGATATAAATAATGTTTTTCTTTTGAAAAATTATAAATATTTTCGAAATCACTACTCATCTAACAAATATCTTCTCATGACAGCCCATTATAAGCGGTATTTGTTAAACGACAATTAATTTTAGGGGTATTTGTAATTTTTGAAAAATAACGATGGTTGTAATTAAGGCAATCCTAAAGGGAGCCCTTTGTAGTGTATCCTATAATATATGGTGAATAGCAATTTACCCCCGATGATATTAAAAATGAGCAAATTATCCATTTATGAAAAATAAATAGCAATTTACCTCCTGTGTTTTTTAAAATGAACCAATTTACCTCCCTACCCACAGGGAGGTAAATTGCTACATTTTGAAAAATACAAAGGATAAATCGCTATTTTATTTTTCATAAGAAAGTAATTTGCTCTTTTACAATATTACAGGGATAAATTGTATTTTTCCCCTATAATATATCCAAAAAATCAATAGGTCAGAGTCTTACCCATTAATTCTTTTAGGGTTTTTTTTTTTTTTCTTTTTTTGTAATGGATTGCCAAAATTAAAAATTTTAAGTTTATCTCGAAATTGAACAATAAAATTTCTTGAAACAAATTAAGTACTTTTTGTTATGTATTTTCCATAATTATATTACAAGAATATGTTGAATTAATTCATTACTCGCATTTCGAATCCAATCATCATTGAAATTTGAACAATGATATTAACTTTTTTCAAGTAATAAATGTTATTAATTAATTATGATATTAGTAAATTCAAAATAAAAATGAAAACACGAGAGCTGGTAAAAATGAATTAAGTTTTAGTATGAAAATATATAACTTTGCTTAAATTTCTTATCCATTTGAATTTCGTTCAACTTTGATTTAATACTTTTATATCATTCAAGTTACATATTTATTCAATTTCAAATATTAGACTAACTTAAGTTTTGTTTGTATTCTTTTCACTTTCTAAACTATTTGACGGTAAAAAAATGAGATCGACTAAATTTTATTAATTGAAGTGAAATTCACCACAATTACAATAGAGTTCAATACAAGTTTTTTTTTTTTCCCTCTCCCTTCTCTCAATGATGAATAGAGTATTTATACTAATACAACATTAGTTAGGTAGGTAAGGGTAAATTACTACTTTATCCTTCACCTACCCCTATTGCTTGACTAAAATTAATTAGTTAAGGCTATTTTAGTAATTTGGTACATTCGAGTCGATTTGGTAAGTCAACATTTCTTTTTCCTTTTGAATTCTTTCCATTTTCAATACGTTCCTTTTGTGATAATGTCAACATTTTATTTATTCTTTGATTCATTTCCTTCTTCAATACTTTTTTTTTTTTCAAATATGTCAACCTTTTATTTTTTTTATTTCTTTACTCCATCATTATCAAACTAAGGTTTAATTAATCTTATTAAAAAGTAATTTAAAGTTGTTACAATGAAAGCAAAAATGATTTTTTTTTTACAAATTTGATCAAAGTATTAATATGTAAAAAAAATTAATAAAATATGTACCTTGATGATTAACAAAATTTAATAATTTTCAAATATTAAATAAATCTAGCCATTTAATTTACTAAAAACATACAAATTCAATAACTTTAAGTTAACGATTAAGTGAACACTTTAAGGTGTCAAACCTTAGTTATATCCATAAGTAGATTAGAATATTAGATCTTACCTATGTCCACTCATTTAATTTCATATGCCTAAAAAAGAGTTAGATTGTCTACAAATTAGATAAGGTCCAAATAAGGATAAACAAACATTTTTTTTAATATAGATGGAATAAACCCTGCTCAAGCCAACGAGGTATAAGTATCTAAGAATCATTATTTATGTATCTTTTATTGATTTCATTTTTCAAATCAATTTAACTACTTGGGATGTTTTCCTTGCTAGGAAATTTTAATGTGGATTGATTTCGCAGGATTTGAATCAATTATATGATAAATATATAACAATATATCATACTTTACTCTGTGATTGACTTCAACCAAACATAGTTTGAGTAAAAAATTTCCTTGCTTTGCAGGGTATAAGATGAAATGAGCAAGCTCCAAAATTGGCACCCAGAACATATCTTCAGCAATTTTCCCACGCTTAAAAGGGAATGTTTCTATTCATAGTAGCCAAAGACAACCGCTTTGTCACTACTCAAACAATGATGTAATTCACAAAGTTGTATATAACCAAATGTAAAGTTGGTGAGAGAACTTCTACTCTCTCCACAACTGCTGTAGGTGAGCTTCAACAATCACAAAGAAGATTAGAAAAACACCAAAACACAAGCCTGAAACAATATGTAAAAAGTGCATATCATCATGAATTAACGAGCATTCGTCCAGAAGTTCTCGCTAGAATCTGGACTGGCTAGAAGGTCAAAGGGTTTGCCCATACTATCTTTCAAAATGGTGATCTGGCCTTCTTTCAGCAGTATATCTTCATCGAGGGCCTCTATCTTCTTTCTCAACACATTGATCTCAGAATTCAATAACATGTTCTTCTCAGTATACTGCTTAACCTCATTCCACATAAGATCTCTCTCTTCGGATACCTTTGGTAGTATTCCCCTCACAATAGCCAATTCTTTCTTGCATTCTTGCAGGTCACCTTGAAGGTGATTAATAGTCTCATCCTTTTTCATCATCTGCAGACAATGAAAATATAAGTTGATGGCATAAAACTGAGGCAAATAACTTTGAAATTTAACGTTTAATTTGACATCATGTTGCTGAATATAAAAAGCACATACATCAGACTTGAAAAACACAAAATAATAAACAAACTTCTCGGTCCTCACTCTGTTCTGATTTTCCTCATAAGGGCACTAATTTTTATTCAGTCCATGGACTTCAACGAGGAAGGGAAAATGTGTAGAAAGAGTCAAACAACATCAAGAGAATCACAAGTCTGTTTGAATGTCTAAGGAAAAGAACAGGAACAAAGGAGATGATGAATTTGTGGAGGCATACAGTGCAAAATAGGGTTTTCTTATTTTCCTCACCTGTGAGGAAATCAGTTTTCCCCATTTACACTTTTTTTAATCAAGCTTTATTCTCCATAAATAAAGCAATTCCCTAGCATTTTCTTTTCCTTCCCTAACCAAAATCCTTATACCAAACAGAGCATAAATGAAGATGTGCTTAAGTGTCAACTGATATTGCACCATTTTCTCAATGTAATATCTTTATAGCACCCTTTATGTCCCCTCTCCTATGGTAGCAAAGAGAGCTTGGTAGAAATCTCTGGTATACCAGTATTTCTATTTAGCTTACTTTACAAACATACTACTTAATTATGTGATGCTAATAAAATGTTGATCCAAGTGAATGCTCAGTCCTTGGACACAACACAAAGAAAAACTCACTTCAACTTATTGTACAAGTTTTCATGCAAAAAAGATTACCAATATGGGGACTCAAGTCCCGGCTTGGCCAGTTTGTATCCTCACGAAATCACCTTCTTCTCAGTGCTAAGCTAATGCCCCAAAGTTTATTACTTCGGTCAACATATAAGTCGTACAACATGACACATATGTATGAAAATCTTTAGTTTTAGTTTTTCATATTGCTGCTTTTTAAAATTTACTTAAAAATGTCCTTTTTTGAAGAAATTATTCAAAAAAGATGTGTACGGGCACACCACTTTCAACATCAAGTGGAAACAGCATCCCAACACATGGAAACCACTTGAAATAATTTTAAAAAAAAAATACTAATACACACATTTTGATTTCATAGTAAAGAATTAACATGTCTCCACCCATTGTCCAAGGGACACATTGTGTTTAAGATCAACCACTAAGTGCCGCTCATACGAAGTGTTTTCATTCCAAAAAGGGACAGCAAATTGAAACCTACATATGAAATGTAATACTACTTACAAGGAGTTAATAAACATAAGGGTGAAGAATTGCAGTTAGGGACACAAATTCGAGAAAGCATTTATACGCTAAACTGCTCACAGAATAGCATCAGCCTGTGTAATAAATGTAATAGAGTTTATATATATATTTTGGAATGATATTTTCTTTTTTTTCTTTTTTTTTTTTGTTTTTAAGTTTTGGTTTAACTAAAGATTCCCTATTTTGGACCTTATGTAAATTAACTTTGTTATTAAGGATAATTACACTCTCCCCTCATAAGGTTTGGACCTCTTGTGGTTTGAAAAATTACATGTACCACCCCTGAGCCCTGAGGTGTATTACGTTTAACAAGTAAGTCCTTTCAATTAGTCAAAAGTAACTGATTTTGCTGATATTAACAAAAAAGCTAAATGAAAATGGATATTTACCATCGATTGACTTATTACTGACTTGTTGCAAGTCAAACAATTTTTTTTCCAACTAACCTACCTTATAACGATGAAGATATACCTCCTCACATCCATCAACACATAAAGGCGTATGACGATAATTCATCATAAAAAGATTTATTTGACCTGCATTATAATAAGTCAATCAGGGGTAAATATGGATTTTTGCTAATTTTTTTGTTAATATCAGCAATTTCAAATTTAATGAATTTTGACTAACGGATGAATTTATTTTTTAAACAGAAACAAACATCAACATGCTAGATGTAATTTCTCAAACCACAGAGGTCTACTTGTAATTACACCAAACATCAAGGAGGTAAGTGTAATTATCCTTGTTATTATCTTTATTTTATATTTTCATAATTTCTTGAATTTACAAAATATATTAATCTAAAACATTGAACTTATGCTTTATTTCATAAATTTTCCTGTATCATGTAAGTTCATTTCTATAATTATTAGTCTAAATTTTTTTCTAAATATATTATACATCTCCCTAATTTTACTATTTCTATTATTAGGCGAAAAGATTGATAAATAAGTGACAATCCAAAGTATTTGATAATAAATAAAATATAAAAAAAAAAAACTTCATTACATGATCTATTTGAGAATAATAACATTAATTTGTTTTATTTAGCTTATCTTTCTTCTGTTTGTTTTAGTATCTTTATATCCTAAACATGTTCATGTAAGCTAGTACTTTCATCATGACTAAAAACATATAAAATTCAAATGGCAAACAAAACTTTTAACACCATAAAAAGCAACAATAATTACTATAGGATATATAGTAGTGTGCTAGAAATTCAATAAACATTAAAAGTTTAAAACAATGATCAAGAACTTTTAGCATGATCAATATCCTTATGTGTTTGTGCCTTCACTTTATAAACTGAATTTTAAGTAATTTTTTCCAAAAATTGATTCTTTCGGCCCAAAATATTTTATTAGTGATTTGATATTATTGAGCATAACTTTGAAAACATAAGTTGAGATGTAAGTTCATTAACATAAACAACAATTTAAGTATAATCTAATTCTTTTGTAAAATATGTAAAAAAACTAATTTTTTGTAGTATCCGTTGATTAAACATTACTTAGTTTCAATCTTTTGATGTGTTTTAACTTAATCTAATCTTTGGTTCATGTTAATTTTTAATATATTACAACAAAAAAAAAACGCAAATAAATAGTTCTTTATGTAATTGTTATAACTGATCATTTGAAAATCCAACTTTAACATCATGAGATTTCCTATGGATTTGCTAAAAGTTTTATAGAGTATCATCTTAAAACAATGAGCACAAAACTTTTAGATGAATCAATTTCTGAATTTGCATCTTATCTTGCTCCATCAATTGGTTACCTAGAGAATCTTTTCATAAATTGATTCTCATGGTTCAAAGGTTTGAAGTGATTTAAATAACATTAGTTAATCTCTAAAACATATTTCGCAATTGAGGTATGAGTTTAATTTCAAATCTTACTAAAGATTATAAAAAATAACAGAATATTCAGAATTTGACCAAGTATTATCAAATTCTACCCTTTTTATCTATAATAAGTTTGAGTATTATGATTAAAAAAAATAATATTACTTAGTAAAAGATAACATCCTAAATGGTTGTTAATGAAAATAGAAATAAAATATTAAAAAGTACTTTTATAGATTCTTTTACCACATTTCACTTTTCAACTTGTGCTCATGATTCCTTTCATTTTGTTATATGAGTATTCATTTTGGTGAGGGAACTGATGCGTAGTTTTTGCAAGTGGAAACAAATGTTTGCAACTATTGATGTCTGCTTTAAACAAAACAAAAATCGCATGGCAAGTTACTGAAGAAGAAGAAATTGGTCTTGCTTACCTGAAGTTCAAGTTCTTTCATCTTGTGGTTTATGCAAGACAAGTTATCAAGAGCATTTTGCACTTCACATTTTAGAACATCGTTGCCCCTAACAGCTGCAGCAAGCTCTGCTTGCAGCTGCTCGATCTCTAGATCCTTGGAGTAAAGCTTCTCACGCAACAAACTGGTCAGTAGGGTTTCTGCTTTCAACTCTGATCTGATTATGTCCTGGCAAGTAAACCAAATAGCATTTGCGGAAAGAAGTTGGAACGGTATAGAATATAGAGAACCATTCAAAATGTATATTAAACAAATAACATCAAGCTAATCTACCTCTGATTTCTGCTCTCTCCATTTGTATGATTCATCATCCGATCTAGGTGCTTGAGGATCCATGCCGACTGAGTAGAAATTCTCCTGCAGCAATGCAGATTTTGCCTGAGGACACCAGACACAGTCTGCATACTGATTGCTAAGTTTTCAGCTGCACGTTCTAGACCTTGGAGCTTCACTTCGCATTCAACTAGAACTTGACCATCTAAACATGTAGCAGAAGCTGCCCCCTTTTTCAGTGGGTAACTACCATTGGCTTTGACATATTCAAGTAACTTCCTGCCAAGTTGCCAGCTGTCCACAAGCAATGGAAGCATTTGATTTTGCAAGCAGCTAATACGATTCTGTAGTTCTCGATCCAACTTAAAAGTTGAAAATGTACCCTCTTTCCCATTGCTTTTCAGACGATTGAGTAGATCAATGTTCTCATGCCTAAGTGAATCAACTTCAGCTCTATATGATTCCACCTCCTTCCTCAGTGAATGCTCCACTCCGGTCAGTCTTATATGTTCAACTTGCAGCTTTGCAAATCCAAAATCAAAATTCTCCTGAGAAATTTTCTTTCCAAGTTCCTCACAAAGTCCTCGCAGTCCATCGATTGTCTTCTCTTGATCATTACTGGTTCTTTGCAGTCTACTGATAGCTTGGTGCATATCCTTGCACTCCCTAACCCTCTCTTCATAGTTCCTCTGTATGCAATTTCGGTCTTCTTCTGCTGATCTACTTTTGTCTTGTATTTCAGATAGAGTTTTCTGCAAATATTGATTCTCTTCCCGAGTTTCCTTAACTTGAACAGATAAATCCGCAATTTGTTTTCCATGTTGTAGTTTTAGTTCTAGTGTCCTTTTCCCTTTCACTAGAAGAAGAGACTTCTCTTTGGAGGCAGACATTCTGCTCTGCTAGTTCCCTTACCCTCTCCCGAAGCCTATGTTCTTCTGCCTGGTATTTCTCAAGCTTGCGGGACCACTCAGTTGATCTCCTATCCAATTCCTTTTCAAGAGCTAGCTGCATTTCATTCTTTTCCTTCTCCAGTCTCCTGCACTGGGCATCAAGTTCTACTCTTTCATGTTTAAGTTTTTCCCTAATCCAGGCTTTTTCAGCAATCCTGTCCTCTAGGACTGCTGAAACCTCTAGAGCCATGTTTAACTCTCCTCTGTTAAACTTCTAATTGTTTGTATCATGCTGACACACTAAGCCCTCGAAACTGAATAAAATTTCCCCTTTCAAGCTCTTCTGAGAGAAGTGCAGCCCGGTCCTCAGCTTCCTTAAATTTTTTAAGCAGTTCTAAATCAGCATCCATTACAGCGCTAAAATTTTCTGTAACCCCTTCCTTATCACCAGCGGAAGACTCCTTTTCCAAGAATTCTGAAATTGTTTCATGATGGGACCCATCAGTAGTGTCAGTGTGCCAATCTGTTGTACAATTTCTCGGAGATATTTCATCAGTATATGCATTTGAACTCCTATTCGAGGTTCTTCCATACACAGCTTCTACGGTGATTGGGCTATCAGGGTCAAAATCTTTTGACCTCATTTTAGGCAAAAATTGAGACTGGGAGAGTCTCTCAACCACATGTTTTGCCAGTTTTCGTGGAGATTCATTGCAATATCCATTTTCCCCCTGATCTTTGGATGAAAGCTGAAGATGTGACGGTTCAGTTCCTCTGAAGGATTGAGATTTTGGTTTCTGTTCCCTAGCATCATGTGAAGCCGGTCCACTAAATCGAAATCTTGGTGGCCGCTTGACCACAGGATTTCCATTTTCGAATTGATTTCTCATGGAGAAATTGGCTCCTGATTCACACCTTTCCATGTTGTTCTCCATCAATGTAACGATCCAAAACTTTATTTGAGACATTACTAGAGCAATAAGAAGAGATCTCCGATAAATCAGAGTGTGCCCTGGAAACAATACAATCAAATTTCTCCTCTTTCCGTGCATTCTTCACCATAGCTGCATCAGTACATTTTGTCCTGGTCTGCCTCTCAGGAGTCAGAGTACGAGAACTGAAAGAGAATTGCAAGACAAAGAGAAACATATGTTACTATAAGGGCTCAAAACATGGAGAGAATAAAATACAATACAAGATGTCTAACATCAAAGCTATAAAGGAAAGAGACTGCCTACCGGGAAGAGTGGTGTCTTGATTGCTTGTTCGAATAGTAACTCGTACTACAAGGGGAACCAGTTTGGTCGCTGTTCCTTAACCCTTTTCCATTGTCATAAAGAGACCCAGATGAGAATGAGAGACTCCTTCTTAGACAAGGAGCGGCAACAGACACCTGATCTTCAGAACCATGTTTGTTTTTCGTAGACTTCTCCAATCTTTCTGTTGGTTTTTCCCAGTAAACTTGCTTATCCGTCGATGGTGGGGAGAGTTGATTACTGTTAGTGCTGTCAGAAGAATGTGATCTGAAAAAGAAAAGCTTCTTCATCTCTACGACTTCAACTCCAATTATTGATACTACTCATGGATTCACAATGGACCTGTCCATAATTAACCAAAAAAGGAAACAAGAGAAATATGGATTAGCATAAGTAAGCTTGCAACTATGAAAAATTAAATGCGAACAAAACAAGTTAATGCATAATGTTCTCGCCTGATCCCAATAAAGCATCTTCCTCTACTAAGCATGTCACTTACAGTATAGATAACTTAAAAAGATCCAACAAACAGGAATGAACTCAAGAAGAATTATAACCCAAAAATTATGCTAATCAACCCTAGACTATAAGCAAGAGTGTGAAAGCATCTTAAAGTTGCCCAGCAACATATACAGCTAAGAAAAGGTTAGTGCATAATTAAAAGAAATGTGCAGCATGGAATTTAACTATATTATATCTTCCTGGTAAACTGAGTAACAGCCAATTACCCAGGGACAACCAAATATATGCAAGAGTGCTCTTGAGAATATCAATTCTAATGTATAAAACAGCACTTCATCGCAGGCTGCAATATCAAAATAAAGTGCCCTGAGACCAATCTTTTTAGTATAACTTTTTAACTCAAAAATAAAATAATAAGCAACATGAGAACACAATAGAAAATAACAGACTCCGACTAGCAAGAAACGATAAATTAATTAATGGAAAAAAAAAAAGGAAGAAAGAAATTTTATCGGATTGAACAAAGAGAACCTTGGACTCACAACCTCTGATATCCGTACTAGAAAAAGAGTATTATAAAGACTATACATCACAACATGTACTTATGTCAGTGTTTTTTATGTTTATTATATATTGTAGGTTTCAGCAAAGTTCAGTAATGATTTCAGCCACCACCTTTACCGTTAGCAGGAATCATGGTGCTCCCATGCACTAAAAAAAAGGGCCAATCAATGTGTTTCAGAACCATGATTAGAGAAAACATTAGTGGCAGAAGCAGTCATTAGCCCCAGCTGATTCTTTAGATTTAAAGACCAATCTACCCTCGATTCACCTACTCACCTGCCTTTACAGAAAATTATTCAACTACCAATAATCATAAACAAAAGCATCCGACTCCAGAACCAACAACGAGATTACTTTTTGCTCCAATCCAAAGCAGTAAACTATATCTGCTAAACGGAGTAGACAAGCCAAGCAAAACTTAAGATCTGAACGGTAAATTAAAATCCCAATTCAGATTCAATATATTGTTTAACTACAGTACTCACCCTTCTTGGAATCTTAGGAAAAAGAAAAGGTGTAAAGAAAAGAAGAAGATGAAATATTTTTGTTTCTTGAATCAGTAGAGCCCTGCAACAAAAATCATTCTTTCCTTTATTGAATTCAATTTAAAACAAAAAACCAAAAAAAAAAAAAAGAGTCAAAAATAAAGACCCACAAATTGCTTTATTCCCTGTCCCCTTTGTGCCATACCTTCAAGCAATAAAATGTGACCGTTAGAGAAACTCCCTATTCCCTTCTTTTCAACTCAAACCCAAAAAACATTCAAATTTCACAAAATAAATAGCAATTATTCCGAAGATTCACAACAGGAACTACCTAATAGCATATTTAACTCCGAAGACTTTCAAAAATTGAAACACCCAGAAGCAGAAACGGAGATGGAAAAAAAAAACGAATGTTTATGACTATTATTACATCCCGAAACTCCAGGAAACCCCCTCAGATACAATCCACTACACCATTAATGCCGGAAACAGAAACGTCAATAAAATCATACAAGTATCATATGATACATTCAATTCGCACACACACACAGAGAGAGAGAGAGAGAGAGAGAGAATTTACTTCACCGGAGGACTGAGAAATCGAAGAGGCGGCAGCGAAAGCTGAATCTGAATAAAAACAGAAGAAATATTTGGAGAGTAAGAGCGGAATGATATCAAACACTTCGTCACAGACACTACTGACTACTGAGTCTTGAGTTGGATGATATGACAAAATTGCTGGACTAAATTGAAAATTAAAGCGAAACAGAGGGGTAATTTAGTCAATCGTCGAAAGTTTAAAATTTCGATGCCGCGTAAGGCGGAGCGTCTTTCCTCTTTTTGGAGTGGGGCCCATACAAAATTGTGGCTGACTTTTATAAGTCTCTCTCAGTTGAAACTTCATGGTCCCACTTCACATATTGAATTGTTGAGTGGTGTTATTTTTTTCAAATTTGATGTAATTATTCGTAATTTTTTATAATTTAAAAAATTATATTAAAATTTTTTAAATTTATTTTTATTTAAAAATAAGTCTATCTATTAATTAAAATTTACTTTATTTATTGATAGTAATAAAAAAATCGAATAAGATTTGATATTTATTCTTAATTAATTTATTATTGATGTTATTGCAAGTCAAATACATTTTTTCTGGTTATATTATATTTATAACTGTGAAAATCTACCGCTTCACATTCACTAAAATGTATAAAGGTAATTTAGCTATAAAATAATTTATTTGACATACAATAATTCAATAATAAGTCAATTTATGGTATTTTATTAATTATTTTATTATTATCAGCAAATTCAATAAATTTGACTAACTAATTATTTTTTTATTATACGTAAGCAGTCCTCAAAAGTATTATATGTAATTTTTCAAACCACATTGGACCTATGTTTAATTATACCAAATTTCAAGATATGGGAGTGTAATTTTCCCTATTGTTTATTCTAAAATTTGTAACACTTTCTAATGTTTTAATATAAATCTATCAAGTTTGTAGTTTTTTTTTAAATAAATTTTATATATATTGTGTGTATATATTAATCTATATCTAGATTGATATAGAAAGAAAAGTCCATTCACACCTACAAACGGCGTTAATAATACCGTCGCACCAGTTTTTATAAAGTCAAAATACCCTTCATGATAAAATAACTAACTTATTCAATTTTTTAATTTTTATATTAAGTGATAAATTATTTTATTTTTTTATTTTTATTAATGTATTGTATGATTATATATTTTATTCTTATTCATAATATATTTTAAAATTGGCTAGTTAAATAAAATCAAAAGATAAAACAAAATTGAAATAAAAATATTCAATCTCCCCATCTAAAAGGAGTAACCATAAGTAAATTGGAAAGTGAAATTATGTACTTGGAAAGTCAAATCGAATATATTTGACATTGAAAATTCGATATGTATTAAAATTAAGTGAAGCAAACTAATTCAGTGTTTAAATTTTATTGTTACAAAATACAGATATTTGATTCAAGATTGGATTTTTTTTTTTAATTAATGGCAAATTACATTGTCCTCCCCGAGTTTTGGAATAATTACGAATATCTTATCATTGTTTGAAAAATTACAAATACCCTCAATGTTTGATGAAATTTTGTAATCTCAAATTAGGGTACGAAATTAGCAGCTTTGTTTTTATTATATTTTTTATTCTTTGCAAAAAATCAGACAGAGCGGATGAAAAAATTTTAAAAAATATTTTAAAAAAAGATCCACTTAGTCATAAAAATTTAAAAATAAATAAATTATAGTTCTTAATTTACAAGGATATTTTGATAAAAATTACCATAAAAATGAATGAAAATCTAATAGATTTGGCCAATTGTTATACAGTCGTTAAAATTAAAGGGTATTAGTAATTTTTCAAATAACAAAAAAGTATTAATAATTATGTCAAACTTCATGAGAAATTTTTGTAATTTACCCTTTAAATAATCCAATCTTATATGCTTTGTATAAACATATTTTACATTTACATTTATGTTTTTTAGTATCTTTTATTTTACTTACCAAAGCATAAAACAATAAATAAAAAGATAATTATAAATTTATTTACTAAACAAAAGTACTCAAATATTTAAATTAGTAATATTTGAGATGAAAAAAGACTAGAAAAAATATGACCACCAAGACAAAATTTCAAAATGAAATTAACCTACCCTTCTCTCTACCTTTCCGTTTTATAGATAACATAGAATGAATGGTTGCAAATTTCCTCATGTTCATAGTTATGGGTCCAAAATGTAGGCCATGTTAATGAATTATGGATATTGTGTAGTCAAATTACCATATTCATTCAATTATTGAATGATTGGGCTCTTTGTTTAATCAGGTTTTTGTTTGAATTGGGTAGTTTGTGGGTTATGTGTGAATAGATAGAAAAATCATTACGTCGTGTATCTGGACTAACTCTTATCTTTAGAAAATATGTGGATCTAGGCCTTAGGGCTATAAATGATTTGAGTCGGGTCGAATGTATTAGTTTTTAAATTTGTTTAAATTATTATTAAGTTTGAAAATTTGCATTGGAATTTGGTTTGATTATTAATTGGGATAATTACATTCTCATCTCCTGAAGTTTGGTGTAATTATGCGTAAATCAATGTAGTTTGGGAAATTATATCTAGTACCTTTGGATTTGCTTTGTATAACAAATAGTCCATCCGTTAGTCAAGATTCACTAAATTTGCTTATATTAACAAAAAAAATTGAAAAAAATATATATTTGTCCTCGATTGACTTAATTATTGACTTATAACATGTCAAATAAATATTTTTATGATCAAATTACCTTCATACATCTTAATGCACGTGAAGAGGTATATCTTCACCGTTATAATGGTAGTTTAGTTCGAAAAAAAATATTTGACTTGCAATAAATTTAAGTCAATTAAGGGTAAATATCAATTTTCATTCAAAATTTTTTTTTTTAATATCAACAAATTTAGTGAATTTTAACTAACAGCCTGACTTATTTGTTAGCCATAATCAACCCTCATGCTGCTAGATGTAATTTCTCAAACTACATGGGTTACACCAACGTTCAATAGAGGGGAGTGTAACTAAATATCCCTTGTTAATTTAATCAAGCTCAAACGACCATTGATTGCATCAACCACAAGTGGGACTTGAGTAATTTGATATTTTTTTAGTATATTTTATCATTTTTGTACTAATCAAATTGAACTGGAAAGCTTATTGAAGGAATTCTTTTGTTCAAGTTTGGTTTATTGAGTTTAATAAATTGAATTTAAACAAGTTTTATCTAATTAATTTCAATCAAGTATCGCGTAGTTTAATTTATTTTTTACTCTTACTTGACCTCTGGATTGGTTTAACGATCTATCCTCTTGTGTTCATAGGCTTGAACCCGGTTGAGAAATAACATTATATTAACTGTGGAGAATGAATACTAATCATAAGAATAAGGGATAATTATACTTCTTTTCTCCTGATGTTTGTTATAATTACACGTAGACCTCATTTAGTTTAGGAAATTACATCTAACACTCGTGATATTTACTTTCATCTAACAAATAAGTCATCCATTAGTCAAGTTTCACCAAATTTGTTGATATTAACAAAAATATAAAAAAAATATATATATATTTACCCCTGATTGACTTTTTATTGGTTTATTGCAAGTTAAATAAACCATCTTATGACCAAGTTATCCTTATTCGTCTTTATGCATTAATGAATATGAGGAGGTATATTTTCAGCGTTATAGGGGCAGTTTAGTTGGAAACAAACTGTTTGACCTGCCATAAATCAGTAATAAGTCAATCGAGAGTAAATATCAATTTTTATTTATTTACTTATTTGTTAAAATCAACAAAAATCAGTGAATTTTGACTAAGGTGAGTGGCTTGTTTGTTAGATGAAAACAAACATTAGAGGGTGCTAAATATAATTTTTCAAACTACAAAAGGTTTAAGTGTAATTACACTAAACCTTGGAGAGAGAGAAGTATATTATCCCTAAAAATAAAGGACGCAAGGATTTAACGAGATTCAATAATGTTCTACATTCTCAGGAGCGATGAGTGGTTGTATTCTTATTATCTCTGAGAATAATCTCAATTAGGTTACAATACAAGTAATCAATAAATATAAAAATGTTATAGCATTGTCATATATGAAAATAATCCTACGGGTTTATTTGGTTGGGGCAAAAAGTTGGTGTATAAAAAAAGTAAAAAATAAAAGTGGATGTATAAAAAAAAATGTGCTTGGTTAGGGAAAATAGTTGGAGGAGAAGTAAAAACTTGGATGTATATGAATCCTCGTCGGAGTTTAATTTCATTTTCGTCCAAAATTGAGCGAAAAAATGAGTGTATTAGGTGACAAAAAAAATACATGTTTTATTTTTATTTACTCTATTACTGATATATATATATATATATAATTTTTCTCCACTTATTTTTTCTTCCCACTGATAATACCAATTTTTATTAATTTGTGAAAAATATAATCAAATCACAGTAAAAATTACTATGTTTTTGATTATTGGTAGTTATTATTAATTAATTTATTTTTAATATAAAATATAGGGAATGGGTTAATCAGTAAAATACAAAAATTAGTCTTTTCTTCCAATTTACTTTTCTCGTACCAAATATTGGAAAGTACTCAAAATTTATTCATATTCCAATCTTGCCAAACATCTTGAAGTAAAACTTTTATACATTCCCTCCCCTTGCTTTTGCACTATTCTCCCTTTCACTTTCCTTTTCCTATTATTTGAACCAAACAAATTCAAATTATATTGCTAACCAATTTAACTTTTGTTTGGTTGGGAGTGAAAAGTGGGTGTCTAAGAAAAGTGCAAGTAAAAATGAATATATAAGAAAAAGATTGATGTTTGGTTAGGAAGAATAATTGGGGGGTTGAGGCGGCAACGGCGACCGCGACGATGGCGGCGGAGGTTTGGATTTTTGGTGGAATCGAAAGGAGAGGTGAGGAAGGGGTTGGCGTCTTCTTGTCAGCAGATGAGGGCGGGATCGAGAAGAGAATAAGGAGACGAGGCGCGTTGGTGGCAGAAAGGCGGACTAGACGTTATCACATTCAAACAGGGAAGGGGCGATAGAGATTCCCTTTTTACAGAGAATAAGACGATCTCTTTAGATTAATTAATAATTACTAGACAATTTGCCTTTAAAAATGGTAATTTATTGTATAAATATATTATCTTTTTTATGGGGAAGAAGACGAGTTGGACAATTTTGTAATAATTTATATTATAAATAATCAATTATGATTAATTAATTAAAATTTCTAAATCCTTTGAAACAAAAAATTATTTTAAATTTCATTTTAAAAATAATAATAAGTATTTATTGTAAATTTAAATTTGGATAACAACAGATAAAATTAATACATAATTTTAAAAATAAAATGTTCTTTTGCTGTTAAAAATTTATAATAATTCATAGAATTAATATAATATCAAATATATTTGATATTATTTTATTATATATATTATTACTATTACTTAATATTATTTTTTATTGAGATGAATATGATTGTGGTAGGAAAAACAATAAATATAAGACGCATATATAAAAAAAATTAAATATTTCCAATTTTCTCTCTCCACCATTTTCTCTTGTCTAAAAGCTAAACTTCAGATTTGGGTGAGATGGAGAAAGTAGAGTTTCTCCTCCATTTTCTCTTGTTTGCTAAAGTCTGGAAATTGTTGGGTGGAATGACGACAGTGCGAGGTGATGGCGAAAAAGTGGTGGAGGGCAATGAGAAAAAGGGGTGGACGACGGCAACTATTTATGGAAGAGAGGCGATGGCGGGCAGGCGAGCGAGGAAGGAGTATGGTGGTCATGGGGGAGGCGGGATGGTGATGGTGTTGTTCATTGCAAGATGGAGATGTGGATGGTGGGGGGTTTGGAGGTGGCCGGTTGATATTTTACAATGTGAACGGTGTTGTAATTAGGTCAAGAAGATGAGGTGTCGGAGGTGAAGACAAGCTGATGGTGTGATGCATTTTTTTCAAATTTTGGGGTTTTTTTTCTTGTTTAAAGAAAAATTTAAAGAATATGGGTTATTTTCTAATTTTACTTTCATATTAATTAATTTTTTTATTTAGTCATTAGAAACTGTATTTCAATTCATAGTTTAGAAAAAAAATGTGATTTTCTTTATAATATTTGGTTAGAATATGATAAAGTAAAAATTTTTAAACAATAAAAGAATATTTCTTTAAATTAGAATTTTCAATAAAATTGCACTGTAAAATTATTTTTATTAAAAGGAGATTTAATTGGGGATAAAATCTAATTTATTATGTTCATAAAAAATGTCTAAAAAATCCTAGAAAAATGCTAAGAGAAAGTAGAGAAAATTGCTGAAAATTATTTTCAGTTGATGGGAAATTGCAAAGAGAAAGAAGAAATGTAATTAATATATATTTGTAGACAATTAATTTTAGTCATTAGTTTAAAAGAAAGAGAAGAAGAAATGTTGTTCTCAATTCTTGATTTGATATTTTGTCTTCTTTATGGGTAAATTGGTCAAACTACTTTATAATTTTGATTACAATAAATGATAATAAACAAATTATTATATTAATCATTAAAATTGTCCTAATTTAATTATATGTTGTAAACAAGTTATTATTTATCATATCCACCTAATACAAAATAAAATCCTAATACAATCTTGAGGCCCATAATTATAATCCAGCTAGTAAACATGCCTTGTTTACTTCTTAATATGAGATAAAGGGCCTAAATATTAATTTGTGACTGTAAGGATGACTAATTACTATATGATTAATGAGTAACTTGTTTGCTACTTTCATAATTTCTAGGATAATTTTCGTGTTTATTTTAGTTTTGTGTTTACTTACTTGTGACTAATATATTAATTGTGTGGTCTATTTACATTGTTGCCCATAATAAGTGATGGGGAGAAAGATGAAACTTGAGATATAAACACATAAAATATTTGCCCGGGATAAAATAATCTCTTTTCTTTCTATTCTTTCTTCTTTTTTTCAAAAGTCCCATCTACAATGACACTTGAGGGATATTTATACTTATTCTAACAATAAATGCTAGGAAGTGGAATACCAACTTTATCCTTCTATCCACTATTTACATATGGTTCTAATTAAATACAAAAATAATTTAATTTATGTGGTTTTGATCTTCCGCAGTTGCTTAAGGAAAGAATTGACTTCCTTTGACGTTGCCCTTGATTCCTCTTTTTGCTGCTTCTCTTCTCCACACATGGGTCTGATGAAATTTCTTGAGCTTTTCAAGCAAAGGCTGATCCTTGTTCTCTCCGGATAGTAGGTTATACACTCAACAGTGATTTCCATTCTCAACTATAAAGTCAAAATCTACTTTTGTTTTGTTTATATGTTATGTTTTCATTTTTTTTTTTTTTGCGGTGTTCTAGTTATACAATATTTTTTGAAGAATAACGTTATATACTTTGTTTTCTTTACTATGCCCTTTGTGAACTTTTCATTTAATCAACGAGAAAAAGTGAAAAAACGGAAGAGAAAAAATTTGTTCTGGTTGGTGTGTAGTTATTTATCAAAAAATTACAATATAAAAACACAACATCAAGTTAGAAGAAGATAGAAGAAAACACCATTTCGACATAAACCTTACCTCACTACTCAACAATGACTGCAATGGGTGGGTGACGATGATGATTAATCAAGACATTAGAAATAAATAAATCGATTAGTAGTAGAAAAATTAAATTACAAAGGAATATAGTGGAGACGCCATGTTTATTCTTGAATTTTACCTTTTGTTGTAAAGGAAAGTTGGGGAAGGTGAGGTGGTGGTGTAGTTTAGCCAAGTGTATTTATTGCACCTGACGAGGAAGAGTGTAATAAAATTGAACAATGAGGGCAATTGCGACATTGGAAGGCCTAAGATTGAGGGCGAAACGGGAATATACAAAAAGAAAAAAATTGGCGGACTTGGTGATTCATTAATCAACAGAAAATTAGAGTTATTACAATCAACCAAATTTTGGATGCAAAATTGGGCCAACACAAGAAATAACAAGCTCAACAAAAAACAAGTAAACAAATCACTACCAAACAATCAGTCTTTGAATAAAAAATAGACATGGCCCTAGAGTTGCATAATTTGATTGGGCTAACTGGACTTTTGGACGAAATTTCAGGTTGGGCCTAATAGGACTCCAAATAGATACTACTCAATTAGGTCTTCGTGCTGGCTTGACAATTACAATCGAGCCTTAAAGTGGGCTTAATGATGGATAATTGTAATTGGACCTCAAAGTAGGCTCGATAACCTCAATTGAGCCTTTAGGTGGCCCGTTAACCAAAGTTGGGCTTCATGTGCCGCGATAACGTTACGTGAACCTTCAAATGAGTTGGAGACTGTTACGCCAAATTATGCTAGTACGGCGCCTCTCGATTGGGCTTTCATTTCGTACAATTTTTTGAAACAATGAACTTTAGCCAAAAAAACCAGAAATATTAAAAATGAAAAAAAATTATACTAAAATTAAATTAAGAAGAATTATCTCCCAATATACAATTATTTTAATAATCTTAATATTTATATTATATTATAAATATGAAATAGATACTTACATTGTGTGGGAACTTGTTTCCATACGAAATAGTTAATTAGCGTACTACTCCTTACCATCCTTCAATTATTAAATACAAAGCACACAACCCTCGTCACTACCGTGAACCATCCAAAGCCCGCGATCTCACGGAGAGACCCGGATTGAAACGTAGAAACTACCCCCCACCCTCTCTCGAACATAAAAATATTTGCAGGATAGTTGATGCCCAAATACTCTTTTTCTTGCAATAACTGTGGCCTAATCATCGTTTTCTGATTTACCAAGTCAACAAATATCAAATATCATTCACGCGCATACATACACTGCTTCTTCTCCCCCATTATCGTTTCGAGCTTCCTTTTCTGTCTGCCCTTCTTGGTTCCTTTTGATCTCAGCGTTTGCTTTCTGCTCGGGGAAACCTGTTTGTTCTCTTTGTGCGAGGTCGGTTGTGGCTCCAATTGGGTTTTAAAGGTTTGTGTTTCTAGAAGCAATATTGATTAGGGTTTTGAGTTTTTTATTGGAAATGTTTGTGAAAAGTTTTGAGTGGTTATTTAGGATTAATCTTTACTGATGAATTGGGTTTTTTCTTTTTTGGTGTTGAAAGAGCTTTAATTAGGATGTTAATGTGGTGAAAATGATGAATCAAGGAGAAAGCAGCGACGCTAGTACCGCTGTTGAGGTAATTGCTCTGATTCTTTGCCTGGGTAGTGATGTGGATTGATTTTTGTTGATGAACCTTAGGTGGGACAGTATTGTTAATTGTGCATGTTGCTGACTTTTAATATGGTAGAGAGGCTTGATTGCTTGATGCAATAGTAGCACATAACTTTACAGGAACTGCTGGATATCTTGTTTGTTTTTCTCCTTTCCTGTCGGAAGAGGACAGTTTTGTTAAAGTATGCAGTTGTTGCTTTACGCAACTGCCTTTCTTATGGTACAAATTTTACGTGATCTGTAAAGGTTAATATTATAAGCTGGTAACTGTTTGGGACGCTTATACGTACTTCCAGTAGGATATTCATTCTAGGTTAGATTTTAAGGATTTCTGAGAAGCACACATCAGTGGAGCTAATATCAGTTGTGGATGTTGAAATACTTTGTAAACTTCATCTTTGGTTAATGTCTGGTCTATTCTTTTTAGTTATTCTCTTTTAACTGTTCAAATATTTGACAAAAGGAAAAGCCATTATTCAACTATTTCATAACATGAACTTCATGGAATTGATGATCTTGCAGCAATTAAATGAAAATGAAAAATGGATTTTGTGCAGATCTCTTATTATAGGTTTATCTCCAATTTTGAAGAATTGGGCCAAAAGTTTATAGTACATTCTTACCATTGTTGACTGACTTGGTTGATTTCTGTGCTGTCAGGTGATTGATTTTGCAATTATGATCTTTACATACTTTTGGGATTTTCAGCCCACTTGATTGTATTATTCTTATTTTTTGACTAGAATGATAAGAAATTCAAAGTTCATGCTGAAATTTCACCTTTAAACACACAACTCACTAGGTCAGTAAAGGTTTTAGCTTGTGAATTTGGAAAGTGATAACTCATTCTTTATCAAGAGAAAGACAAAAGGTTCTTGATCATATTTAGTTGCTGACTGAACAAGCTTCTAAAGTATGATTACCACTCTTTCAATGTTGTACTGAAAGCAAGTAATTTGAGCTGTGCTGGATGCCAATCATGAAGTAATCATCGCATTATTAGAGAAAATCTGCCACTTTGGAAGCGTAGAAGGCTAGAACTAAGCATGTGGGTCTGAGTATGACATCGGTTTAATTAAGAAAACCTTTATTTGAAAGGTTGCTATTCGTGGTAGACATTAGTGATTGCCATGTCTGTAGGGCCAATTATGGCCAATTTAATATTCTTTTGGCTAAGTTTTAAGGAGCATGTTTTCTATTATGCTAAAATGTGGCGATTGCAGTAAATTCCCCTAGATTCATTGTTATCTTATCATAATTTGACCATATTTTTGGTCTAGAACTTGTGTCTGAGTTTGACTATCTTATATCGGGCATGGGATGCTTACTGCATGTATTTATTTATTCATGCAGTTGAGATGTGCTCTATCTTATAATTTAATGCAACATGTAGTTCATATCATTACAATTAGCCAGTTGTGATCTACTGATGTTGTCTATATTGCTGGACCATAACTCTTTTTCCTTGCATGTGGTAAAAATGATGCCTATTTCAGTGAACATGATAAAATGTATATTGGTGGGTATTGTAGCATGCCATTCCATAGTATATAATATTGCTCTTCGCTTTTCTTTCTGCTTTTGCTGTTTCCTGTATATACCAACTGGATTGTAGATCCTGATCACCTTATTACTTGCATGACGTAATTATGCGGTCTTTCACATGATTATGCATGACGTAATCATGACGTAATTTATGCATTGTAGATATGTTCTTAAGTTTGATATATATTCTAATAGTTATTTTGGTTAATGTAATTGGTTTACTTCTTGTCTCAATTATCAGAAGCATCAGATCAACGATACGCACCAAGTTCAATCATCTTATTTTCCGCCTAATTGTGCTGTTGCATCATGGAGCACACAAGGGGAGAATGGAGTTCTTTCTACTTCTGGCTATAATCATGATCAACAAGTGGATCCAAACTTGAAAAGTGGTCAAGATGGAACAAATTTGGTGTCTAATGGCTCTACATCAAATCCGGGACCTGCAAATGTGGTACAAGGTTATAGTGGCTATGCTGCTTATCCAAATTCTGATCCCTATGGATACAGCAGCACAGGTTATGCAGCTTACTACAATCATTATCAACAACAACCCAGTCAGTATCAACAGCAACCCGGTCAGTATCAACAGCAGCCCAGTCAGTACCAACAGCAGCCCAGTCAGTACCAACAGCAGGCCGGTCAGTACCAACAGCAGTCGGGTCAGTACCAACAGCAGCCCAGTCAGTACCAACAACAGTCCAGTCAATATCAACAACAGTCCAGTCAGTATCAGCCGCAATCTAATCAGTCTTACCCTCATCATGTAGGAGCTTACCAAAACACAGGTGCTCCTTATCAGCCTCTTTCCTCATTTCAAAATACAGGGTCTTATGCTGGGCCTGCAAGTTACTCAAGCACTTATTACAATCCTGGTGATTATCAGACGTCTGGAAGTTACACCAGTGGCAACTATGGTACACAGACCAACTTGTGGCATGGAGGGCAATATGCAACGTACAGTTCCCATCAGTATCCAAACTACACTCCGGACTCAACTTCAGCCTATAGTTCTACCACTGCTGTTGCAACTTCACAATATCAGCAACATTATAAGCAGTGGGAGGACTATTACAATCAAACTCAAACGGAAGTCAGCTGTGCTCCTGGGACTGAGAATGTATCTGTCTCAATTGCATCTAGTGTAAATAATTCTGTTCCTAGTGGGAGTAGTGGATATACTGCTTCAAACAACCAGATGCCTGCAGCGTACACCCCTTCGTGGAGGCCAGAGTTTAGTTCTTCTGATTTGACTTCTGTGCAGGTTTGGTGGTCCAATTGTTTAAAGTTGTCTCACCCTTAGATATAAGTCTCTACCTTAGTAACCATATTATTATATAGCTTTGCTTGTAAACATATGGGACCAAAGGTTGGTATTATAAAAACATCTAGGGAGGGTGTCTGTGAAATAAATTGTTAAGATGATTTTGCCTATAAGAGAATAAGAAGAGTGGCGTACTCACGCGTTTGATAATTTCACCTAGTGAAAATTTTGCTAGGGACTTGATCTATATGGTTCGGGCTCATTAGAGGTAAGCATCCAGATGTTTCCGAAATTGGGACTGATATAATTGGACCCAGAGAGAAAATTTGACCTAATTACATGGAATTGGTAAAACTATGATATATTTTAACTTTTAAACCTGTAAAAATTCCTTGTGGAGACCGAGTATCGTCCAAGACAATGTCCACAATCACCTCCTAAAATGATCTATCGAAAATAATATTGTACCTCTGTTCAGCATCGAGTTCTAATATGGCTAAGCTCTGCATTCTGTATAATTTTCCTTCTACATTGTATGGGAGAAAAATGCTGCCAAAAAGCCTTGATAGTGGTTTCTAATGTTAAAGTATCTGTACACTTCTGAAGTCGACTTTATATAAATTTTCAAATGATGTACGAGAATGACAGTAATGAAATTAAAGAACTTTTCTTGTATTCTAGTAAACACTTTGTGTGGCCTAGAAAGAACATTCGGAAACACTAAGCAAGTTATTTTAGTACTCTGCTAGAAAGAAACTACATTGAATTTGATTTTTTCTTAGAGTTTGTAGTTCATGTCATGCCATTGAATTTGAGGTATTCTTAGAGTTTTTAGTTCATGTCATGCCATGGTTCCCTTATGATTATTTCCAACTGCCGCATTGCTCCTTCATAACACTAAGAGATAGTTAAAACATAACCTATAATTGCTTTTCTTTATCCATGCATCTTAATATGATTCATTGTGAATTTTCTGTTGGAGTGAAGTCTCTACAATTTTACATGTCGCTATTGGAAATTTTGATATTCTACATGTTTTTCATATTTCATTCTAATAGTTTATGACCAATCTCATAATTTCCACACTTCCAGGACAAATTAGCCTCATAAACATTAATGACATGGGGAGGTTGGTCAATTGAAAAATAAAATTAGGATGTTTTCGTGTGCAGACGTATCCAGAGTCTAATGCTGTATTTTTGGCTTCTATCACAGGCGTTTTTCTATTTGTTTTTCAATTTCGCTATCGTGTCTTTTGCCTCATTATGCATTATATAACGAAAATTGATGATACAACCACAAATGAAAAGAATTGCACATAAACCTATATGGACTGTACCTGAACTTTACAGTGCCGTGGCATCTCTTAATTCAACCGAAAATTCATTCAAATCCACTTAACAGGTCAGGGTTGCCTTGGTGACGCTCAGAGTGTTTTATATGTCGTTGGAGTTATTATAAGAATAAAGCAACAAATGGAAACAAAAAGGCTTATATGGCAAGAAAGTTAACTGACTCAATAGAGTGTATGGATAACCTGAAAAATCCTTTAATTGATGGATAGGTGTTTACTGATCTTACTTTACAAAGCTGTAATTGAATGGAGCTAATTCTTTCACTCATCCCTTTCCTTTTGTTCTTGAGTATAAATGACACATTCTTTTTGAGCTAAAAGCAGTTATACTGTAATTTGTACCTCATTCAATTCTAAGTGGATGTTCCTCCTAATTAAATGCTTGCAAAGTGCTGAATCTAGATCGTTAGTAGCACCAGGGCTGCCCTCAGACCTGGTAGAGTACTGCTACCATGGGGTATTTGCTGGTAGTTGCATGCAAAATAAACGAAAACCAATTGAAGGGAGAGAGAGAGGGGTAGGTGGGTGGGTTGGAGGGGAGGTATAAAGTCGTGAATTTTGAATAAAGTTTCAGGCTAATAAGTGGAAAGTGGTGCAAATAGTCAGATTTTGTGTGCATATACAAATAGAAACGTTACAGATTATTCAATGTCTCAATAAATCATACTATCTAATACTCCTTTTGTCCTGAAAGGAAACATTCCATTTGACTAGGCATGGGATTTTAGACGGGAGTTGACAACATGAAACTTTTAGGTAACTTTACACTATTCAGAAAAGTAGTGGTTGAGATTTATTTCTATTTAGGAAATGGAAATATTTCATTTTTGGACAGGGGGAGTAGTTTGTGAAGACTTGTAACTAACAGAAGATACCATCTTTGTTCATATGATGATCAATCCTGGTTGGTGTACTCTTATCAGGTTGATTTCATGTAGCTGAATGATTAACTTTGTCCATTGAAATAAATTATATTGGATGTTAAGTAATTTTTACTCTTTTAATTATCTATTATGTTTGTTTCGTCAGTTCATGTAACTATTTTCACTCTCTTGTAATTCATGTCGATCACAGTTTGTTTGAAATTGTACATTTTGCTAACATTTGAAATTTTAAAATACATGTATATAGAATATCATCTTTATTTTAAAAGCATTTAAATTGTCATTCACTTTTTCTTTCGACTAAATTTTTTTATAATATAGTTTAGAAAATTTGTGAAATTGATAGGTTAAAAGCTCCCCCCCCCCCCCCCCAAAAAAAAAAGAAAAAAAAAAAGAAAAGAAAAACCAAAAAGTTCCCATAAACCATAAAAAGCGAAATACTGTTGGATGTTAGCATAGTGAAGACCGTATCCTGTTCCTTACAGTTTGACAGTTGTATAGCTTCCTTAGCTATAGTTCAATCTTCTAGGACTGAGCTGTTTAAGTTTACTGCTAAAGTTGTAAGTGCAAGCTTTTAAATGTATATTTTGCCCATTGGCATCTGGAATTTAGTGTAAAGGAACAACTTTAATTTATTTAGTCATTGTAACAATCATAGATTTATTTAAATACTTTTTAAGGGCGGCTAGGGCTGGTTTGAAGCTTGCTTGCATTATTTCAAAAAATATTAATAGATTATAACAAGTTGCTTTTCATCAGAATTGGCATGTCAATCTCAGCTCATTACTGTGGTTTTGTTGTCAGCCTGTTGCAGTGAGTGGCAGTGCCCCTGACGGTTACTGGAAACATGGGGCTTCTGCTTTACAAAATGACCTACCTAACTCTGTAGAACAGCTTGCTCAAAAGCCACCAGATGTAACTCCTGCTCATGAAAGTTTTCAAAATCAACAGACCTCTACCTTTTCCCAAGGCTCTACTGCACTGTATTCAGCTTCTTACCAAGTTTCTCAGATTCCACAATCATCATTCCAAACTGGTCTGCAAGCTTCTGAACCTCTAGATTCACGCAGGGCAAGCAAATTGCAAATTCCAACCAATCCAAGAATTGCTTCAAACCTACCCTCGAGTATATCAAAACCCGACAAAGATAGCTCTATGAGTAGTACAGGTGCAAAGCCAGCCTATGTCAGCGTCATAATGCAGAAGCCAAATGAAAAAGTTGCGTCGTAACGAGGAAGATGATTCCATGCTCAAGGTTAGAAAGTTTTGTTACCTAAAGCCTGTCATTTTCTAGCTTTGCTAAGATATTAAATATTAAATGATTATTATCAGCTCTTAGATTAGGTGGTCGTTTAACAAGCTTGTTTGGCTTTGAACTGAATAAAAACAATAAAGCTGCATACCATGTCTTTTCTTGCCTTCTACATTGTCATATCACTTGTATCACATTTAGACATCAACAGTCGCACGATGCAACAAATATACAGAGTTAATTACTTTAAACTTTATGTATGTGAAAGAAACATGAGACAAACAAAAGTAACAAGCGAGAAGAGAAATGGATGGAGTAGATTCTTTTCTGTTTCCTAACATTGGGTGTAAAATGAATGTGTAAATTGGGTGGGTAGAGATTGGTACATTTGATTGTAGTAGGGCCAATAACTGGAAATTGGGTGGTTAACATAAATTTGCAAAGGTTGTTTGATGCATCTGTTTGTGAAAGTTGATGAAACTCAAATTAATGACTCGAGCAAGCAGGCAGCCTAAAGTCATGCTCAAATGAGTTAAGACCTTGAGATCTTAATTCAGATTGGGAATAATCATTTATAGAGTGGCGTGGACTATATTGGAATTGCTCAACCTAGATTCTAGTAAATGAGGCAGAGGATTTGTTGTATTGAGCTATGTTGTTGATAATATTGGATATATCAGGACAACACATTAACTTTATAGAATTCCATAAGATTTCTACTTTGCTTCTGAATGGAACTATTTGATGGAAGATTGCTTTTAGATTGTCTTTTTTGTGCTTTTCCTCTTTTCTTTCCTTTTTCTTTTGTTGTGGTGGGGATGCGGGGTTTGGGGTGTGGTAAGTTATCTATTCTTTTCTATCATATATTTTGTAAAGGAACATATTGGCTTTGAAATTAAAAAGGGAAAGTTTGTGTCCTTTCTTTATTTTTCCAGTTTACGTACACTGCGTAATATTAGGATGTAATGAATTATCCACTTACTGATAAAGAGCTCTATGTTTAGCACAGAAGAAGAATTTCTTGGATTTGTTTCTTATACGATTGGTGTTTTCTATTGAACTAGAAAAAAGTTAGCTTTTCAATGATAACCAGACATTGTAATTTTAACTGAGAATGCATTCATATATCAATAAGCCGTACGATTTTGAGATTAGAAAAAGATACTTTTTCTGTCTGGGCTTGAAGATTCCAAGTTAAGCTTGAATGGAGTTCTATTCCATGTGGTCAACGTAGGCGTCTAGTGCATCTACACAGAGCGTTCACCAACGATGGCAGTGAATTACTGAATTAGCATTAGGAAAAATTCTGTTTCTGGTACAATGAGCGAAGTATGGTCTTTTGGATTTTTATTAACTACCAAGTTCTGTATGACCATTGTAGAAGGATTGGAGGAGGTTGGATTGGATGAACTTGCTTAAGCAGGTATCTAGGTCTTATTTGTCTTGGTAAAACATAATGTGGTGAGCTCTCTGTGTCACTTTAAGAAACTGGTAGTCAGAACTTAATCTGGTCAAAATAGAATGCTCCTGTCATTGGTGTCTGAAACATGGCAGCTTGCATTTGTGTTTTTTGTGGAGGGCAGCATTTTTACCACTTGATCTGCTTTATTTGGTTAAGTAATATATCTGAGACACATGGCTTCCCTTCAGGGCATTTTGTTTAGGATATGATGATTAAGGTATGAGTCTATGATGCAAATTGCTGAAACCAATGAAACATACCTTCATTCTTTAAAAGTTTAAGCTGTAGATTTAGTTTGTAGCCCTCAATTTCGTCCATTTATTGAGCATCCTGAAAAAATATATGATTGATGCAGAAATTTAATGGCATTCAATTTTCCGCGTACAATTTAGCCCAAGAATGGCCATCATATGATAATTGACATCATGAAGTAAGCATGCCAGAAATATTAAGTCAAATTTCTTTCCTTTTGCAGCCTGGTATGTTTCCAAAGTCATTGCGTGGTTATGTTGAGAGGCTTTGGCTCGTTGTAAGAATGATAGGCAAAAGACAGCCTGCCAAGCTGTCTTGAAGGAGGTACTCTATATACTATAGCTTTGTTACATGTTTGAGGAAACTGAGAAAATTTCTTTTTGAATGATGCAAACATCAACATTATAACTGATTCTGGGATTCACAATTTTACATGAATCGGCCATAATGGTACATGTTCAGATTAGGTGTTTGCTTTAGAATTGTCACTTGTGAAATACTGCAGGCATCTCATAAGTTGAGCACATGTATGTTGTTACCACTGTTTCTCTGAAGCATGATTTTAATGATATTGGACCAGAGAAACTAATCTAAGTACTATGCTTTGAAATTTTGTAATTGTTATTAACCTAAGATAAATATAATTTGATACTGGTTTCAGTGAACCTAAAGTAAATATAGTTTGACACTCATTCCAGCAAATATTACTTTTCACTAATATTGTTTATTATGCAAGTACAATGACGAGACTGATGCTATACCTATTTAATATATATCTGTTGAAGGGCTAATCTAGCATAACTTGGAAAAACATTACTCTTTGGGTGCATAATCTCCAACCTCCTCTTTGTCAACATATTATATGGTTTAAAGAGTTTCGTCTCTTTGCTGGCCTAGATTATAGCAAAAGTAACTGAGGAAAGTAGACAAGGGAAAAAGATATCTGTTTATTGCTGAAATGAAAAAACCACCTAATCTCAATCGTTGTAGGTTTAGTCTCAGATTAGTATCATATTCAGAGTAATTTCCGTTCACTATATTGCAATTATACTTTCATCTTCTGCTAATAATATAATTTTTTTTTGTTAATGTCCTTTGATCTTAATGTTCTATTACTCATTTAACACTTAGGTAATCACAAAAGCAACTGCTGATGGCGCACTTTACACGAAAGATTGGGACACTGAGCCTCTCTTCCCCCTGCCAAATACTGATGCTTTTAACAAGGAGTATGGTTTCTGTCCAATGCATAGATTTGTTCATAGAAATGACTAATGAGAGCCAATCACATATGCATCTTACTATTATCCTGCAGTGATACACAGTTACCTATACCAACCTCTGTAATGCCAAAGAGTAAGAGTCCTAGTCGGCGAGCAAAAAGTAGGTGGGAGCCTATTCCAGAAGAAAAGGTGGTTGACAAATCTGCTAATATTTCTTATGGAACTGCAAAATATGGTGGGTGGAATAGCAAACAGGTAAACATATACTTTTTATGGCTGTTTTAATGTTTTGTTCATTGGAGAAAATAGGCAGGCTGTTGTGTCATATAGCATGTTTCTTTTAACACATGTTCAATAATTTCTATACTGAAATGAGCTGGTTGTACAGCTGTTTTAGTTGATTCTTTTGGTTATACATTCTCCAAATTCAGTCTTAGCTTATTAATATGGATGGATCATTTGAATGTTGACTTGATTTTGGGTGTAATCAGTTGTAAGAACAAATGGGCTATTTATTTGGTGCAACGGTATATCGTCGTGAACAAGTTATTACAACTCAACTGAACATGGATCTGCGTATTTTCAGTTTTCATATGGAGGGTCTTTTAGACTATAAAATGGATGAGATAAGACGATGAGCTGTATATGCCAGCTTTACTTATAATTTCATGTATATAATCTGAAGACTTGACGAGGACCTCTTTCAATTTTGACTACTCTATTTCCTTTAGTTAAGAAAATTGAGTGCTTTATCACACGATAATAATGTTGAGTGACTGACTATATTCATGTATTTGTAGTTTTCAGGTGGAAAAATAGAGAATAAGGACCATTTGGCACAAAATTTTCTTTATCAGATCACAGAAGTTCCAGTAAAAATTTTGCCAGACCTGCCAAGAGGCAGCGTCTTGGTGAAGACCTGAATGCTGGTGATGATGGTGAAATTTCTAGCGATAGTGACAAGGAACAAAACCTGACAAAATATTATTCTGCTGCAATTGCACTTGCGGACTCACCAGAGGAGAAGAAAAGGCGCGAAAATCGTTCGAAACGTTTTGACAAGGGGACACGGAAACCAAGTAGAAAAAAATAACTTTAGAGGAAAAGATATGGGAGCTGGTAAATTATATGCAAGACGTGCTAGTGCAGTAGTGCTTAGCAGAACATTTGACGAAAGTGGGAGCAGGGCTGTTGAAGATATTGACTGGGATGCTCTTACTGTTAAGGGAACGTGTCAGGAAATTGAGAAACGCTACTTGCGCCTTACTTCTGCACCTGATCCTGCTACGGTAAACTGTCTCAGCTTCTTCCTGTAATGTAAAGGAAGGGGATATGGCTTCTTATGATGAAAGATTACGTTTTGAAGTAGATTTGCTTTGCAGGTGAGACCTGAAGAGGTGTTAGAAAAAGCTTTGCTAATGGTTCAAACTTCTCCAAAGAATTACCTTTACAAATGTGACCAGTTAAAATCAATACGACAAGATCTTACTGTACAACGTATACGCAATGAGCTTACAGTTAAGGTACTAGTTGTTTTGACTCCTTCATTCATTGCACACTGATCTTTCCTATTGTTTTGATGACTGTGTTTTTCTGTTGATGAATATGCTGGGTTCACTGTCATTTTTTCCCAGTGTAAACTTGATGTGAATATCAGCTTCTTTAGACTTGGTTGAGTTATTGCGGTTATCTAGTGTCGTGTTTCATTTTTTATTTTCAGGTGTATGAAACTCATGCTAGATTGGCTATTGAAGTGGGGGACTTGCCAGAGTATAATCAGGTTAGCTCTTACCTTTATGCTTTCTTGTGGATGACTTATGCATTTTACCTTGTCAATTATTTTTTTCTTTCTATCAGATTATTCATTAGTGCACACATCGACTGATGGCCCCAATTTTAGCTGCTCCTATATTGCTGTAACCCCTGACAAGAGCCTGCAGAAATAGTGTTGAGTATTGTGAAATATTTTCTTGATAGCATTGGATTTTTCATATTCCCTATTATTGGGCATCAAATATGTGTACTGGGAGGGTTATTCGGATTCTGATTTATTACTTTCCTAGTGATGTCATGTTCTTTAACCAATAATAAGTGATTTCATGTAAAAATTGCTCTGAGATTAGCTCTTACCCGTGTTACAGTAAGACAGGGCAAATTCTGATGTTTATGAAATAAGACTAGCATAGTATCATGTCTTTCCTGTTGCAGGATGACACGAAATAATATAGATAATATAAGAATTATCGATGGGTAACATTTCTCGAGGACAAAGCTGAAAAGTAAGATTCCTGGGTAGCTTTTAACCAGAATATACAGCTAAAAGATTAAGTAAAGGGTTGGATTTGATTGCTAATTGCTAGAATTGACAATTAAGCAAAAAAATTCAGTTGTTTTTCACAGGTTTGAAGAATACCTAAACAGTTAATTTAGGCACTAGGCTGGTTGGTTCTTATAAGCTTACCACGCTGTGGCATCTGGTACTGTTATTGAGTGAAGGGACTAGGAAAGTGGAAGCAGCAAGAGGAGAAGGGAGCATGTGGCACATTTGGGCAAGACTGCACATCACACTGTTATTTCTTTATAACAAAACATTATTAGAATGGATTAAAGAGTCTATAGTAGAACCATTATCTAGCACTTGGACTAAGACTCAAAGTAGAATATGCTGAGTAATTAATTATTAAACTTATCTTGGATGACCATGGACTCTGTCCTAACTAACACTCAATGAATAATCACAAACTTTAGAACCACCTATATACCTGGACAATTACTTAAGAAAGCAGTATAGCTAAAGTCCTTAGTTCAGGATCTCTACCCTTTAGAATAGAATGATCATGCCTATCCCTGCAACCAAAGCGGAACCTCAAACATTATCGAATAGTTAAAGAAGAAACCACAACTACAGTAAAAACTCTTAGACATATGTTTTATGAGTCTTTGCTGCGTGTCATTTCCAAACTTTGATACGCAGCACGTTGCTGTTTTCATTGATTTCTGCTCCTGAGCATGTCTCTTAGGATCTTATTGTGGATAAAGAATCTTTCATTTAGTATAGCCATAAGGTTATTGTTCAGTATATCTTCATCAAAGTTGAATAAATTTTCTGTTGATTGAATTGTTCTTATATGCCTTCATTACTGTTTCTTTGTATGCCAAATTATGGTGTATTACCAGATGATATTGCAACGTAGTATTTCATATCATCCAGGCCATGTATTTTCTGTATAATGGTGAACATAGATCATGTTTGGTTTTCATTCAGTCATTACTCTGATTTACCTGAGCTGTATTAGTACATGATGCTCATATGTCTGAACAGAAAAAGAGTAAAGAAAAATTAATTTGGTCACCTTTCATGTTAGCAGAAACTCTTTCCTCTTCATCCTAGAACCGAGAGGACTGTGGTTTCTGCAGGTATGAAATTAGTGATAGAGAGATGAAATAAAAGTACTTTCTGTACATTGTATTTCTGGCCTTTTGAGGGGCATACATTTGGAAAATCATCATGTCCACACTCCAACCAACTGATGGCTCCTATAAAGAAAATCTTACTATGATGAGAAAGACCTACATTTTGTAACCTTTCCCTATCAACAGATTGTTGCCCATCGCACCAGGGCTTCTGTCTCCGTTCCTGAGAGGATGAATCAGAAACACTTAGAATAAAGCTATGATCTCTGCAATTTACTGAGAATGGATGAAAACAGGATGAGTAAATCATGCTAGAGGGAATTTTGTATTGTTCTTTCGGATGAGGTTTCTATATATTTTGTCATTGAGCAATCACCGAATTATACTGATCTTTTTGCAGTCCTTGTGAGATGGGGACTGCAAACCTAGAATCTGCCACTTTTTCCTCCAAAGTTATCAGTTTATTATCAAGAATAATTTCCCAAGACTTGGTGAGTTTTGGGAGGGTGTTTCCCTAAGGTTGCATGCAACATGGTAAAAGCATGTAAGATGAATATTTAGTTAAGCACATTGCTTAAAGCTCACATTATATTGAAAAGGTCTTGGAAGCATTCAAGTCAGTATTTGGTGAAAATGTTTAGCCTACAGTTTATAAGCTCCTATAGTCTGGCTAAATAAATAGCAAAGCTTAAAACATTTTATAAAGCTCTTATAACAGTATTATTCTAATATTTTTAACGTTTTCTTTTTTTATTTCTTTTCGGATAAAATCTAAAATCTCATAGCCCTAAGAGTTCCTAAGATGATTCTTCTAAATTCGACCAGATAACCTGTAGTTCAGTGGTTGTAGAGGCTTATAAGACAATCAAGGAACTGCATTCGTACTAAAACGGTGATGGAACCTAGTTTTATTGATTTTAGTGAGGCCTCTTAACTCCATAGTTGGGCTCTATTCCTGCCAATATTGGTAGCAGTTATGATGTATATCAATTTTTTGGCCAACTTTATCCAGGCTTTGTTAATATTAGGTGACTGCTGGTTGGATACTTGAATGGTATTAAATTTTAATGGTTGCTTCAAGGAGTGCTGTATTCATAATGCAAAGGGAAAAATATGATAATCCAATACATAATACAGTGGACAAAATCGTAGGTTTTAGAATACTGACAATAGTTTGGTAGGGAGCAGAATGGAGATAAACACATTTTTGTGGGTTAATGAGGTTATTATCTATTTTGAGAAACTTTCATTTCGTAATGAGATTAGTACTCGATAACTCCTTTTGAACTAAACACTATATTTTATCATTGTATGGCATCTATGCTCTATGGGAACTTCATTTGTGTGGATATGCCATATATGTTTGATGTCTATTTTAGTGCTATGTTCTTCTATATGAATGAAGCAACATTACTGTAGAGCTCGCCATTTCTTTTAACCGTAGCAGCTTTGTTCTTTAGTAGAACTAATCTCTTTATAGTGCTAGTTTTCTTGTCCTACCAACTCAAGTTAAATGGTGGATTAAAATGGGAAGGATAGATAGTGCGTCAGAGACTATTTCTGTTAAATTGCATCTATATAAGTGCATTACGTGAGTGCTTTCTTAAAATAATCCTTCGTTGTTTTGCAGTGCCAATCACAATTAAAAACGCTGTATGGTGAAGGAATTACAGGATGCCATATGGAATTTGCAGCATACAATTTACTATGTGTGATGTTGCATTCAAATAATAACAGGGATCTCCTGTCAGCAATGTCCAGGTTTGTGACTAAATCCGAGTTTGGCTTTGTTTGCATTGGTTCATTTCCGTGAATCCTTAGATTATTGCATGAGATGCTGGTCATTGCCTGATCTGGATGACAATGGAGTACTGTTGTTGCCTATTATCATTCAGCCATTTCTTTCTCTCTCCCTCGGCTTTTTACACGATACATCCATGTCTATTCTTTGATCCTCTGCCCTGCCCACCTCTATTCTTGCTTTATTGTGCAAATTCCATTCATTCTTGTGATTTCTATAGAAAGTGATTAGTGATCAAAGAGGTGAAAGCTTCTGAACAACAATTTCTAATATCAACTACTTGCATTTGAGAATGAATGTCTCATATTTCATGAAACAGCTTTCACGAGGTTTTTTTAGCAACACTTTTTGTTATTCTCCACAAATAAAAAGGAAATAAATAATCTGTCCCCAGCGATATAGAATCTGCAAGCATAAGCCCTACTGTTGAGGGTAGACGAGGCAATGGTTATGTTGTGGCCATTGGTTGATAGGTCTAGTGGTTGAGTAAGGGTGACTGAGCTGTTGGTTTGGTTCTGGTTATAACATGTTCATCTCGTCTAAAATTCAAGTTGTTAAAGAGGAGATACTAAATACCTAATATCTGTAGCGGTGTCATGCGTACCCTTTTGTATGCAGCTGGATGGCTATCTTCTCTTATAAAGTATTGCATGCGATTTCCCCCCCCTAATAATGGGTTATGATATTCGAAGACAAGACCGCTTTTTAGCTTGGCTTGATATTATGTTGGATAACTACCTTAACTAAAAACTCAATGGCTTTTCCATGGATTTGGCTTCAAAGATCTCTGGTGGTGGTGTCGCTGATATTTGAAGTTAATTGATAGTGTGGCTTTGGTTGACTCTGAGGGAAAGTAACTTCTCTTTCTTGGCCAGTTATGATAAGGTTTCCTTGGGAATATATGGAAAGATAAAGTAAAGAAAGCGTTCAGTTGATGAATCTTTAAAGCTCCAACTAAGTAATGGAAAGGTGATGGAGACAAGCATCTTTGACATGACTCTGAGAAAACTATTACCGCTGCACAAAGATCTTCATGGAATAATTTAGATTAAAATTTGCTGAATATGTCTATGCTTGTCAAGCATATCGAAGAGAAAGTCTTGCTATTATTTTTGTTCTGATTTTGTAGTGAGAAAATTCATGTGTTTCAGGATATATTATAACATTAAATATCATTAGCTTGGCTCCTCCTTGCTTCAGATAATGGGTGCTTTCTTTCAGTTGGACATTCTTTCTGCCCCCGAGTTATTCGAATCATAAGGAGACTAATTGTTTTGTGATTTAATTTTAATTGGACGCTTCTCAATCTTAAGGGATATGAGAGGTATTCATTAGGCATCTTGAACATTCTCTAATATTTATAACAAAAAGAGAAGTATTGAAAAGTAGGTCAATAAGTCCAAGAAGCATTGCCGCTTTCCGTTGATGCTTGAGTAACTGCATCCTTTTGCAGAGTTACCAACCTGGTTAGGGGATTTTTAAGATAGCATCCACAATCTCGCCACAAATGTTTTGAGGTGAAAGGATGAAAATTGCATTAAACTGGATAAAGGAATATATTAGACTCATTTTTTCTCCGACATATTGGCTTTTTTACAATCTTAGTTTCAAAGTTTCTATATATGGTTTTGTATCAAAGTATCTTTATATGAATTCAGTTTTAGCTTCACAAATATTGAAATGCTTTTGTGGTTCCCAGGATCAAGAGTGCCTGAAGTACATGATAATGTTGTAAAATGATTTATGACCGATTGCCTTCATGGATTTATCATGTCTTCTTTGCCATTAATTTTTTTTTTACAGATTATCAGCTAATGCTAGAAAGGACAAAGCAGTAAAACATGCTCTTTCAGTTCGTAGTGCCGTGACATCCGGAAATTATGTGACATTTTTCAGACTTTATAAGACGGCACCTAATCTTAACACCTTTCTTATGGGTTCGTATACTGTGCTATTTGAATTACCAGTTGTTAATGCATCCCTCATTAACTTGTATATACATGATGAATATATTTAATATATTTGCAGATCTTTATGTTGAAAAAATGCGATATGAAGCTGTAAAATGTATGTCTCGTTCATATCGTCCTACAGTTCCTGTGTCATATCTTTCTCAAATTCTCGGCTTCACTAATGCATTGCCTACAAGTGAATCAATTGATGAGAAGGAAGTGGATGGTGTGGAGGAGTGCATAGAATGGTTAAAAGCTCATGGTGCATGCCTCATTTCAGATAGCACTGGGGAAACATTACTTGATGCAAAGGTAAATTTTGTCTCAATTTCACTTGGGGTAATTTGGTGAAGAAATGCTTAGTCTTCAAAGAGCCCATTTAGTAGGTCTTTCTTTCTCCCTGGTTGTAACAATCGCAGTATTTTGAGATATCTATAAATATGACATAATTATTTTTGCTCAGATAGAAAAAAAAAAACTCTAATATGCCAGCTTAATCTTTTGAGTTTCTAATGGTTCTTCGACCGCCACCTCCGCTTTTGGATATGTCTGGTGGTGGCTTATTTCGAAGTTTCTACCCATATTTGATACTATGGTCCAATTTGCATCTGAAGCAACCAGTGGATGCGTGTGATGATATCTATTATTCTCCAATTTTGTGGATAATATCCAATCATACCAGATTAGGTGTAAATACCATGATATAATTGCATCCTATCAATATTGTCTGCAGGTTTCGTGATATCATTTACTATAATATCCGATAGTATCAATGATCATCTCCAATGTTCTATCCCATGGAATTTACACTTGTTCTTTGGAGACTGCTTTATGATATGGTTTAGTGAATTATTTATTATACAGATACTAGATGTTTGTTGGTGTAGTTTTAAAATACCATTGTAATCACAATGTTTGACTAACTTTATGTTTGACTTTATTTGTACTTGATGCAATATATAATATATGTATGTTATGTACTAATAATCAGTAAATTGTGTTATCTATAATTTCCTATGATATTTTAGTCCAGCATTCTTTAATGTATTTTTTGTATATTCTTTGATAGTAGGGCAATATGCCGCCACAAATGTGGAGCAACTTTTAGGATATTATCTATGATAATGCAACTTTGAATTTGGGGGGTGGGGTGGGGGAGTTGGTAAGTGGTGGATTATATTATTGTGCCATCCTTTATTTGCTTGATACTCCTATTCATGCCCCATCCGAGGACCAAGTTTGTGTCAAAAAGGTTTTTGCCCCTGTCAGTCTTGTTTGGAGTTATAAATTTGTAAGCACAATCTTGACTTCTTGTCTATGTCGGCCAACTACGCTGTTTCCCCTTTTCTTTTCAGATTCTACCACTTGCTATAGATGCATGAATTTTTACAGTGAACTTAATGTAATTTGCTTAATATGCCTTCTCCCTGGAATCAGTAGCTCCCATTTTTCTCACCCATGCGTCATCAGTCCTTTCTTTTGGTTTATATATATTTGCAAGTACTATGGCCTCGTCACTTTTCTCTGGAAGAACATGTATTGTTCTATTGAAGTGGCATCTGATAACAGGGACTATATATGGTTTCCCATGGATCAACTTTGTATGCCCTATTGCCATTGACAAAAATCAACACAAATGCACAAAAATATGATGAACCATTCATGTCCTACTCAAAGACTTGCAGTTGGTCTTTCTGTTTGAGGGTGGTGACCTTTCTTCATCTTCTAAATCTGTGTATAAAAGTATAGCTTAATTTGCTAAAAGATTCCTCTTGGTGGTATTACACTAGCTAAGTAGAATAATATGCATCTTAAGTGAAAGTACATTAGGCGTTTTCACTCGTGGAAGGATAGCAGTTTCTTTAGCACATTGTTTCTCATATTCTTGATGTAGAATGCTAAAAAGCAGAAAAGTGCGAACAAGTCCCGGTAATCTACGTGAATGGTTTAGCCTTTACCTGGCATGCCGTTTGTCTTGCCATTTTGCTGACACAAGAAGAAACATTGTTGATTGCATTATTTCAGTTGAATTTTTTTTCATAATTCCTGGTTGTGTGTGTGCAGGCTTCTGCATCGTGTCTATATATGCCGGAGCCTGAAGATGCTGTATCGCATGGAGATGCAAGTCTTGCAGTTAATGATTTTTTGACTCGGAGTTTAGCCTAGGTCAATCAGCCAATGAGGTTCAAAGAGTCCCCTGCAGAAGGCTAGTGATATAGGTGTACTGAATCATGAGACAATAGCTTCAAACATCAATCTTGAATTGAGTCATGGAATGACGTTTCGGAACAAATGACCTGGGGTTGGCAGTATTTAGTGAGTCCCACCTGTAAGACTAAAGAGACCACGTTAGAGTGCAACTGTATGATTCAAGCATTATGTGAAATTCACATGGAGATGAATTGCTACATTTACAATGTTGTCCGAGTAGTAGAGTCTGCCTGTTGTGTGCATCAACCTCGTTGTATCCATGACGTAACCATTCTTTTCATTATATTACATTTTCGCATACTGTAATAAGAGGAGCAAAATTAGGTGGCTGTACTCTTAACTGTATATTGGTCTGAGTATAACATGGTAACTTTGACATGATGTTTTAATCGCATGAACTAATGTTGCTGCTGCTGCTTTTTCCTCTTCTTTTCCAGTTTCTGCCCAGGAATAGGTTCAGTGGCCATTATCCAATTTCTCGCTTGGATTCTTCCAGTTGGCTGCACCATCATCTAAAGTGAATACACAATTAGACATCGACTTACGTTCACTTGCGCCCGACTAAAAACTAGAAATAATTTAACGTTCTAATGCAAATTCTCATTAGCATATTCCATGAAGAAATATTTAGTTCTTTTGAACTAATGATTTCTAGCTTGTCTGTGCTGAACTGATACGTTCAGATCAAAATGTGACAGTAGGCGTAGTAATGCATGTATTATGGTAACTATGGTATGCATGGAGTGATTGTTTTGGTTTCGTATAATTATGTGTAGGAGGACATCAAAGGAGTTTCTCTTAACGCAGCTTTGTATGAAAATACCGAAGTGCATGGGTTGTGATTGCCAAAATGCTTAGAGGCTACTTGCAAATCCGCTAGTCATTAGGTAATATAATAAATATCAATCTCGCCAAGATGTTAACAAAATGACTACCATAGTTCTATTATTATTTGAACGATGAAACTAGCGTGATAAGCTACCACTATTGAGAAAAATTATTGAAAAGAATATAACAAATGAACGAGTTGGAGAAAATTGGGACAATTATAGTTTTACTCCGCATACATTGTTACTAATTCGTTTCAATTTCTAAACATATTAAAATTTTATTTTAATCCTTCAACTTTTAAAATATTAACAGTTTTGATCCCTAGGCCTGATTAGTGATTATCTTGCTCTTTCAGAGAAAACATATTGTCTAATTATCTATTTTCTATGCTAATTACGCCCAACATGCTTCTAAAAATAAAATTAAGCCTCCATAGATTCATACATTGCTTTAATTGCTTTGTTCCCGGATATTCCAAGTCTTCGATTTTACAAACTTCTTCAACCACACTACCGTAACAGATGGTTCGCAGGTACTTTATGAGGACTAAAACTGTAATTATCTCGACAAAACTCAAGGATGGATGAAATGCTAAGGCTGTAGCCATCTAATTGACCCACGAGTGCAACATTAACGGACTAATCTAACAAGCAATATTTTCATAAGCTGATGTTCTTTCGGAGTTAATCAAATATACTCTTTTCAATTATATCAAACCTAGGAATTAATGGATTTCTCTTCTTGAAGACTCGTAATAATAATGCATAAGATGTGTGAAAAACCTATGCAACTAGATGCCTATGTATGATTACACATCATTCAATTTACACTATGAATTACCTTGTTTACTATGCAGAATTCCCTTTTTTGGTTCATAACATAAATCTAAGAGGTCATAAAGCTCTTAAATTATAATAATAGCACATAATTTGTGAACATATGCAAATAAAGTTGTAGATTAACAAAAAAAAAAAGTATTAAAAAATAGTGTCTCAATTAGGAGTGTACGCAGTGCGAGTTGAGTCAAAATAGGTAATCTTTTGGCCTAACCCAATATTTGTGATTTTTAGAAAGTTTATCCAAAGCCCAACCCGACAATAATCAAAATTGCACTTTGCGGTCTAATTGGTTTGGGGCGCGTTGGGTCGATTTTTGCGGTCTTTGATATTGAGTAAATTATCCGTACAAATAAATTAATATTTTGTGACAACTTACGCTTTTGTTACAATTGTTTTTTCATAATAAATGAATTTTCTTGTATTGACAATTAGCAAAATTATAAAAATTTGAGATATCAATTACAATATGTAAAACATAAACCCTTACATATGGTTATATATTTATTATATATAAAAAACTCACTAGTTTTTGTGACTATGATTGTGGAAAAAAAATCCTTATTTTAAATTAAATTATATAAAAAAACTGATATATAATAATATATAAATATCAAATAAATACTATTTGAATTAAAATAAGATGATTATGAAAATAGATCGTAAGAAAACAATGATACCATCTATTTTCAAGTTGCATTTATAAATATCAATGATCAAGAATTAATTAACTAATAAATCTCATTTAACATGTTCATGCATATGTGTATATATATATATAAATATATCATACAATACCAATAAAAAATATTATAATTGTTATTATTATTATCTTGAAGATTAGTTTATGTATTATCAAAACTTTTGTATAAACATATAGAGAATTCTAGCATATTATATTGTTGTTGTTGTTCTTCTTCTATGCAATTTATATAACATAAAATCAAACACGAATGTTAAAATACAATTTTTTTTTACTAGCTCAAGACCGACCCGACCCATCTTTAGCCTGTTAATTGCGGTGCGGTTTCGATTGGGCAGATCGGCTGAGGCGGTCCGACGGTATCAACATCTACAGTTTCAATTAGGCTTCCCAAAAGCTTTAACAAAAAATAAATTAGTCCATACTAACTAAATAAAAAACAACGAAAAAAAATTCAGAAAAACTCATGGAGTAGATAATGGGACTTGAACGACTATCACTTTGGTGCCGGATTGTATTCCCCACTTGTCCTCTTATTCTCCTCGTCTTTCTCCAACGTGTTTTATTGTTTTTTCCTACAAGATTAGCCAACCCCATGCTTCCTTTGATGTTCCCCTTTTCTTTTAATTCCTATTATTGTAGGAGAGGAAAAGAATCCTCCAACAATCAAACTCTATTTTTTTCATTTTTAATCTTTTTTCTACCAAAATTCTAAGCTTAATTATAAGAAAATAATGTGCCGCCATGATTTTTGCCCCATCGCATATCTGATAAACCGTGAAGCTTATAGCTATGGATCTCAGACAACCATTATTCTAGATGTGGTCGACTGAATTTATTTACTTTTTCTCAATCGAACTCTTTTCTTTAAAAACTCTTTCTTACTTCATAAAAAAGCTTAAAATATCACCAATATTATCAAAAAAACAAGTATCATAGCAATAAAAATTGGATTAATTATCGTTTATTAATACTTGTTTTTCTCCTATCAATGGATTCTTATCGTTATAATTAATCTGAAAAATCATGGCTGTAACAAAATAAAATTTGAGTGAAACATAATAGGCATAAATTTAAATATGCCATTGATGTCGCAAAAAATGATGGGCGACTCTTCTCGACGGATTTGATTTCTATTCCAAATCACATTGCATTTTTTTTTTTTTATTCTATTCAATACATAAATATTATATATATATAATTTTTTATAAATATATAAATAACATAATTTTTATACAAGTTACATAGATATATTATTGAAATAGAAAATGCAACAATATTTGAAATAAAACTCGAATCCCATTTTAGGTATTGTATATATCGATTTTTTTATTTATTTCAAATCATATGGCATTTTCTATTCAAATTAATATATACAGTTACGTGTATAAGTTTTTTTTCTTAAAATAAAGGGATAAATTACACTCTCATTCTTTGAAATTTGGTGTAATTAGATGTAGACCTGCTATAATTTGGAAGATTACATCTAGCATCCCTGAGGTTTGCCTCCTTTAACAAATAAATTATTTCGTTAGTCAAAGTACACTGAATTTATTGATATTAATAAAAATCATAAAAAGAATATATATTTACCCCAATGACTTACTACTGACTTTATAGTTGGTCTAATAATTTTTTTCATAATTAAATTACCGTCATATCCATGTCTTTATGCGTTAATGCATGTATTAGGAGAATATAGTTCAAAAACAATTATTTGACCTGCAGTAAGTCAATAATAAATCAATCAATGGTAAATGTCAATTTTTATTCAATTTCTTTTTGTTAATATCAACAAATTTAATGAATTTTGACTAACGTATAACTTATTTGTTAGGTGAAAGCTGCAAACCTCATGAATGCTTAGATGTAATTTCCCAAACCACAGAAAATCTACGTATAGTAACACCAAAATTTTAGGAAAAGGGAGTGTAATTATCCTTAAAATAAATAACGCAATCCTTATATAGATGTATTAAATGAAAAGAATCTAGAATAAAATTTAAAACAGTGGATTATTTATTGCATTCCAAACGTACAAACCTAATCAAGAGTTCTTATCCAACATCAAATGAGAGGTGTCCACGTGTTCATGACTTCAATTTTTTTCCAAACGTGTTGATAAGAGATTAGGAGGCGTTGGTGAGCTTTCACATCCTTTCCATTTACACAAATTCAATTCCCATCTCCCAAATTAAGTAAAACACAGCACATATCCAACCATTATTACTCACATTTTCCCCCCTATTTATTTCTTTTCAAATTTAGTCATTTCATTTCTTTTTTACAATATTTTGAAAATGAATTTTTTTCACACCAAATTATCTTATTAGAACAATAATATACGAAATATGATCATTTTTCGCTGTGACTAATTATCATGATTAAAAGTAAAAAATTGTGACGAATATTAATTAACTAATTACGGCTGCGCCGATACCTATATATTAACCATTATTATTACAGACAAGAATGTCAAAATATTAGCCATAACTAGAAAACAATGACACGTAATTTCGCCGTAATTAAGAACTATAACAAATATTTTGATCGTTTAAAATTATGATAAGTATTGATTAATTATTGTCAATAATTTAATTTTTGCATCTGTTTCGTTTGATCGTAATAAAAAATACTGATTTATCATGATCAATAAACTATAGTGATTTGGAAGATTTGTTTTTATAGTGAAAGATTAATAGAGTAATAAAATATTAGACTTCATTTCCTTGGTGTAATGAACCAATTAATTTGATCATTATTTTATTTAATATAGTAAATTATGATATTCAATTTTTGATAAACTAATTAATTAAATAGTATATGAACACATTGATACATGATAAAAGATTAATTAAGTTTTTAAAAAAATAATTAGTAACGTCAGAAAATTCTGGGACATTTAAAAGTTTGATTTGATATGTACATGACAAAGTGAATCATTGTTTTTGAGATAGATGTATTTTTCTAATTCTTATCCAAAATTTCATATCAAATTACGCTCGATTTTGTTTCCATGTAAGTAGCATATAATTTAAATATATTAATTTATTTTATGATATTTAACATAAATATAAATCGTAGTTTGAAAAATTATCCATACCACTAAAATCTTAGATGAGGGCCTGGAATTGTCAATTTTGTCTTTAGTGCATTTTTATTTTTAATTATAAAAACTGTAAAAATCATACGAGATGGATGAAAAAATCTGAAAAATTATACAAAAAATTAATCCAATAAATTTTTTTATTTTTTTCTAAAACAACTAAAATCATAATTCATAAGATCATTTTAATCCGTTCAACACAAAAAAATAAAATAAAATGAAAATATAACGTATTGAGCTAGTTATTGGACGACCCCTATATTAGGGTACTGATGATATATAATTTTTCAAATTATACCAAACTTCAAAAAATCAAAAATTTACCTAGTTTTTAAGTTGAAAAAAGCAAGTGTTTACTTATTAGTGTGATTCAGAAAATGTGAAAAAATCCACACAACTGTGTTTCCATATATATTGCAGAAGAATCATTATTGAGTCATTAAACAAAACACAGATTCCCAGTTGGAATTTGTTGTTTCTTTAATTACATTACAGATTTACTCAGTAGTCTGTCTGTCTATAAATATTAATTCCTTTATCTTCCTCAACTCCCCACCTACTTCCAACCTGCTGCATTTCCTTCTGTTATTAAAAGAGCTGTGTTTGATATTTGCAGGAAGCATCGGTTTCATCCATGGCGAGAGTGGTAGCAGAGGATTCATCGTTGCCCGTGTCACGCGCGGCCGCATGCGCATCTCCCACTCTTGGTCAGCTTCTGAAATGTGTCAGCGACGTGCGGAAGGAAGTCACTGGCGACGACACTCCAGTGCACCATGTGGTGGATGTCTGCGGCAGCATCGACACCAGGCCGCTTCCTTTCCTTCTTTCTTTCAGCCATCTCACTTACAGCGTGAGAGTTACCAGCAAAGTCGGTTTGCCCAGCTTCTTATGCCGACGGGCTGCTGATCCGGTTTCTGGAGAGACCCTTTCCTCAGGTACGAAAACTATCCTCTGTGACATTTCCGGGGAGGCCCGTGATGGTGAAATCGTGGCGGTGATGGGTGCCTCTGGCTCCGGAAAATCGACCCTCATTGATGCTCTGGCCAACCGCATGGCGAAAGGAAGCGTGAAGGGCTCCGTTAAACTCAACGGCGAGGAGTTAGAATCTCGATTGCTCAAGGTTATATCTGCGTACGTAATGCAAGACGATCTTCTGTTTCCAATGCTTACTGTGGAAGAAACACTCATGTTCGCGGCGGAGTTCAGGTTGCCAAGAACTCTTTCCAAGTCCAAGAAGAAACTCAGAGTGCAAGCCCTGATCGACCAACTCGGTTTGAGAAACGCCACCAAGACTGTTATCGGGGACGAGGGCCACCGCGGTGTCTCCGGCGGAGAGAGGCGGCGGGTGTCGATCGGAATCGACATAATTCACGACCCTATCTTGTTGTTTCTGGACGAACCCACGTCGGGCCTGGATTCAACCAGTGCATACATGGTGGTGAAGGTACTGCAGAGGATTGCACAAAGTGGAAGTATAGTTATCATGTCCATACACCAACCCAGTTATCGAATTATGGGATTGTTGGATCGCATGATCTTTCTGTCCCGTGGGAAGACTGTCTACAGTGGCCCTCCCTCCAATTTGCCCTTCTTTTTCTCAGACTTTGGGCACCCTATCCCCGACAGTGAGAATCGGACTGAGTTCGCCCTGGATCTGATCCGTAAACTCGAAGGCTCACCGGGCGGGACGAAAAGCCTGGTGGAATTCAACAAATCTTGGCAGGCATTAGAGAGAGACGATCAAATCAATTCCCCCGCAGCAAATGGCTCAAATTTGTCCCTGAAAGAAGCCATAAGTGCCAGCATTTCAAGAGGAAAGCTAGTATCCGGGGCGACGCCCTCCAACGGCTCTACATCAATGATTCCCACATTCACAAACCCGTCATGGTTTGAATTTGCAGTATTGTCCAAAAGATCATTCACCAATACCCGTCGGATGCCGGAGCTTTTCGGCGTGCGACTGGCCACAGTAGTGGTGACTGGATTTATTTTAGCTACCGTGTTTTGGAGGCTCGATAACTCGCCCAAAGGGATTCAAGAAAGGCTTGGATTCTTCGCCTTCGCCATGTCCACAACATTCTACACCTGCGCCGATGCGTTGCCAGTTTTCCTCCAAGAAAGGTACATTTTCATGAGGGAAACAGCTTATAATGCCTACAGAAGATCGTCCTATGTTCTGTCACACTCGTTAGTGTCTCTGCCAGCGCTCTTATTCCTGTCGTTGGCGTTCGCTGCCATCACCTTCTGGCCTGTGGGCCTCGACGGCAGCTTCCTCTTCTATTTCTTGATCATTTTGGCTTCTTTCTGGGCCGGGAGCTCATTCGTGACCTTCCTCTCCGGCGTCGTGCCACACGTGATGATTGGATACGTAATCGTGGTTGCGATGCTCGCCTACTTTTTGCTCTTCAGTGGCTTCTTCATCAACCGAGACCGTATCCCGCCGTATTGGATTTGGTTCCACTACATATCGCTGGTTAAATACCCTTACGAAGCAGTCCTGCAAAACGAGTTCACGGACCCGACAAAGTGCTTCGTGCGTGGAATTCAGATATTCGACGGGACGCCGTTGGGGGCGGTGCCGAATGCTTTGAAACTGAAAATTCTAGAGAGCATGAGCAGCAGCTTGGGGATGAAGATAACGAGCGGAACATGCGTGACGACTGGAGTGGATATACTGAAGCAGCAGGTGGTCACTGATCTTAGCAAGTGGAGTTGTTTGTGGGTGACTGTGGGGTGGGGTTTCTTCTTCAGGTTTCTCTTCTATTTGTCATTGTTGATCGGCAGCAAGAACAAGAGATGACCAGGATTTGGCGGGAAACACACCCTTGTGCTCTCTGTCTGTCTGTCTGTTTTTTTTTTTTTGGGTTGTTTTGGTGTTGTCTTTTTTAGGTTTTCATTTGCAGTAGTTATTCAGCGACCCTTATATAAAAGCGAACAATTAAGTGGTTGTTTAATTTGTTTATACACGAGGGATCAAGATTTTGCACTACAAAAAATTCATTTTATTACGATCGAATGACAACAACATGTGTTGGATGGGTTTTTTGCCGATTTGCACTTGTTTTTTGTTAATTTGCTGTGGACATTTCAACAAACTTGTCTTGGATAAAAGTCAGCTGATTTAGGGAAAAAAACCCAAATTTTTGATAGATTTGTTGTTGCAAAAACTGTTGTAGAGTCAGTCTCATCGCCTCCGGTCGGAAAACCCATGGCAATAATTTTGCTGTCCACAAATTTTGATGGGATTTAGTGAAAGGAAGACTATTGTGCAATTTCGGGATAGATTTTGCAATAGTATTAATACTTTTTCAACGGAAAAACGAACATTTTCTTCAGCCATCAATTACCCCTTGGTAATTCTGTCGTTAAATTAGTAGAACAGATTTGCCAACATCTAGTAAGTCGGTCGCGAATTGTGTCACAAAGTTGTCGAAATTAGCTGTAACGGCTATTTGTCAATGACTAGTGTTTTCCGTAGCAAAATTATTAGAGTTCGGCAGAATATAAAATACTAAAGGAAAATAAAATTCAAAATGCCTATCACAAAAATAGTGGTAAACCATCACAGGATCAAAAGTTTTGGAGGGAATCTAAAAGAATTTAAACATTTTTCAGCGTGCATTGCCGTGGAATTTGGCACAGGAATAACAACTCCCAACACAAATTTTGTCGCAAATCTCATCTTTAAAACTAGAGTTATCTTTCAAATACTGTATCTCTATATCTGTCAGCCGAATTTATTACATGACGTTCGTTTGATTATGATATCTACGTCTTTCCAACCTTTGAGGTGGATGGATGTTCGGAATTTGAATTGGTTCATGATACTATTCTTCATTGTCATAGTTGAAGCCAAACTACACGTATTCACAATGAGATGGATCGGCCACAGACGTCTAACATACAAAAAGTTCATAATCGACAACAATCTCAACAAAGCGAAACTACTTCGACGCAATCTAATATATGAGTGCGAGATCGTAGACGATAAAATAATCTTTGTAATAGTTGATTGTATTTTTGATATGCAAAGTTTTTAATAATTATAATTAGTTAAAATGTTTAATTTTAATTATTAATTAATTAATAATTATAAATATTAATAAATAAAATTTTAAAACTTGAAAAAAAACTTAAGAAAGTGGATGCCATCCACTTAATTAAAGTTGAATCGTGGATGACATATGCGATTTTACATATGTTTTATTATCAATATATTTTTAATAATATTTTTTTTTGAATTTAATTGCATTCAATGTCAATCAAGTTAATAATATAATTTAATTAAAATATATTGAGAAAAAATAAAATTTATTTTACAAAAAAAATTAAAGAATTTTGTGATGGGTCTTTAAACGCATTATCCATCGCAAATTCAAAATAAAAAAATTTAAGTCTTATCGAAAATTAATTGTTATCGTTACAAAATCTCGTTGTAAAATTGTGTCAAAGGAGGCTCGTCTCAAATATTTGTCCCAAATTCGTCACACTAATGAAGGTCATTGCAACGGTTATGCCATCACGAACTCCTTCCCAAAAGTTTTATATAAAATAGTTGTTCTACAGTCCTAAAATCGTTGGAAAATCCGTCACAAACGACTTAAAATATAATCCGTCCAAATGACGAAACTTGGGACATCCCAAAACTTTTGATAGCTTTTCTTGCCCATCACAAATATTTTTTGACACCACCTGTCACGACGGGTCATTGCCTTTTCCAAATACAATCGCAAAAATTGAACGCATGTTTGAATTCTATAAGGTTCTATCGCAAATATAGTTTTTTTCTTTGTAGTGTTGAGGGGTAAAAGAAAGTTTGGTTTCATATAATTAAAGAGAGTTTTAATGGAAAAAGTGCAATTCTTGTCCAGTAATTTAGAGGGTGCATTTTTAGTCCTTCACAAATTGATTTCATAATTTATTCTTATAATTTTAAAATTTTGGCACTTTTAGTCTTTTTTCAGTCAATTTAACTGGTTGAAAAATTACATGTGAATTGTACACGATTCAATTAAATTGGATAATTCTGTTGAAAAATGGATAAAATTGCCAAAAGTTAATGTTGCAGGACTAAATTGTGAAAAATAATTTGTATAGTACTAAAAGTACCACCTTAAGTCATAGAACAAAAATTGCATTTTTCCCTATTTTGAGGCTAAGCTATATATTTTGTAAATTTTTTTCAGAAGCTGTTATAATATGTTTTATATAAACTATCAAATTTTATTTAAAAATAAGTTCTTAAAATATCTTGACAAAATATGATGATGGAGTTCATAGAATGCTAGTTAGTAATGACAAATTTTGTAGTTAATCTGATATAATTACTTTTTTTTTATAAAATCAACTTATAAGCTCATATCCCTTATTTTGTGAGTTTCAAAGTTCTTTTTCGAAAAAAGTTAATTTACTGAATACTTTATATTATCTTATAAAATTAAGGATAAATTATAACGACCTCCCATGAGATTTGACATAATTACGAATATTTTTTGTTATTTGAAAAATTATAAATACCCCCTTGATGATCGATGAAATTATGTAATCTTTGGATGGAGGTAGGAGATTGTCAGCTTTGCCCTTATATTAATTTTCTTAAAAAAATTAAAAACTTATAAAAAAATCAAACGGGGTGGATGGAAGTATTTTTAAAAAATTACAAAAAATTATTCACTTAGCCCATAAAATATATTTTTTTAAAAAAATTATAATTTATAATTCATAAGGGTATTTTGGCCAGTTCACCAAAAAAATGAATGAAAACCTAACGAATTGGATTAATTGTTAGACGACCTTTAAAATCAGAAAGGGTATTGTCAAATTTTCAAACAACAAGGGATATTCATAATCACGTCAAACCTCATAAAAGGTCGTTGTAACTTATCCTAAAATTAATTCCAACCCTAAACAATGAGAAGAATTTCTGCAGGACGAAAGACTTTAACATAGTGTAGATAAGACTAAGTGGTGATTTTTGTTAGGAATATTGTTGAAATCATAATAGGAATTAATTATTGATAATGAAAGGATGAAGTTTTTATGAAAATTTTGCACTAGTCAATTTTTGAGATGTATTTTGTAGTTTGTGCCTTTGAATGAGTAGTGTCAAATTAGTCAATTTGATTGGATGATTCTGTGTGTGTATGTTGATTGATCCATTTATATATGCTCAATGCCACATTAATCAAGACCAATTTTTGACTTTTCAGTACACAGAGAATTAATTTTTGAAGGTAGTTGGGAAAATTTCTAAGTTTAACAGTGAAAGTTTCTACCACTATATATCTTTAGATATGGGGCTAATCAAATTGGTATTCCCAAAGGGATAAATATGTTGGTAATTATTAATTTGGAAAATTGTTTATATTTAGTTGGGGGTAAAAATGTAATTTTAGTTTTGTATAGTTTTAATTAATCATGTTAAAATCATTTCAGTAATTTAGTCTTGCAATTAAAAAAAAAATAAATGATTTGAAAACAATTCTAGCAAAAATTCATAAATTGATCGAAAATGTCCAAATTAATGTAGTTTCCAAAAAAAAAAAAAAGTAATTAATGGAAGGTAATGAAATAAAAAGAAATTAATAATAGGTAATTATGTAAGAAATAATTACAGGAGGTATTTTTAGGAAGTATATTATGTTATGAATATATTGTAAAAAGTAATTAGTTATGATAAAAGTAATTAACAGGAGGTTTATGAATGCTAAAATAATTAATAGGAGCTAATAAATGTGAGAAGTAATTATAAGAGACAATAAGTATGAAAAGTAATTAATAAAAGAGTATAGTACTTTACATTTTTATCCTTAAAATTAATATACCAAAACATTAATTTATATTAAAACCAAAAAATAAAAAAATGTTAAGAGTTATAAATATTTTCATATATAGTATAAATAATTTGCAGTAGTATCGACATATTACTATATCACTACAAAAAAATTATTTTATTGGGACGATCAACGTTTGTCCCAAAATCTATAACAACTTGGATGACTTCGGATGGATTGGAACGATGGTTGTTGCGCTTGCACGTACAATCACAAAATAAAAAATTCGCACCAGTTTCGTCCCAAAGTATGGCTCGAGGGTTTCCTCCATTGCCCTTAGGACGTGGCAAGGGATGTGGAAGTGGGCGTGGGCAGATGGTTTGACCATCTGATGCTTTGGATGCTCCGAAAGTATTGACACACCCTACTGCACCACCTCTGGCCCTTCCTCGGTAGTACCCCTACATGGCAGAATTCATTCGACCCTTCCCCCAATCCAATCTTAGTAGCACCGCCACCTGCAACACCTTTACCTGCAGCACCACCAGTTGCTCATAGGCTCATCTGTGGCGATGCCATAAGTGATTTCTCATTTTCTTATTTTTTAAAAAATTTGACATAATTTGATATATTTGATTACTGATAGAAATCTCACAAACAACGACGCAACTGGGCATTTCACTCATGCATCGGTTAGGTGGTGTCAGGCTACTATACACATCTATGATCCCCTTACAAAGACATCTCGAATGTTCAAAGAAACTTTGGTTTGATGAACTTAAGATATATAGTACTCCATTTTTCTAGTAGTTAAATTTAAAATTATATTTTATTTATATGTGTCATCCTAACCATTCTATTTGTTTCTTGTCTTGTAGGAAATATACAAGTGGGATTGTTCGAATGAAATGGTGAGACTCTTCGTCGACTTCTACGCCATCAAATTTCATCATAAAATATTTAATGAAGCTAGGCAAGCGAATAGGCAACCCAAACTGGTTGGCGGATGGTGTGTTGGGCTGTCCTCCTGGTGTGTTGGGCATCAGACGACTACAAAAAGAAGCCGGCCCATAACACGGGCAATCGATTGCCAACCCTGCAGCAGTCAGCACCATCTACCTTGAGAGGTCCTCCTCAATGGTCGAGCACAAAAGAAAACTAGTAAGTAAATTTGATTTATTACAAGTTTAATTATTTTAGTATTAAAATTTTACAAATTTATAGCCTTTTTAAATATTAATGCATGAGGCTAAGCTCGGTAGCCTGTCTCAGTGAATGGAGGTATTTGTTGACTGCTATAAAAAAAAAAAAACCAACAATAGCTGGAGTGGTCCGCGACAGGAGGAGGTGGCTTTAAGTTACACTTTTTTTTTCTTTAAAATAAAAAAATATTATTTATTAGGGCATCATATTTTACTTATTTTCAGGAGACATATTAGAAGATACTCGAGGAGCGTGCCTCACAGTCAACGCCACAAAGGAGGGCATCTCATCAGCTGCCAATGTCGCCTCATTGGTGAAGGAGCAATTTTGGGCCGAGGCAGCCAGATGGATGAAGCGGGGCCAAGTCTTTGGCATGGGATCTGAGGCACTCACATTAGACGTCGCCGGCTTGTGGACCACAGACCATAGACCATCAGTGTCCACTGCCTCCTTGTTGCCACTGCTGCCGCCACCAGATCCTCACTTCTCAACAGCTTGAGCAAAATCAAGCTTCTGTTGGGCATGGTCTGCGAAAAAAAATTGGGGATCTTGACGTTGCTCCCCGACCTGCTACCGGTAGTCCTACCCCCACCCTCGGCTGCTGAAGCCCCAGCTTAGGAATCCATGCAGCAGCCGAACGTGGATGCTGCAAACCCTTACCCCACAGACCAATCACTAAATTAGAATTTTTTATGTTTTTTTAAATTCGGATTGTAAATAATACAATGTGCCTTAGTCATTTTTAATTAATTAAAATTTCTTTCGTGCAAAAATTAGTATCTTCAATCAATAAATTTTAAGCTCCCAAGTTTATACGACTTATCAAGAATTTTGGGATGACCATCCATTTTTTGAAAAAAGAAAAAAATGTCCCAAATGCCGTATCAAAAACCGTTCCAAAATATAATATGTTCGGTTTAAAAAGTGGTGTCCCAAAACATTGGTACAACTGGCCCAAATTGTTATTTCGCAAGATAGAATTTCGGACGACTTTTGTTATGCAGTCCTAAATTCTGTTGCAAAATTTGGGACGGTTAGAGGAAGTCGTTCCAAACTACCCAAAATATTTTTTGGGTAGTCTTTTTGAGTTGGATATTTTTTTCCCAAATTTCATCCCAACAAAAAAATGAGACAATGAATCGTCCTAAAATCTGTCCCAATAAGGCATTCTTTTTGGTAGTGGTTGTTAAATTGAAAATTCATTATTATAATAAAATAAAATATATTTTCACTTAATATATGAATATATATATTTGGGACAATTATACCACCCTTTTATGAGATTTGATGTAGTTACATGTAGACCCCATGTGATTTGATAAATTACATATATTATCTTAAATGTTTGTTTTGTCTAACAAATAGATCATTCCGTTAATCAAAATTCACCAAATTTGCTAATATTAGTAAAAAAGTTGAATGAAAATTGATATTTAACCTCGATTGACTTATAACTTGTTGCAGTTTAAATATTTTTTTTTTACAAAATACCCTTATAAAAGGTTAGAAAAAAAATTATTTGGCCAGCAATAGGTTAGTAATAAGTTAGTCGAAATTAAAAATAATTTTTCATTCAACCTTTCTCAAATATCATCAAATTTGATAAATTTTTGGCTAACAAAATGGACTATCAATTAAATAAATTCAAACATCAAGAATACGATATGTCAAATATAATTGCTTTAAATCTTAGGAAAAATCTGTCTAATTATCCCTATATGTTAATGTCAAATATAACGTTGCCATTTCGTATTTGTCACTAGTGTAATATATATATCTATATATATAGCAGAACGATGGTTCACTGAAAATTGTGTCAATTTTGATCGAATACTAATTTATGATAATTTTGAATTTTTTTATTATAAAAAAAATCTCATTGGTGGGAGATTTTATTTAACTTAAATTAATTAAAAAATACTTAGTACTTATCTAAACAAATTCATATATCCAAAATCTTATCTTCAAGATTTAGATACTAAGTTAATTTATATTTATTTTTTTTAAATTCACATTTAGATATATCTAATATATTATTAGATATATTAGATACTTGCCAAATTTCTCACGGAATTTTAAATAATTTTCATGATTCCAAAATCTTATCTTTAAGGTTTAGATGCTAAGTTATTTTATATGTATTTTAAATAAATTCTTACTTTACGATTATATACTTTATATTAATTAAAAAAATATCTAAACAATTTTACTTAATTCAAAATCTTATCTTCAATTTTAGGATATAAATCTATATTATATTTATATTAATATATACATATATATATATATATATAATGGTCTTCCACTATAAAAATTGTATAACTTTAACTGAATTTTAATTTTTTTATAAATTTGCATTTTATCTAATAAAAAAATCTAATATGTATTCTAAGTAATATAATAGGTGTTGCACGTATCCCTAAATTTAAGCCTACGTATTATTATAATTTTAAAATAAAGATACTTATTTAATATCTTATCTTTAACCACACACCCTTGATATTAGGGTTTTTTTTATTATTTATATATCACATTTCTTTTGTGATAGGTTTGATTTTACTTCTTCTTTTTGTTGTTTTACTGATGAAGCTAACAGTATTTTTTCTTCTTCTTTGCAGTCAACACCATTACAATTTGTTGTATTTTCAAGTTCTCTAACCAGGTGATATTTAATTTTCGTATTTTATATGTGATTATTGTTTTTGAGTTAGCTTGCTAATTTATTTCAATCTTTGAACCATAAATTAATTGATTTCTTAACTTTTTGTTGAAATTTTAGTTTCCTGACATATCATCAAGAAAATTTGATAATTTTTTTTTTCCAAAAAATAATTGAAATATAGGTGCTCGGATCATGAAAGACGTTTCAAGCTCTAAAGGATGGGCCACTGGCATTTTATGGTGTTCACGTCTAAAGGTATTATTCAATTTACTTATATACAAAACTTATCAGAAAGTATCACTTGATATTAGTTTTTCAACGTTTCATTCCTCTTCATCCTTCTATTGTGATCGGTTTGATTTTTCTTTTCTTTTTGTTGTTTCAGTGATTCAAACTAATCTTTTTTTCTTCTTTGCAGTCAATGGCCATTACAGTTTATTGCACTTTATTGTATTCTAAGCTCTCAAAGCAGGTGATTTTTTATTCTTTCCCTTTTCTACATTCAATTATTATTTTTTGTTTGTTTCATTATAATTTGAACTCTAAATTAATTGATTTCTTAATTTTTGTGGAAATTGTATTTTCATGGCAGATCAAGAAAATTTGATAGAAATTTTTACCGAAAAGTACTTCAATATAGCTACCCGGATCACAAAAGATGTCTGACATTTTATGATGGTGTTCACCTCTTAGAGGTATATATTCACAAAAAGTAGCCATTCATATACATTTTTTATGACCTTTTATGAATTCTTACTTAATCACAGTACGATTTTTTTGAAGTTTATATACAGTTGATTAAGATTTAAACTTTTTTATAATTATATGTCGTACGATATCAAGCCTTGATATATGTAATTATATGTAATTATTGAATTGATCATTTCAAGTCAATTATATTGTCTCGAGTCCTTTTGTTAAGTATTAATTAGTTTAACAATACTATTTTTTTTGAAGATCAGACTATAAACTTTTACATGACTTTTGACATTACTAATTAGTTTAACAGTATTTTGCTCATGCATTACCTAATCTCTTTTTAAGTCCTTTTTCTTTTTTACGTGCATTCATTTCATTTATAATGTTTCCCTCTTTGTTTTTTAATTAATCATTTTTTCTTCATCTTTCTTTTTATATTCTTTTTGGTGAATTTCTTCTTTACTTCTTAAAGGTTATGTGATTTCATTTTTTTATTTATTCGAACCTGAATTTTTATTTTCTAATTATCTTTTTTTTCATGTTTTATTGATTGATTCATATGTTTTAAATATATTAAATATTTATTTTGTATTATTCAAAAATATTATCTTCAAGATTAAAATACTAATTGAATCGTGGTTTATCTTAAACAATATTAAGTTTTATTTGATATTAATTCACTATATATTTAAGTGAATTTGTTTTGTATTCATATTTTTTCCCCAGATTTCTTCTTTTTTGTTTTTGTTTTTCAAACAAAAGAAATAAAATCATTTAGTACTTATAGGTACATATTTTATTTAATATTTATTATATATATAATTCTAATTAATCTGGTATTTAATTTTATTTTTCATTTAAAAGTTTGCCCTTTTTTCAAATCTTTTTATACACACCCTCCCTTTTTTTTACATATTATAGTTTCATCCATCACGTTTTTATTTTATGGTTTAATTTAGTTATTCTTTTTCAAATTTAATTATTATTAGTATTTATTTGTCTTCAAATGATGTTTTACAAGATGGAAGGAATCACTAGATTTTATTTTACATATAATTTATTTCTCAAGCTATCTATAAATGATTCAACTAGATCTATGATCATATATGCTTCTTAATTCTTACATTTACATGTATATATATGAATTTTTATGTATGTGTAGTCCGAGTTACTTTTTGCAAAATTTTTATTTTATACCGATGAATGCCAGTGATAATGTTGTTATATTTATGATTCAATTGAATTTTTTATTTTCATTTGTACTCATTTTATTTTTCTCATTTCATGATAATTTATGTATTTTATTATTCAATTCGATGAAATGATATATTTTCTTAATCGTCCATTTTTCTTTATTTTCTTCTTCTTTCAGTTGTCTTTCTTATAGCTTATTAAAATTAAGCTTCTATTGATTGATCATTTTAGATTTATGTATTTTAGTATGGATTTTGATGGAATATAAAGTATAACAAACAATACGTTTAACTAATTTTTTATTTTTATATTTTTCTATTGAGTTAGACTTTTGTGTTGACAATTTATGTAACGTGTCTACCTAGCCGTATAATGACTTGCTCCTTGGCCTAGTAGTTTAGTACAAATTTTATAATTAATTTAATTGAGTTTGTTAAAATTTTAAAAATAAGTTAGAAATTCTTAGTTTTTTTTTTATATGAGTGTATAAGCTCCTAATCTTATTTTTAAGTCTAAACACTTTTTCTCAAAAAAAATAAAAAATAAAAAAAAATACTGAACACTAGATAATTTCTTGTAAACATAAATCCAATGGGTAATTTTTATTAGGAATATTATTGAAATGATTTTCTACGAGATGAGAGATTTTAATATAGTCTCACTAGATTCCAATGGGTAATTTTTGTTAGGAATATTATTGAAATGATACGAATTACTTCCCCAGACTGAAAATGAAATGATGAAGTTTGTGAAAATTTTGCTGTAGCCAATTTGTGAGAGTTGGTTGGATTTTGAGGATAGGAGAATGTTTTTTTTTAGAAATGTTGCTGAGTCTCAAGTGAATCTTCAAAAGTTCGGCTTAAATATATTTTTGGTTCTGCAATTTTGTTTATCTGACATTCTCTTAATTTAATTTTTTTAGAGTAGCAAATTCTCCCTACATCTTTTTAGTTTCGTGATTTCGGTTCTTTTTCTCACTGGAGTTTACATTTCTCATTAACGGAGGTGAACTTCAATAAAATAAACAAAAGTCAATTCAAGGGTAAAGCTGAATTTCTAATTAATTTGTATGTTGATATTAGCAAACTCTATTAATTTTCTTAACGATTGGGTTTGTTTGATTGATAAACATAAATGATAAGGGTACCAAATATAGTATCATATAATTGATGAAAATTATGTGTAATTAGACCAAATATTAAGAAAGAATATTATTCCTTTATGATACCGGTGACAGTAACTAATTAAACAAGTACTATCTGCAATAGCTTTTGTAAAGAAAGATAAAGCTGGAAACTTTTCAACCATTAATTTTTGATTAAAATTTCAGATTGAAATTGATGCATAAATGATGCCCTCAAAAAGCGAAATTGACTACAGTTGTATTATTAGGGTGCGGTTCAAAACTTTGTCATTGGAATTCTTCCCAGAATTTCTGTTTGCCCCAATAAAAGAGTAGGGAGGATATATATTTATACTACCACAAAGTTAAACTATTTAGAGTAGGTGAAGTACCATTTTGTCCCTCACCTACCCCTATAATTACACGGTTACGATTTGTCTATTGAGGATATCTTGGTAATCTACTGCATTGCGCTAATTTATTAAATTGACTATATACTTTCTTTCAAGAAGATATTCTTCTTTCCTTGTTGGTCATGATTTTTCCTTCGTCAATACAACTTGTTTCTCTTCCATCAACAAGGATCCCACGTCACCCCCTCCTAGCTAGCTAGATGTGCTGATATATACGTTTGTGAATCTTTACGAAACATTCAAAATTCTACGTACAATTCTAACAACGGATATGTGTTAGGATGTCTGGGTGCAAGACCATAATCTTGTACCAAGAACTTACGATGCTCGTCTGTGTTTTACTAATTAAAACAAAGAGACAGTGGATCGATTCGTGGGTTTTTAACCATTTATATATGCATCATTATTAGGCTAACGCTCTTGGTGGAGTGGAGTGTGAAGTCCGTTTCGGGAGTATATGTGGTGGTGCAATGCATGGATTCCCGGCAATGATCGACAGAAAATCAGAAGGGGTCTACATGTTAGCTATTGAACTCAAGCAATCCCAGTTTTCAGGAATGGTGGGTCTATATGTGTGCATTGTGGCATCTCTTGATCACTTCCTTCCATAGTTGGAAGAGATTTTGGCCCCTGGCCCTTGGGTTTTCTCAAAGCCAAAATTGATTCCAAAAAGATTTGTGATATTGGAATGAAAACAAAGAATGTTTCTGTCACTGATCTTGACATTTCGTGTATCACCAACTCTTTATATATATTTTGGTTGTTTATAGGGTATATACTAGCACGTGTGTAAAGGAAGTGGTTCATGTGAGGTTAAAGTTGGCCCAATTAAGTACACTTGATAGATGATAATTAGGATATCAAGCTAATTAATCAGTTCTCGTCTTGTTGATGAGGCAATGCCCAAACATTAGGGTTTTGTACTATCAGGTCCAATACAGAACATCAGGTTGCCACGTGAGCTATATCTACATATTGTAGGTCACGTTACCATAAAAGGGCACCAATAAGGACGTTGTAGCCAACTGGATCCGGCCAATGGAAGAGACATGTAACTAACCATCAATATTTTAGATTGACCTGATAGAATATTTTATTGCTGGTATATAGTTTTTTGGAAAACTTCAACAGCTAAATAAGCTCCATCCTGCATTGTTGGGGGGGGGGGGGGGGTTCTCAACTGCTTCCAACCTATCCCTTAATCTCTCTGAACTTGTTCCTATAAATAGGTGATTTGATAAGTCTATAAGATAACTAAGCTTACTCATACAACAAGGCTGCTCAATTTTTTCCCTCCATATTTCCAACATTTTTCTAATTTTCACACTTTTCTACATTTGTTCACTCCATATTCGATTTACATAATTTATCCCATCTCAATTTCATGTTTCTACTTAAATTTTTATTTTTACTTCATCGAATATATGATTTAAGCATTTGAGTGCTACCCCTAATTTCATAGGTTACTCCTATGGTAATTTTAGGATTTTTGTGAAGATTATTTAATCCTTATGGTGCTACTGAACTCCGATATGCATTATCTATTATGATAATCATTTGATTGTGATCTTATAAGGTTTAATAAGTATTTGACCATTATATTCATATTTATATGACCCATTTATTATTGATTTTATTGTGCTGATTATCTTTTCTAATAGGCCACGCAATTGAATAAGTCGTACAATATGATTGTTGTCAATTTTAATATACAAATAAATGAATACTCAATATTACTTTTGTCAATTTTTTGTATATAATATTAATAAAAATATTACAATTTATTATTAAATCAAATATTTTTTTGGATAAAAATACATTATAGTAATAATTATTTTTTAAAAAAAATTGCTTGGTATCATTTCAATAATTAGCTAAAGCACACAATATAATTGTTGTCAATTTTTTGTATACGATATTAATAATTATTATAATATCCAGCTGTATTATAAGGGTACATTGATGAAAATTGGATGTCTAATACAAAAGATACCCAATCCACAACTAGTTCTGTGTATACTATTAGTAATGGTGTAGTATCTTGAAAGTAAAAAAAAAAAAAAAAAAAAGCCTGTATAACTTGATCAATAGTGGTATCCGAGTTCATAGATTTACGTAAAGGTGGAGAAGAAACTGAATGGCTTTGTAATATTTTCTTGGATGGCATTTCCTGTTGGAGAAAACACGTGACAACAAATAGCAGTTGGGTATGTATAATAGTAAGTTTTTACATAATTGTCAAAAGCATAATACCGTATAAGGCAATTGATATCTAGTGAAATTATATATATAAGTTGATTATATAGTGTCAAAAATAGAATTTATCTAATGTATTAACAAAAAAATCTTTAGTACTTACTAATCCAAGTATAAGTTCAAAGACAAAGTGAACACAATTATAAAAACCAGAAATGCTAGAGAGTATTGTGGGGGAATCATGTTTCAGTTTATACAAATGGCACTAAACAGTTAGAAACACCGTATTTCATGATTAACCAAATAAATTTGATGATATTCTTTTATTGGGAATAATACAAACATCCCTCTTCTGGTATTGTAAATAAACAATAAATTAATAATTCACCTCCCTATATTTTTAAAAATACTGCAATTTATCTCCTTTATTTTTTAAAATGAAGCAATTTACCTCTTTAGACAGGGAGGTAAAATGCTTCATTTTTAAAAAAATACAAAAAGTGAAAATTGCTACTATTTTTTCATAAAGAAGTAATTTGCTCATTTTACAATATCAAAAATAGATAAATTACATCAAAACCCTTCTTTATTGAAGTTCCAAAGTTATAAACTACATATTCAAAGTTAAAAACAATTATTATTTCATTCTTTAAACGAAGATACACGACTATAATTTTGGTCAGTAATTATATATGTAGGAATTGGCATATGAAAATGGCATCATTGTCAGATATTAGGTTTAAAATCATAGGTAGATATATTATAATAATTAAGGAGCCCACGTCCACATAATCTTAGAAATATAGTTAAGTACTGTAATAGGAGAGGAGAAAAACAGAGAAACGTACGTGTGGACAATCAATATATTGAAAGTGAAAAGGGAAGTTGAGGTTCAGTTCAGAGTGTCGTCATCCCTCCACCACCACTTGTCGGGAGTTGTCTCATCTTATTTATATATGTTAAGAAGTGAAGATTGATTGTTGTCTTTATGTGTTAATAATGCATTAAAAGTTTATTGAAAAAGCAATCTTGAAAAAGATGCCACACGGAACACAGAGTATAAATAAATTGGGCAGCAAAAGGAAGACAGAGACAAGACAAGACAAACTACTCCTGAATTCCAGTAAAAGTAGGTAGGTAAAGCCTCAACTTCAGTTCTCTCTCTCTTTCTCATTTTTTTTTCTTTGGGATTTAATATAATTTATTTTATGTGATATTAAAAAATAAGCAAATTATTTACTACCACAAAAAAAAAAAAAAAAGTAATTATTTTCATGTGTTTTTTAAAATAAAACAATTTATCTCACTGTCCGAAGAGGTAAATTGCTTTATTTTAAAAAATACAGAGAGAATTTATTTTTTTCATAAGAGAGCAAATTACTTGTTTGCAATATAAATACGATAGGTAATTATATAAATACAAGTAATTTGTATGACAATTGAGTCATGGTTTAATTGAAGGAATTAATCACAATCCAAATCAAGCTATCAATCAAGGCTCAATATGAAGAGATGATCACATCGTAGATCAAAGGCTGCAATCTTATTTCAAAATTATAGGCAAAACGAAAGAGATTTGTCTCAATAACTATTTCAATATTATAGCATTCTATTATGTGTGTTCTTATTACACATTATCATTGAATCACTTGTACAATGTCTTGTTCCTAAATTCTTCTACAATTACTGCAGATGATGAGGGCTGAGTTAAAATCCACTAGCCTCCATCTTTTGAAAATGTTACAAAATCACTTTAGCATTTCCATATTTTTTAAATGACAGTTTTGTCCAATTGGTTGACATAGCACGCTTTACCAATTATTCCTCCTGATCCTATGTCTAATCGCAACATCAATTAGTTTAAAAAAGAATCAGAAACTGCAACAATAACATTTGAATTAAATTCAACACGAGTTTCTTTTTGAGTAATAGTATTTTTAGAAAAATTAGAAATTAAACCAGTTATTATTTCCACATACAATCTTACTTGGTTCATACTTGATGATGTTTTTATACTTAATTTAATAACAGATCCCGCTAAATTTTGGTCTCTTCAATAACAAATTTACCCTTATATGTCTTGAAATTAAATTAAAAACCTAAATTTATATAATCATAAATTTCATTATCAACTTTTATACTCTTGAATTATATTAAGTTTGTTTACGTATCATGGAACGTGAATAGATTTACTAAATAAAGTAATTGAGTAACGAAGCTAAATTCAAATAATGACCAAAAAAGATCGACGTAAACAATAAATTTCTTTCTTCCGCACATTCATTTTGCACTTTCCCTACAAGAACCGAAAATGTGATTTGAAGAAACAAAATTATTTTATCTAATAAATAAAAATAAATTACAATATAACTAAAAAATACAAATTGGTCAAAAGTTGAAATACATATATTCAAAAAATAAGAAATAAAATAAAACATAACAACAAGAGGGATTTTGGAATGGATTATAACTTCTTGTCAAGAAAAATCACCCGATGGTAGCAAACTCTTCTTCTTGGCTAGTTAGGAGCCGTGGGGCTTCTAGTTTCTAAATTGAGAGAGTATCTAAAAATAGGGAGGCGAACCAAGATATTTGATAGGCCAAGTCCGAGCCACGTCGGCCGCTACAACTTGACTGAACTTGGTTTCGCCCCTGCATGCGTCTTTACTTTTACAATGAGATATTTGAAAAAGAAAAAAAACAAGTATTCACAATATTTTGAATTTTGAGACTAAATAAGTTGAGCCTATAAAGTTTGGAACTATATATGAAAGTCCACTTATCAAATGGGATTAGAAGTACAATTATGCACATGTTCTTTTTTGGATTAATTATATTTTTCAACTTTATATATAATTATTAATTCGATTCTACTCCCTCAAGTTCATTCGCTCTGATTTAGGTCCTTGAAGTTGTCATTTTTTTTTGGCAAATTTGGTCTGGCCGTCCAACTTTCAATGTCCACTTGATGGTTTCTTGAATTATTCGAATAATTTCGTAGACTTGAATTTAACCCGTTTTATGTGTGTTTGAAGAGGAGAGTCACGGTACAATTAAACATCTTTGATGTATCTCTTAATTATAAATTTTAAGGGATGTTTAGGTGATCATGTATTTTTCACAACTTTATTGACTTAATAAAAAAATGTAGCTCAATTAGATAGGTATGATGAGTTAATATTTAGAGTCTAATCATACTCGAATTAAGCATATTTTCAAATTAATTAATTAATATGATTGCCTAATGATTTGAAAACCTTACCTATGTCATAAAATTAGAAGCCAATTCATATTCAATAGCACACAACAAAATTTTAAATCCCCCATCATTTCTTTATATAAAGAAGAGTAATTTGAAAAATAAATCATATTAATTTTAGTTGAAGAAAGTAAAATATCAATTTCATAATTTGATCGATGAGGGACCAAAGTGATACTAAACGTATAGTTGAGAGGGGGTAAACTTAAATTTATCCTAAAAATGATATTATTGTATGTAATATATATATATATATATATATATTTTATAGAAATGAACTATTATAAAATAGATTAAAATACTTAACTTTATCAAGCATATCAATACTTTTAGATACTCAACTCTGTCAAACACATCAACAATTCATAAAAACAAAAAAAATATAAACTACAAACAGATTAAAATGATTGAAATCGCGAAAAGTATAAACATATAAAATCAAAATACTATTCAAAAAGTTAAAGAACAAAAAATACTGATAAAAATGAGCAAATAATAGTAGTCCCAATTTTAAAACGTCAAAATGCACATGCATTTTTCCAATTAGAAGGGTGAATTCTGACGGAAAAAATGACTGAAATAACAAAAGTTATAAAATAAATGATCAAATGCTATCTTAAAAAATTAAAGGATGAAAATGCCAAATAACCTAAATTATGGGACCAAAAACACATTTAATCCAATTACAAGCACTCAAAAAGTATATATACATCTTCTTTTTTTACATTATAAATGGCTATAACTTAAAATATATAGTGTTTATATCTACAACGGTCAAATATAACAAAAAACTTAAATTTTTACCATGGATATTAATTAATCAACATGTATCATAGTTTTAGTTATGACCAAACATATACCATTGTTTTGCTACAGATAATGTTTTCGCCTCAATAACAAACAATAATTAATAATCGTCGCATAGTCATAATTAATTAATATCTATCACTAATTAATTTTACTTTAACAAAAAATAGTTAATCATAACAAAAATTATATTATTTTCTATCAAAACTAATATATAAATAAATAAATTTACACCTATGAAACTCGAAATGGAGCTGAAAAGACAAAGAAAAAGGATTCAAAAGTCAGCATAAATAAGAAAGGAGAGAAAGTGTATTTTAATTGTGATTAGGGGGAAAAGCAGGTGTGGTGATGTAAATTTGGGGACAAATAATAAGAAAAAAAGGGTAAAGGTAGTGAATTTAATTTGTTTGCTTTTTCTTTTATAAAATGTGTATAATAAAACAGCCAAAGCACTGCTTTCCAAAAAGTTACCCAAACACCAATATTATATATGTTTATGAATGCTTTAAGTTCTTGCCTTAATAATAATATAATAATAATAATAATAATAATAATAATAATAATAATAATAATAATAACAACAACATGTTTAGTGATAAAATGGAGATTCTAACATTATTTATTCAACACAACATTTTGGATTTGTATTAATTTTGTTTTTGTTGGGCTGTTCTGAGATATGAGTTGATATAAAATACCTCAATGTTTTTAAATATTTAATTTATTAAATATTATAATTAAGAGTAAATTGCAGTCATTTCTCCTAAAATTTGACATAATTATAAATTTTTCTTAGTTGTTTGAAGAATTACAAATATCATCATAATTTTAACGTATGTCTAATAACGAGCCCATTCCTCTAACCCCCGTTAGGTTTTCATCCAATTTTTATGGTGAAGTAACCAAAATACCTTTTTGACTTATGAATTATAATGTAATATATTATTTTAAAATTTTAAAAATACTTTTACTAATATTCCTTATCAATTATTTATTTTCCCCACCCTAAATTTCTTTTATATTTTTCAATTTTTTTTAAAAAAAAATCTCAGTAATGATAAAATAGTAATGCCACCTCACCGTGTAGGAACTACATAATAAACAACGATTGGATATTCGTAATTATATCAAATCTCAAAGGAGGTAATTGTAATTCATATTATAATTAATTGCTTTAGTAGATAGAATAATTCCAAATGTGGGATTAGTTAGTTTTTATTGAACTTTTCAAAAATCAATTATTACATAATCAATCCGCGAATGCAGACATAATATACATATATGTAAACTAAAAATTAAATAAACATCCCAATTAAAGTGATTTGATTTTGCTTCCTTAAATCCTGGTTTCTTGCTGCAAAGTTTGTGATGCTACTCATGATCAAGTGGGGTTCTCCCCTCTACAAATTATTAGAATAAATACTTTAATATAAGATTCAAATTGTCAACGAACAACATTACAATGGGAATATATTAACAATGATGATGCTAATAATCATAATATATATAATAACATTTGGCATAGTAATTAATTAAAAAAATATCATTCAAGATTTAATTCAAATATATATGACCCTTTTTGCCCCTATATAAACTGAAATTTGAATTGGTTATAGAAGACTACAATTAAATGAATCAATTTATAAATTGAATTAATGATCCTAAAAAGTTTATGATTTTTGAGTTGATTTATTTTTGAGTCGGATTTTTCTTATGCTATCTTAAAAATAAGTATTTTAATTTATGTTATGAGATATATTTTCTTGCGATTGATCATTTTTCACATATCTATGATTTCAATTAATAATCCTGAATGATTATGTTTTATCCGTTTTAATATAATAACTAAATTGAAATTATGCATAGAAATAATATACTACTTTCAAAAATAGGTGATACACTAATACGAGACTCGAACCCACAACTCCACCCCATGCCACTCAAGTAACGCTTCATTGGTTTATTCATATATATCTCATAAGTTTATAAGTGAAATTTCATTTAAAAGAGCAACTACCGACATCCAATTTCTATTAATTTTTTTAAAAATATTTGTGTATAAATTTATTTCTTGATGTTATTATGATAAAAAAAAAATTGTGCCTAATACTTTTGTTTCACAAATGTATAGGTGTAATTTTTTTTTTTTTAATTCTACGTACGTATTGAGTGTGCCCAATTGCTAGTTTTGGACGAAGCAACAAGAAAGCATCTCCTTAAAAAAATTCTACCTCAAATCGAGTTTGCTTGAATTTGAATCAATTATATAACGAATGTAATATACTTGACGTATAATTCAGAGAAAATGACCAATCACATGACAAATATAATATTTACTTTATAAGTAATTTGATCGATGAACTCTAATTTAAATAATAATTTTCTCCACCACTCTTTTCCTTCGTAAAATAATAGAGTAGACTCCTTGATACACTAGAGGCACAAACCAAACAACCCACAAAGGAGTGAGAGCAATGGAAGCAAATCCCCACAGCTCTTACTTAGAAGAAGAAGATTACATCAACATGGAAGTCGATTCATCCGTCGCCAGCAGCATCTTCCGCCGCCACTCCTCCACCAAAGAGTTCGAGTTCCAAAGCTTTTCAAGCTCTTCCGAGAAAGACCACACCACCACTTCCCCCGCCGACGAGCTCTTCTACATGGGCAAACTCCTTCCCCTCCACCTCCCGCCCCGTCTCGAAATGGTCCACAACATACTGCAAAACCCCGCCTCTTTCCACTCCAAATCCAAACCTTTTGAAGACGATGAACCCTTCACCACCCCACTCTTCATGACTCCCACAGCCAACACCCCTTTCGAGTCCTGCAACGTCTCGCCGTCCGAGTCTTGCCATGTTAGCAGAGAGCTGTGCCCGGATGAGTATTTTCTTGACTACCAGGAGAAGAAGTCCTGGACCAAGAAACTCAAGCTGATCAAACAGTCGTCGAGTTCGAGTATCGGCTCTAAGCTCAAATGGGCTTATCTCAAATCTTTGTTTACTAAGTCATCTGGTTGCTCAGATGACTACTGTGCTGCGGGTGAAAGGCCACTTCCAAAAGCCAAGCAACGAGCGAATGGCTACTCAAAGAGTGTCGAGCCTTTCGGGAAAATCAAGTGCAACAAAGACAGCAATATCGTGGAGGAGCATCGTAGAGGAGGAAGTCATAGACGATCGTTTTCCGGGGCCTTCAAGAGGCTGTCAAAGCCCAAGACGTCGGCCATTTCGCCTTCGAATCCCAGCTCTGAGAATTGCAATCGGCAAGGTTTGAACAGAAGTAGCAGCTCCAGCTCGGAGCTTGAGAACCCGATTCAGGCAGCTATTGCTCATTGTAAAAGGTCTCAACAACAGCTTTACTCCAGACAGATGGCGAATGAACTCGGATTTTGCTCGGTTTCTGCTTCATCCAGGGTGATTTACGATGAGCAAGAAAGACCAGGGCTTTGCAGGGGCTGAAAGATGATGAGATGGTATGTAGAGGAAGATTGCGGATGGTCAAGTTCTTTTTCTTGGTGTTTTAATGCACACCTCAGGTCGAGATTAATGTTAATGGAATGCTGATACTGAAGAAGATAGCTATAGAAATAATTTGTTCTGCACTTGAGAAGTTTAACTGTCTCTTGAAAGTATTTTCTTTCTTGAGTAACAATATTACATCTCCCTCTATCTCTCTCTTGTATAATCTCTTTTTTTTCTCTCCTTTTTTTTTTTTTTTTTTTCTTCCAGTTAATATGAACGTAAAAATTGGACCAAGTAATCTCAGTTCAGTTCCAAAGGATATTCAAATCAACAAGTTTTCATGATGTTGGAAATTGATCAAATTTGGGAGTTATTAGGAGTGTTTAATTTGCAATAACTTTTATTTTATGGTGAAAATAAGTTATAGAGAAAATAATAAATTAAAATGTTGCGAAAGTTAGAAGTATTTGAAAACAAAGTTGAAAGGTGGAAAAATCTGTGGTTCAAGTGTTAAAAAAAAACAACTTATATTTTACAAATTTACCATTAAATTGTAGAAGTTGACATGTAGTTGTTTATAACTTTTGCTTTAAGTTAGCTTAATTTAAGTAGTATAAACATAAAAGCTGTGAATTAACAACACTGTTTTCATTGATAAGCTGATAAGTCCCAAAAAAATCTGGACGTCGTCCCCTTTCTTGGTGTGAGCTAACACCGCGATGGCCGCCTCCCCTTTTCTACGGCATATGACACCGTCACCCCCCCTTTTCCATGGATGGGGGACTATTGTCACCTCGAATGTTCTGGGCGCCGCCGCCCTTGCCCCTTCTCAATGCTGATTTTGGACCGTGAGGCTAGGGTAGTTATGCAATTTGCCCATCTTTTGTGCATGATTTAGTTCCATAGTACAACTCCTAAGAAGACGATTAAAACAATATATTTTGTCAAAAATAGATGAAAAGCTCTTTGTTGTTCTTCCTACGTCGCACCATCACCTCCTTGTTTCATTTTTCAACCCTAAATTTATAAACTTTGTAGATTTCAAGTTCATCCATTGAATTGTACATATGTAGCATTTCTAAAAAATATAATACACCTATAATAACAACATAAAATTAATAGATGTCTAAAGAAACTAAGATTTAATATTTAAATCTTACACTGAATTTTTTAAATAAAAAGTCCATTTCTTCTCTAACCTTTGTGAAATAAGGCCATAGCCCTATACAGTAGTGTGTAATAATATCCTTAGTGATCTTCCGAATAAAGTAAATGGCATAGATGTTGAGGCTTGGGTGTAAATGTACGGCACAATTATTTTTTTATTATCAAAAAAAAGAAAAATAACGGAAAAAATATTTTTTTTAATAAGTTAACGATTTTGTTACGAGTCGCGGTCTCAAACCGCGACTCGATATTTTTTTTTTTTTTTTTTTTGCCGAGTCACGGTTCGAACCGCGACTCGGAGTTTTTTAATTTTTTTATATTCGAGTCGCGGACTGAAACCGCGACTTGGTTTTTTTAAATTATATATATATTAATTATATTTATATATTATATCTATTTAATTTAATAATTTAACGTATTTAAATTATATAAATTTATGTTATAATTTATATTTACGTATTAATTATATTTATATAAATTGCAATATTACAAATTTAAATAATCACAAAAAATTATAATGTTAAAAAATTGTATTAATTAAAAAATACAAGTATTATCAACAATCCTCCTATATGACACATTTTCTTGTATTGAAGAATCTCCTTGTTGTTGTTGGGCTTCTTGCCTTGCTCGCGTTTGCCGCCAATCCATCTCATTATGAATGCGTGTTGTTTGATTTCGACCAGGACGTGTGACCGTACGGATAGTAGGGTCGTTGACCAACTGGAAATTTGGGTCATCCCAATAATCTTCCGACTGCACTGGTTCAAAATGCTTAGAATAGGTGTTGTTGTAAGCCATCAGATCATAATAATCCTTAACCATTGATGCAGCACTAATATTGTATGCACCGCATACTTTTTGAGCGTGAGAACAAGGGATGCCAAATTGATTCCACTTGCCGCATGAGCATTCTCGGTTGGCAATTTTGACAACATGGGTGTTCATCCCATGTCTATTCTAGCGCCTGGTAACGATCGACGCGGACTGTTGAGCGTGACTGTATTTCGTGACCGTGTGCTCAACAGCTTTTTGTTGCCAAGATATGAACATCTGGTCTAAGTATGCAAACGCTGTGACACTTTGCTTCTTTATCTCTTCCATAATGCGGTTGAACTTTCTTAATTGATATTTTGAGCCAGCTTGCCAACAAAGATCCTTCAATACCACATTTTTAATACTACTGTTAAAATTGGAACACACATGTCGTAAGCAATATCGGTGCACTCCATGTGGCGACACAAAGTCCGGACCTTCACGAACTGCTTTAATGAGTCCGCCATGACGGTCAGAAATAAGGCACATCCCGCATCACCCTCTTATAACATGTCGACTCAATTGTTGAAGAAACCACTTCCAAGATGGATAAGTTTTATTCATCGACTACTGCAAATGCGAGAGGCAGTACCTGTTGATTCCCATCCATGGCAGCTGCAATTAACAGTTTTGTACTTATATTTTGTGTATAAATGGGTGCCATCTACACTAATAATCTTTCGACAGAACTGGAACCTATCAATACACGATTTGAAAGCTCAGAAGACATATCCCATCACATATTTACCAGTTGACTGCTGGAAGCCTTTGTGTTTCCATTCAACAATAGTTCCTGGATTATATTTTTGGATAGCTCCCAAATATTTAGGTAGCTTTTGAACAGAGCTCTCCCACGTGCCATAAACAATTTCACGTGCCATTTTCAAACTGTACCATGCCTTTTGGTATGGTACATCATACCCTGTTTGGTCCTTCACATTCTGAATGACATGTTTTATTCCATAGGAGGGTTGCATTTCACGTGCCCTAAATGCAAGGAAGCAATATAAGTCCTGTTTATATTACCGTGTGAGAGGGACATATTATTCAGAACACATGTATGTGTCCCCTTATACACGGTTATTTCCCAACGTCTAATTTTTGGTTTGTAACCACCTCGAAGCTCCCATCTGGTGCAATGTGGAACTGTGAGCACACTTTCACCCGAATAGTGCGAACAACTGTTCGGATCATTAGAGATATATTAGATGAGATGCAATATGATCAGGTATCTTATATTCATGACTTTAATTACATATATTCAATCATATAAAATGACATTAACTTGCATTATTTTATTTATTACAGTTTATCTGGCAGCCGTATGACATGGAATCAAATGTCATTATGGCTTACGCATTTTAACCCCCAGATGTGGAGATCAATATGTCCATTGATATTTTATGCAATAGTGGAGATGCATCATCCCGAACGGGTCCTTCGCCAATTTGGGATGATGCAAAATATTCCAGATCAACCAGATACTCGGGACATGAGCCTGCATAAGATCACCCGTTCCAATCGTACGGGCACAGATTGGGTTTTGCAGCACATACTCTACATCACTAGATGGCAAAGGCGATATGACACGGTCATACAAAGACAACCCATTTCCAACAGAAGAGATACAGATCGAGGATATTGGGAATGGTACAACAACATAACACGTCATTTCGTTTCGTCGTCTACTGATAGACGTGTGAAAAGCGGATACCAACCTGGAGATGCACCAGTGTTGCAGATTGTGGTATGTTACATAATATCACAAGTTTATTTTATATACTTCATTTTTAACAATAATTTTTATTAAAATTCATTATATTTTTATATTTTTCAGACTCAACAGGTAAATACTCTTCAAACACTTTTTCAATCTAAACCAGTAGACGTTGAAGGGTATCGCCAATTAGTGGCCCAACTTGAACACGAAGTACAAATTATCGCTGAAGCCATAAAACATCAGCCACAACAAACTGCAACACCATCCGATAGTGCTCCCACCACATCCCACAGACAAAGAGAAGTTCTAGCCAAATGTCTATTGGTTCAGTTGAATGTGGTATTGGGGTGGATATAGCTGGTCCTTCAACAGCATATACGCCTCAAGATTACTACGTGCCTCAACCGCCTTAGGATTACTATGTGCCTCAACCGTCACAAGATGATTGGTTTCAATCGACTTCATACATGCCAAGCCATGCAGAAGCTTATTCTTCACATGTAGATCTTGACATTGGTCTTGGTATTAACCAACCATATGCACCATAATATAACATTTCACCAGTTCTATTTCCATCATTTAGTGCATATCGTGATAATGTGGAGTCCAGTTCTGCAGCATTATCAAGTGGGTTGCATATTAATTCCGGTGGTGATGATAATGATGGACAAAATGAGCCACTACAAAATATGGGCGAAGAAATAAGAAGACCTCGACGTCAACGACACAGACGTAATTGTGGGACAGGGGGGCATTTTTAATATTTACTTTTTTATTGTAATATTTGTAATAATATTTATAATATTTCATTTATTCATTATTAATTATTATTTGTGTTTTTTTAAATTGATTTGCGGAAAAATTAGTTATAATAATTTTTTTTTTAAAATGACTGAGTCGCGGTTTGAAACCGCGACTCGGTGTCGCTGGCTCAAACCGCGACTCCATGTCGCGATTTCAATCCGCGACGCGGAGTTTCAATCCGTGACTCCAATAAAAAAATTGTTTTTCCCAACTTTCTCCTCTTAAAAAAAAAAAAAATAAAAAAATTATCGTCGTCGCGGTTTGAGACCGCGACTCGTAACAAAATCGTTAATATATTAAAAAAAATATTTTTTCCATTATTTTTTTTTTTTTTATATTAAAAAAATAATTGATCCGTCAATGTACATTGTGTGTTATTTTATCTTTTTAGGATGAGTAATGGAAATGATGATAATGTGATATCCCTAATTTATTTTTATTTTTAATTTTTTGAATAGATTGATGTAGTTGGTCAAATGAATTGTAATTGTATTTTTGGGATCCATTTTTAGGACCATGTATTTTGGGAATATGGTTTGTTATTATTACCCTAGATTATAAAATTATCCCAACATGGAACACTCAAGTACACAAGTCATTTTTTATATGTTGATGGAATGCGCTTAATAGGGATTTGATGTCATTTTTTTCTTATTTTTTGTTATTTTGTTATTATGATTTTTATGTGGTGGAAGATGATTATTAGCTCAAATGCAAAATCCTCCATCTCATTGAAATAAAGAAAATAATAAAATTTACTTGGATCCAAAATTAAATTATAGAACATACCTAGCATTATCATTATTGTTTTTGGTTCAAATCGATGAAATAATGTTAGAGATTTTAAAATTAATTTTTCTTTTTATCATTTGTCTTTCTTTCTTCTTTTTTTTCCTTTTAGTTGTTTTTATAACTCGTTAAAAGAAATTATTTCTATTTTTTTTATATTTATTTTTAAGTTTTTTTAATTTATAATTTTTTTTATATGAATTTATATAATTCAAATAATACATTTAAGTAATTCTTTATTTTTTATACTTATACAAGGTTGGATATATGTAAAAAGTGACTTATATATTTAATAGAATTTCATAATTATTTGAAAGTGGTCCTCATATAAAGACAAAGCTTGGTGAGTTGTATGTGTGTGTAAAAATACCATTTTCAATAATAATCAAAATGGAACAAAAATGCATAACTACTACCTTCTACCTACTAAAATAAAATATTAAATAAAAGATTCCTTTATAGACAATATAAAATAAAATACTTTATTTAATTTAATATACATATAGCCGTGCACAACTACTTCTTAAGCCGGCAGATGTAGGGATACATGAAGCTAATGCTGACATATAGGAAGCATTCGACAGTTTTGTCAGTCATATGACACTTAAGGCTAAACGTAAAAATTTTGAACATGCTCAACAAGCTGCTCTTACCCCATACATGCTAGTCAGTCTAAGTCCAACTAAGCTAGAAGCTTTCATAAAAGATCTGGTATTACACAAAGACAAAGCAAGAAATTGACCCAAGGTAAACAAGACACTGAAATATTACCAATTAACTCACAGTGGAAAGAACCCAAGTGCTATAACTGTCAAAACACGTATTACTATACTTGTGACTACACTAACCGAGAAGATAAGGCATACTCCTAACCCTCCATGTTTTTGCTTGCTCACATGTTTTTATGGTTAATTCTCTCGTTCGTTGTATTATGGACACACGTGAAATGAAGACATGGGGATTGAACAAATGTAAATTTCATCAAGAGAAATGACGAACTGAGAGAAGGACCTTAGAATCATTTCATTCAAGCAGTCTGACTTAAAGAACGGGTAGGGTTGCGCTGTCAGCAACCTAAGAAGTGGAGTAGAAGGTCTGAGTGGCTGATTTTGGCTATAACACTGATTATCATACCAATACTAAAGTGGCTCCCTTGTGGTTGCTCCCCCAGTTCTCCATCAATTTACACACTTTCTTCACTCACATTGATGCTGGAGATGTATTACAAGAAAGAACAGAAATGGAGGTCGCTTGAGGGGAAAAGAATTTGGCACATGCTCAACAGCTAATGCTGACAAGCATAGGATGGAGATAAGTGTTAGATAATAATAGGTCATGCTAGTTTGAAATTAAAGCCCTATAGACAAAGTTCATTGGCATTAAGGAAGAACCCCAAGTTGGCTCCTAGGTATTATGGGTCGAATCACAATTAAAAGTTGTCTTTACCAACAAATTGCACAATTTTCCAGTAGTTTGGCATATCTCAGCTCAAGGAAGCGGCTATAAATATACCACATATCCATGTTTGATAGGAGAATCATTCGTAGAAACCAATTGGTGAACCGAGGGGAACGACGACCCAATGGGGGCCATAGGCCACATCCAAGGTGATGTTTTTTGCCAACATCGTCTGTCATATAAATACAACTTGATTATAGTTAATGAGCATCACCGAAGAAACCCCAATTTCTTTTTTTCCTTCTCACTCATTTCTACTTCTTCACCTATTCCAACTTGTACATAACAAGGCATAACTAAAACCGCGACAAATCAAGCTAAAACCTATCACAAATGAAACACACCAATGCGTGTTTTAAGTAATGAAAGGAGAAACAAAATCTATACAAATGTGAAAAAGAAACTCTACTTGAGCACCAGTAAACACATCACCAAGACTACATCAGTAAAATATATGTACACATGGTGCTCCTATCTAAAATTCGAGCTGGATGACCACGTTATGCATAATCTACTCTTGTGGCTAGACTGCAAATCTTGTTGGCATGCATCACTAAGAGTGAGATCAAACTTTCTCTGAAGATTTTGCACTTCAGTGAATTAGGATGTCAAACCGTAAATTCTCTCCAGTTCAAAGACTTATTGGTGTTCCTCACATGTACTTCCCAAAAACTGCACTACAAGAAACGAAAAGATCAGAAGTGATCATCAGATGAAAGAACAATAATCTAAAACCCTCTCCAACCAGTCTTTACTTCTTTGCTAAATAACAATGAGTTATTTGATGTGTAAATTTAGAGCTCCAGACAGGAAACATATCCGGTCATTTTGAACATGAAGCTTCTAATGATGGCAACTAAACAGAGTTTATAAACAAGTGATTATGCCATCAATAACCAAGCATAGAAGATGTTAAGGGATTACATTGAAAAAGAAGGCAAAATACCTGAAGATGGCTTGAAAGCCGATCTTTAACGCATTTCAACATACAGAAGCAACTTGGGATGTTCACATATGCTGCAATTTATAGTATTCGGGAAAAGGCAAAGCTTGACTTCATTTCCATGTGGACTTTCTCAGCATTTCTTTGTAGATTGAATGTCACTCAATGCAGCCTCCACCACAATATAAGAAAGTACAGCACAGATAGCAGACAAAATATCGCTCCAGTGGTATTTTTCAAGAATATCATCTCGATATTCCAATTTTGCTTAATAGAACTAAAGATGCCCTTCAAATTTCAACCAATGACATAACAGAGCATCAGCTATTCCACAGCTTAAACATTTGCCACCATTGCAATACATTGAACATCAGGAGTAACGAACAGAATTCTCGAAGCGGCCATCAAGAGAAGGTAGCTGCTTGTGTGACAAGTGTATTATTCATTCGAGAGCTGAAGCAACCCACGCATCTGGAGGTACGGATTTTCCAATAGCTTTTCGTTGTTGCTCTATAAAAAGAAGTATAAAGTATCTTAAGCACTAGACAGAAAATCATGATCACAAAACGCACGCATGGCTACTGATGCTTGGTGCAGGATTCACCCAAATCCCCACCCCACCCCACCCCACCCCACCGCCCACATGTTTAAGATGAATAGGCAAGATGTACGTTGCAAATTTGATTTCTTTTATTACATTCACGTTTCTAGTGTGCATACAATTCGTTTGTTCATTCTTGTTACTATATATTCTATTAATTATGATGTGATTTCCTCATGCAATGCTTAGGGATTACTATGTAAAGTTTATATTGTTGCTGATAGGAATATGTTGTGATATCTGAAAATGTCGATACATATATGTATGTAATTATAATTTTGATAACAATAATAAGTATTGACTTTTCTATAGAACATAATTTAGGGAATCAATTAGTTAGCTCTTACTTTATCATACTAAATTCACTACTTTGAAACAAATACACTACTTTTGAAACAATCCTACAAGTAGTGCTAGTATGAGAATGCAATATCATTAGGTCTATTATGAATAACTTATTGGACAGCTATTAACAGTCTTTCTGGATTAGGAATTTGGGATTGATTTGTCGTCTTAAAAATAATCACAGTTATTCTCTTTTTCATATTCCTTTCTTAGACATTTTCTCTTTTTTACATTCTATCTTATAGCACAAGAAGAAGTGCTTGAATAAGAAATTTTATAGGATAGATGCGGGAATGATAATACCCTCACTTTATATATATCGAAAGATAAAAACCAATAAAACTGCTAATATTTTCATCTCCAACTACTCTAATTCAACAACTGTACCAGAGTCTTTTGAATAGTAAAATACAAGGACCATTCTACTGAGGGGCAAAAATAAAAATCCACTTAATTGCTTTACTGAAATCAATATTTTCCATCTAGAACCCTAATGGAAGGGCATCATCGTAACTGGAACAGAAGGAGTCTAAGTCTAATTTTCAAAATATATGGGTAGTATAATTGTGCCATTAATCCTAGATAAAAAACTTGTGCTAAAGAAGGAAACAAAGTAGTGCTTTCAAGGTAAGAAAGAAACAAAGTAGTTCTTTCAAGGAAAGAAGGAAACCTCTCATAAGCATTCACAATGTTAAGCATCCTATTCATTTCAACATATTCCTTGCAAGGGACACAAAAGAGAGAGGAGGCCCCAATCTTTGAAAACTTGTTACTGCACTAGACCAGAAATATCTTTGGCAAGTATGATAGAAAAATTGACTAAGTCATGACCAAGGAAACTAGTTTCGCCTGGCACTAGTTGCATAAACAATTGTTGTCTGAAGATGGGCAAAACTCCAAGTCACCTATGTTTCTTCTCTGGATAATTACATCTACTTCCCCTTAACTGTGATCTAATTACAGGTAGACCACCTCACATTTGGCAAGGTACACAAGGTACACCCATCTTTCAGACAGTAATGGCCATAAAACCTGTTAGAGAACCTAACATTTCCTTTACTCTTCATTTCTTGTCATTCCACAGTAAGACCCTACAGTTTAATGTTTCTCTAAATAATAAAGCAAACGAAAAATATAGAGGTACTTAAACCAAGCCATTGTCTCTCTCATTGAAGCTTAAGCCAAGATCAGAACATGAAGCAAATAAATCAAAAAATGGCTGACTGTTACTGATCAGTTGTAAAATAAATTGGTTCACCAATAGCCACACTTAGCATGAGCTCATGAAGTGAGAGTCTACTCTACTTTATACTCAGTCTGAGTCATCAAAATGGACAATAAAAGAGGAAGCATGAAACCGAGTTTCCTATTCAGGGTGCTCTTTCATTCTATGTTTTGCAGTAACCTGTTCAGAGCATGCTCTTATCCAACATCCTGGAGGTGGTGAATAATGTTTTTTCTTTTTTGGTTTTTCCTTTCTGGTGACAGCTAATGGTTGTTTTTTACAAAAGAATTACTCACTAGCTAAAATAACATAGCCATAAAAAAGAAACATTTATTTGATCAAACATTAAACAAGAATTCACCTGTTGAGCTCTTGAAACTAGATTATGAAGCATGCGTTGATAACTTTTCTGGGTCGTCCGTCATCATTCTCTGCAAAATACAAATTTAATTAAATTTTATATATTTTACAGTTCACGTCAGTAAAAGAGATGTAATACTTGCCTTCAAAAGAAAGGTTGAAGAGTAATATGCCACTCTTGCATCTGTGTCATCCAACAATTCCCTGCCAGATATACATACAAATTTTTAGAAAACAATTGAAAAATGAGACCTTCAATTGGTTTGAGCTGAAAAGATACCTGAAGAATTCTTCCCCACCAACCTCGATGAAAGCAGAAGGATCTGCTGTACATTTACCAATCAAAAGTAGGAGAAGTGTAGCTCTTATATCTGATGTGCCACCTGGAAGATTTCCTCTTCCTTTGCTACCTACAGAAACGCCCAACGCAATATTATCCGTTGCAGCCCCAGCAAGTTGGATCAAAGGCCAATAAAATAATGCAGCAGGAACACGAGCAACCAATTGCATGGGAACAATGGCTTGTCCATGAAGAAGCAACGCTGCCATGGATGCTGTATCACGAATCGTAAATGTACATTTTGTCCAAGTTTGGTGTTGGCATCTCCAGTAAAATCACCCTGGAGACGAGTCTCTGTTCGGGACAAACTTCCTGCTCCATCTGCCGTACTCTTCCTTTCTGAATTACTAGAATTTTTTATGTGCATCATATCTCCAAATGGTGTCGCACCCGTATGCGCAACTTTCAAGCACAGTTGAGACAATAGAATATCACACATCTGCTCATGGACATCCAAGGAAAGATAAAGCGTAAGAAAATAGGTAGAGAACAATTCCATAGGGCATCATTTGTAATTGCAAGATGCACTCAAAGAGATGCAACTGAGACAAGCAACTAAGAAGAGTTCATCTCGTAGGTAATCATCTTTATCTCTTTAGCATGAGGAAATAGGAAGAGAAGCAGATCAAATCTCTTTGGCTGCTACTCCCGTCCAAACAAAAGTAAGGCCCGGATCAAGACAAAGTTGGACTGTAATGGCTAGTCGCAAAATAACGGCAGTGTTGGAATCTTCACTAAAGAGGAAACAAGAACGTAGTGTCCGAAAATATTATTGGTCAATGGTCGTGAAAAAAAATAATAATGTTGGGATGTCCTGCCATCTCCTTCAGTTTTAGAAATCCAGATAAGGATGCATCATTAAGTAACACCAGATTGTTTCACATCCTTCATATCAACGCTAAAGTTTTAAATCAACAGCAACTCAAGGACAGCAAAAGTTTTAACAAATATCACAAATAAAATCCAAAATTATTACCTTCAAAATATTCATCCGATCAGTTTCATTTATTTGAGCCATCAAGGATAAGGCACGGCTCATAATATCTATCACTGCATTTGCTTTCTCAAGACGACTCTTGTCATGTATTTGTGCTGCAGATTGACCACGCATGACATGCTGGACTTCATTCTCATCTAGCAGAAATTTGCACCGCATTAGCAGCCTCTCCAGAACAAACAAAAAGCCCCATCTGATATGGTTATTTTTCGACTTGAGAAGCCCACACATTAGCCAAATTGGTAAAGGAACATCCAAAGAAGCTGAATAATCATTAACACTGGCAAGCGAAATTTTCTCCTCCAAGTTTTTAATGCTCGACCAGAGACTCTGATCTCCTTCCCCACTGATTTCTGCAATCAGCAGATCTCCCAACCATAAATGCCCATTGTGGCGATAAGCATGTCGTTCAGAATGAAGAAGAGAGTGTAAGGTGGTCCAGCAGAGCTTTGCGTTCATCGCAGCAATATTTCCAGGAACTCCAATGCTTTCAATAGATTTAAATGATTTCGTCATCTGAATCATTTCGGTAAACTCTTTGTCTACATGAGTAAATGATCCTATGAGTGTGTCAAACTTCTCTACTATCTTCTCCAATAGCTGCAAGAGGAACATAATTCAAAATACAATTAAATGATGTGGGTGCACCAAATTCTTCTCCTTCATCTATGCTTGTTGTGAGCCAATCGAGCAATAGGCCACATCACCTCCACAAGATATTATACAGGAAGGAGATCACAGGGTACATTTACCTAGAACACCGAATTCCAGGTTCTAAGAAAGGTGCAGAACTCCAAAATCCATAGAGACTTTTAAAGAGCATAACTTTTGTTTTTCTAACCTGGGCCATCCCTTAGTTGAATCACAATGTAAATCCACCTCAACAAGATAAAAATGTAGAGTGGAAATAAGATTTAAACAACTACGGATGTGACAAAAGCAAAGATTGACATAATAAAGCACAGTTGACCAATTGAAGTTGAAAATCCACAACTTTTGGACAAAACTAGCCTCTTGATCCAGTACATGAATGGGATCAGAAAAGATGGATGTCAAAAACATGCAGGGTCAAACTAAATGAAGTAATGGATCAAGTAAAGAACAATGTGTGTTTGGTGAAGATAAACTTGAGAATTTGATCGCATAAATAGGTAGTGTAAGGATTTCGTAGTCCAAACTGCAAATACCCGTGAAGGTTTTAGATGCTTTCTTGTGAATGGTATGTGACATTTGTTAAGATGTATATTTATGCATTTCAGGAAGCCACAACATAGGAACCGCAAGGACAAACTACACAGCAATGACTATAACAACAAACTGATATAGCAAGTGAAGCCTGTAATCTTGAAATGAAATCTTCAGAGCTCACATGGTAATTTAATGTATCTAAATAGCCAAGATGTAAATTTTCACCCCATACGCACTATAGAGATATTGTTTCCAGATTTCGTATTCTTCCTTCTCCTTTCCTTATGTTGAATTATTCCTTACCACCCATTTTGAAGGCACATCTATAACAATCAGAATATTTTCATATAAAGCTTATTATAATTGCGATCTAACCTAGTCTTTGCATGTAGCAAAACAAGTCAAGCTAGAATTTTGTAGACAAAACCAAGAATATTTGGAATTACCATTAAAAGCCGATCATTATTAGGATATGTGGACAATGATGTAGAAATTGATCTCCTCAATAGTTCCACGACACCTTCAACGCCCAACTTGACAGAAATATGAAGCGCTTCGGGTGCATCTGCAAGTACAAGCAAGGTAGCAATAGGTCGAACCTCATCATCACTGTACTCAGAAACTCCAGCAGCTAGACATGTCTCATTTATTTTATGCAATACATAGTCGAAAATCACCAGATATAGATTTCTCCTTTCTTCCCTTGAGTTCGAAAGCACCAACTGCATTATCAAAACAAACATGCCAATTAACATATTTTAGACTGCACTTTGAAGGGAAAAATATTCTACATATCACTCTTCTTGCATTTATAAAAGATCACTAAATTCATCTGAAAATGCACATCCTACATCACTGTCAGGATTTCAAACATTACGCAGGGAGATACAACTCAGATGAGCAAGTATTGAAGATTTTGATTTACGGTCAGTTCTGAAAACGCATTCTCAAAAGGAATAATGAAAACCGCGAGTATTTGGTAAAAGAAATCATTTTTCTCATATTAAACCATGAGCAATTATTTTCTTATTCTGAAATGTCACTTACACCAAAAGGTTAGGAGAAAGCCCTAGGTAATGAGATGCGTATTATGTAAAGCCTCCTTTCAGAAGCTGTTCCATGTGAGCAAACATTTAACAATGAGAAATAAAATGGAGGCTTTTGTCTTCAGATACATAGGATGATAAAATATCAGAATCCCTTCCAGCAGCAATTTACTGCACACAATTATGGATTTGACTTTTATGAGTGCATGCAAAGGGTAATTCTTTGGAATAATGCAACCAAAAGAGCATAGCTAACATACCCCTAGGTAAAGGATGAAATTTTAGCTAATTATGTCAGGGAAAGCTTCAGAAGGCTACAAATGCAGCCCTTTTAATTTCTGCATCTATGTCTTCTTTCTAAACACAATCTAGCTTACAGAAGTTGATAGATCAATACCTCTCCAAATATAAAGTTAATTCCTCCGATCAGATCAACTTGTTTAATAAGAAACAAAGGGGTAGCTGAAACAACTTTGTCAGGTCCTTCCGGCACTTGATAAAACATGTTTGTCATCATGCAGATAAGCTTGCAATGAACTATTTCTGCCCAAGAGTTTCTTCTACTAATTTGCATGAGTACCTTAATAACCTGTGAACACAAGAAAAGCAAGTATAAATGTTTGCCTAGAAACATTTCAAGAAAAAGAAAGTAAAAAAGAATTGCAAAAGGAAGTATCAGAAAACAAGTAATGATTAGAACTAGGGAGACCATCTTGTTTTATAGTTAATAATTTTGGTAGAGAAAGACTTTATGAATGATGAAAGATATCGTTATACAGATTTATAGTACAGTACTTAATCGTATCTTTAGATTTAATAGTGACAAAGCATCAGCAATTTTGGGAACTTTAGTTTGGATCCCCATTATTAGCATCATGCCAGTAGAGGAATAACAAGAATATTTCATAAGGATCCTGTGGAAGGAAACTTTCCATTTTAGTACAGTTAGCCTTCATTTAGTATTTTGAAATTCAATAATAAATGCTATATAAACTACAAACCTATAGTAATTCAAGTACATGCATATGTATGTAATAGCTGATTTAAGTATGGGGCACCACGCAGTTTTTCCCCGAAACTCAGATTATACTTGAGACTAGGTTAGGCCCAAAAAAATTGAATAACTGGAGCTGCATCCTCCAAACTGGATAAATTACACCCACCAGTCCCCTTGAGTTTTGGCTTGATATAGATAACCTTGTTATTTATAAATTACATCTACAACCATGCACGTACTGTTTAACAAAACACAAATGGAATCAACAAAATGACATTCAGAGTTAGGCATCAAGTGATTCTCAGAAATAAAAGTAGTCTATAAGACAATTTACCCTTTTACCCTAACCATGTAGGATGATCTGTGTAATATTTTCAGATTAAGAGGGGCATTAATGAAATATACTAAAAAGAATCTCTTTTGGCACTTTTCCAGGCATTTTTGCATCTGAAATATATGCATACATGTATAGTATTTACATATTATAATATAACGGATGTAATGTGATATGTAGACTTCAAAGATTGTTGGGTAAGTAATTTATATATCATAAAAGGGGTATTCTTGCGATTATGGCTAATAAGATTTTTCGGTGCACCTGAACACAGATTGGTGCTTTTGGGAAATCAAAACCTTTTTTTTACTCCAAATTGCATAGTCTTTACCTACCCATTTTATTCTTTTCCCTATACCAAAGTAAAATTCCTATCCAAGAACGTGTCCTCATCATAGCAAGAGAACAAGTCCCTTTTTTTCCATTTGGGTCTCATCTTTTAGTTCCTAGACTAACTTATACCCTAATATTAAAGGATGAGGTGTGCTCTTGATTCCTGGAACTCTGACCTTTACTCTGTGATAGTGACTAATGTTAAATCCATCTCATCCATAAGTGTTGTATGCAATTTCCACGTAATGGGTTTCAGCACAAACTAGAAGGAAAGTTTTAGGCAGATCGACCTCAAACAAGGTCCAGCAATCGACATATATAGAATTCAAGTTGCATGAAGAGAACATTTGCTCAGAAACCAGAAGATGAAAACAAGGCTAGGTTGTAGAAATACTCACTCTTATATCAAGACCTTCTAATCTGCTACGTCGAATTTTGCCTCTATCGCAGATGAAATACAGTAAACAGCTTAAGGCAGAAGCCCAGACAGCTTCCTCTTTCTCTTCTATCTGTAAGGTAATTGTGAATTAAAGAGGAACTCTGATATAATAAAGATGAAACCAACCTACAGACATCAATCATTGACAATTAACAAGAAAAATGTCATAACCAAGCTGAAAAACATTAAACTTTAAGTGCACCGAACATACCATTTAGCTAAATGACGTGAACATGTTTTATTACTTTGGCGCTAAATTTGAATTGTGAATTTACTGTAACAAAACCCATGAGCATGCTTGCTACAAGAACGGGAAAAGCCAAAAGTTAACTGAAGGAGTTGACCAAGGATAAATGGTCACTATCAACATAATGATGCAACATCAAATCCCAGTGGGGAAGTTATATTAATAGGACATCAATTGCGACATTTCCAAGTTACAAGCTCGATTCAAATTGATTTCAAGCCTAGAAACCTCATGCTGAAACTTGAATAATTAGTATTTGATTGTTTTCCTAGAATTTTAATTTTGCATTTGCTTATGTCATTTCAGGAATCTAGTCAAGTCCGGGGTATACTGTTGATTTGTAATTACATAATATTTTCAGTAATTAGGTTGGAAAGCCATATTTCTATTCCTAATAGAAGTTTAGTCCTCGCTGTAGTAGGAGACATCTTTGCGCCTGTAAGTAAGAATGTATCTTTAAGTTTTGATACGGTAGGAAGTTTTGGCTGTGATGCCCAACAGATACTAGGAGTGTTTCTACATTTTCTTCTTGATCTTGATAGTTTCCCATTTGATTTTAGTTTCTACAAGATCTTTAGTTTCAACCCCTATAAGACCTTTCTTATCATTACAGGGCATTGGCCTAATTTGCCAACATTAAGAACAAGCCTTCAAGTATTCTATTCTACCTAAACCTGGGTTGGTACTTTATCAATTCGGGTGCAGAACCAAAAGATCCTACATTTTTTGGACTTTGTTAATATGGGAGCATACAAAATCATCATTAAATCTCAGCTACTATGAGATTTGGACCATGATACATCACCACTTATCGCCTTTTATATCATCTCACTTTTCCCAACCAAACCTCTCTCACTTTTCCCCACCATAAAATGACTTCAAATATTTCATCGCTGAGAGCCCAATGTTATATCCAGTGCTCATTAGTGAAGGATGCCTTTGGATCATAGTCCCATATAGTTAGTCTAAACTTAAGCAAACAATTTGTCAAGCAGAAGCAAAAACATGATTGATTTAGAACATATGGTTGAAAACAACCCTCAACACAAGTTAATAACTATAGTTTTATTTTTCCTATGTTTAATTCTTGTATTCTTTTCACATTTGTAATTAAGGATGAGATGTCTGTACATCATTCTCTCGCAAACATGTTATTGTTTTGAACAAATTAAGAAAATCTCAAAAAAATGATCATCAGAGAGGGGAAAAGACATAGCATATCAAATCAGTTGCATTTGAAAAGTTAAAACATTTGCTAGTTTTCTTACACAAGCCAAAAAATGTGATTGGAGCAGATTCGTCCCCCTTAAAAGAAATTGGAACACCAGGGCTTACCATATCCTATGGTAAGTATTCATCTAAAGGAATAGTGCCCTCCACTTAATCCACTTGTAGCATAGAGGTCCATCATATTCACAAGTTCACCTAATTTTTAACAACTGGAACCAGCAGATTTTTAGAAGTGGACAAGAATCAATCCTGATATCTTAACACCAGTGTCTACCAAAAATCCTTTCTGGACTAAATCGGAGACTACTTCCTTCGTCCAAATCTGAATGCTCTCATGCCCTTGAAATGCCCTCTGGAGTTCAATTTACCAACCAAAAGTCTAGTGGTTTCCAAATGCATGAATTGACCAAGTCTGATTGTTAACATTATTTTTTAGGGTAAATTGCAACGACTTCCCTTGAAATTTGACATAATTACGAATACTCCCTTATTGTTTGAAAAATTACAAATACCCCCTCATGCTTGATGAAATTATGTAATCTTTGATGGAGGTATGAAATTGTCAACTTTGCCCTTATTGTATGTTTTATTTTTTAAAAAATTAAAAACTTTTAAAAAATTGAAGGGGGTGAATGAAATTTTTTAAAAAGTTTACCTACTTAGTCCATAAAGAAAAAAAAATCAGAAATTTTTAAAAAATAAATAAAATTATAAATTTTAATCCACAAGGGCATTTTGGTGAGTTCACCATAAAAAATAAATGACAACCTAACAGATCGGGCTAATTGTTAGACGGCATTAAAATCAGGGGGTATTAGTAATTTTTCAAACGAGGGGGTATTCGTAATTATGCCAAACCTAAGGGGCCGTTGTAATTCACCCTATTTTCTAAGATAACTATAAAATGCAGATAGTGCACTCCATCAACTCATATATATGTTCTGCCAATTCCAATTAGGGATTCCAGATACAGGTGGATGAGGAAATTATATTTTTTAATACTAATAAACTGAACTATGATTATCGTTTTTAACTTCTGTTGATCCTCTGTATCTGATATCAACATAAAGTACATATAGACGTACCACCATCACCACCACCACCACCACCCCGGGCCCCGAAGAAGAAAAGCCAACGAAAAGGAGACAAAACAAATAGTAACCAGAAAATCAGAAACCCAAAAAGCAAATGGGAACAAAAGACTTATTCATCCAACGCTCATCTTTCCAGTCATTGACAGGATATATACCTGAACGAGATGAAGAAGAACCTCAAAGAGCATGGCTAAAATCCAGCTCTCAAACTTGTCAATAGCTGCGGAATTATCTGTTTTCTTGATTTCAGAATTTATCTTTCCATTTGAAGAAACTTGAGTTCCATTGTCAATATATGATTCCTGGGAGTACTGTTCCTCAATTGTAGTGGAGTCATCAGGTGCTGGAGGCTCCAAAAGATGTGCATGCACTCCAAGGTTAATAATTAAATCAAAAGCTCGAGCCTTTGACATCACGCTAGGAGAATTTAGCATGTCCTACAGTGTTGCAGACAAAATAATTAGATTTAACTACATGTTTAACATAAAACCATGATAGAAGTATGCAGCACCTCTAGCAAGGACAGAGCGAGAGGAGCAGCAATCTTTGCATCCAAAACATACCTACAAAACATATCAAAGATGATCAGATGAAAGTTGAAACGATCAAGTCAGACAGCTTTGCAATGCAGCCAGCTTTTGTTATACCCTCCCCAGCAGAGATTTTAAGAATCAGACTTGGTGAAGTGAATTCAGATCATTGGTGGCAAGTCAAATTGACTTCTTGTGTCAAATGAAATGAATTCAGGCCTATTATTTGGCCATGAGAAATCAAAGACTTCAATCTAAGAAAGTTGCCAACCGATCCTCTAACAAAAGTACTCATCATTGGCACGAAAGAGGATTAGCTGACTAATATTATTTAAAATAAAGTTTCAATAATTAATATTTAAAAGCTATCTTCCTGCACTTATTACCCTATTCACACCAGTCAATACTCATTACTGAATATATGCCTTCGCTCACTCTGTCAACCCTCGTGACTGAATGCATGGGGCACTCATTCTGTCAGTAGCCATGACTGAATACAAGTCCTTACCCACGCTTCCTCACAAACACATGTGTGCATGTATGTATACTCCACATATTTAGACACATATACAGAGGAGTGCCAGTGTGTTGGTGTGTGATTGTAAATTCAGAAGATATAAACAAATATGTTAGACCATACATGTCAATTACAAGTTTGACAAGAACGCTCACAGCCACATCCATTGATGGTCTTCCACTGTGTCTTAATTTAGACGAGACAGTCAAGTGATTTGAATTGGCAGAAGATGTTTCGGAGCAAACTGCCGCAATAACCTCGCATACCTCCACAGGATTTAATCGCAGTGGCTGTTGTTCACTGGCACAAATCAAAAGTATTGAGGGGAAAAAGGGATTGAAACCAACTAATCCAGGCAAATATACAGGGTCATTGGATGCATATGAATTAGAAGAGGATGCTGAATGTAATCATAACTCTCGAAGCAATAATATTGCAATAAGAAAGGTATTGGGCACACAAACATACAAATGACTGCAAGTGAACTCACAGAGAGGAGATGTAACATACAAGAACAAATGGGTCATATGAATTAGAAGAGGATACTGATATGTAATCATAACTCTCAATTCTCAATCCAATAATAATGCAATAAATGAGGTATTGGCCACACAAACATACAAATGACGGCAAGTGAACTCACAGAGAGGAGATATAATTATCAACAGGTAGTTGATGAATAAAGACACCTGACGAAACTTGTCATTCTTTACCTGTAATGACGGTATTGAAAAAGTGGTCTTGCGCGTGGGCGAAAGGTGTTCACTGGGGAATCCTCCCTAACACAAAAGCAGCAGCATCACGCTCAGATCAATATTAAATTCTGACCAAATTCAGATAGCATATCAAGGAAAGGAGCAAAAAATTTCCCTCACCAGATAACACCTATAGTAAACTTTACTTCCATGGTAAAATAGATCATGGATGGGCTGTAATAGAATTGGTAATCTTGATAACCATAAGGGACATCTCAACCACATAAAGAAAGCTCAAAACATTTTGATACTACAATACATGCAAAGTTGGAAATGGTGCAGAAATTCATTGAGGAGAGCATGTCCCCAAGCCATGGCTATAGGTTATAACAAAACATATATTGTAGAGAGAGAGGAATAACATGGCTATAGAAATAACAGAATTGTATTCTTCTTACCTCCTCCAACATCAACAACTTATAATTTCAATTCCACCTGGTCCCCTCAGAAAACATGAAATATCTACTCCATTATCAACCACCAAGCATCTTAGTATTCCATTATTTAGAGAGAGAGGAAAAAAAAACAAGTGCCTTAGAATTTTAAAATTTGATTTTCCTGTGTCATGTGTGGGGGGTGGACAATGAAGGAAATTGCCGAGTGTAGGAATCCTGGCCACAAGCCCTCCAATTCAACGGGAGAAAGCTTCTATCAGATGACCATCAAAGAGAGAAGTGGAAAACAAAAGAATGAAAAGGATGCAAAAGATCTGTGTTTGCGTATGTGAGTTGGTGGGGGGACGCAAATTGCTTACGTCAATTGGCCAGTGATGTTATATGAACACCATGATATTTCTCATATTTGTGAAACACCTTCATGAAGAATTAACAGAACCGTGTTCCTTCCTTTCAGAATTGCCATCTGAGTTCAACTAAACAAAACATTATGATGTGCTGATAAAGTTCGGCTATATAGATTGTCTTCCCCCACTTTATTTGTCATGGCTTACCTCTGAAATCATAGCACAAAATTTAAAATCCCTTCTAATTGTTCACCCATGTTTTGCATTAAATTTGAACTAAAAGTTCAAACTGAACAGGGACTCCAATCATTTTTGTATTAATACATCTGACTTCCACATGTTCATATTTGCATGAACAATACATATTTATGTAGTTGCAAGTGAGCGTAGGAGGACCTCATATAAATTTTTGAAAAGTTAGCAACAAGCATCTTGAGTTTACAGCGAAACTAAAGCCATAAATTATTTCCAGGGATCATTAAACAAGTATAGTCTTTTGCAGATATAATAGCCAATCTATGAATTAAACCTTCAATATCTTATATATGAAGCGCATAGTTTTACAACTTAAGATCTAAATGCAAGTGTTCACAAATATTGACCTCACTAACATACAATAGGTGCCTCAGTTTATAATTTGTAAATTGCTTGAACATTAGAAGGCGAATTAACTCATATGACATATCCATAACGTTTAAAAAAGTATAAATTGAGTATGAGGAAACCTAATAAAATTCACATAAGCGAATCATCATCCTATTAGCTAATTACTTTGGTACAAGTTTGTTATACACATCACAAGAAAGAAGAAGGCCATGCAGATTTCACAAATAAAATGTGGAAACATGTAACTGACAAGAAAATACTGTCAAACCACATTTTGGATAAAGAAAGGATTAAGCAAGACAAACCAGATCTGATTAGCCCCTGGTTTTGAGCGTTTTAGTGCCGTTATTGCTCTCAAATGGGCAAAAGCTGAAGCTGAATTGGTAACTGTTGTCAGCAATGATGGCTGCAACAGCTGATCAAGATAAGGCATGTCTGCACTTCCAAACACTTTCCAAGTTTCACCCTTCATTTTGGCTTCCATGTCCCCAACAAGAAGAGCTGCTGCACCTACTTCTAGGAAATTATGAGCACGCATGTCTTGGATATTCAGAATGTGATCACTGTAAGTGAGTATTTCCAGAAAGTAAGGTCAAAACAGTTAAAGTGATTAATGAATAACAGTAGCTTGAAATAGAAGAATAAGACCTTTTGGGTAAAAGAAGTGATGACTGCTGGTCCCAGACCAGCGCCATCTGAAAACATCAAGTGCTATAAACTCTAGGTTGCCGAGTTCATCAACTTCTTCAGCAATCGGAGAGTCAGAAACTGATGCAGTAGATGTGTCCTTGCTCTCCAAAGATTCTTTGCCATTTGCAGGACTTAGTTGGGAATTGAATGATTTGCTTAATAAAGATGACAATGATGGCAGCACCTGTCTTGATGCAGGTGCAGCTCCAGCAAAGGCAGCTGGTTGGAATGAGCGCTTGGGATATATTGAGCCACTAAAGAGCGAACATAATTTAAGGATTTCACAAGTGCCCCAGATGCAAAACTTGATACAGGCAAAGGATTTACATTTTTGGATGGTACTGGATTCCCAGGTTGTTGACTTAAGGAACGTGACCATGGCGCCAATCTCCGATAAAGGCTCACATCACACTCCGCAATTATACTTATGCAGAACCGATCAATCTGTAATAATGTCTCCTCGCTGGGCTTATATCTGCAACATATAAAAAGGGCTTGTGAATGAGATCATTAACCAAAGTAGATCCATTAGCACCATTCTCAAGGCTTACTTAAATTGATCTAAAGATCGAAAATTCTATTTATCACCCTTCTGTTAGCACCAAGTTAACCTTCTACTTCATTAATTATATGGGTTAATGGCATTATATGTGATGCTATCAAAGCATTTATCCTCCTTCCTTCTTGGGTGCACCAGGGCAAATATTATTGATTAAGAGCGAGAGCGAGAGCGAGCGAGCGAGAGAGAGAGAGAGAGAGAGAGAGAGAGAGAGAGAGAGAGAGTAGACGAATTAGGGCAAAGTAATGCCCAAAACTGGGAAGATTGTGAAGGTTCAAGGGATAAATGTATAGCCCCTCAATGTTGTTTTTATATCCATCAAAGTAAGCCCAAAACACCCACCTTAATAAAATAAAGGCAGCTATACAACCTTTCACTGCCCGGATTAGATATTCAAACTACTAGCAGAACTACCACTCGTCTTCATTAAATTGTCCACCCAGGTTCCACCACGGTCAATTCTTTCCAATTTAATATAATTCTGTCACCACCCATTCTAGTATCTATATCAAACACTGTGGAACCTGCTTGGGCATTCAATTAGAAACATGAACCTAATCTCTCAAGGTTCAATTCTCTTTCTAATTATGATTTCAAATATACTGTACGAATTCTTGAAACTCAGCTCATGCAATATTTTGGACACATTCCACACCCGGACATGTGCTTAATGCACTGTGTTGTTCATGGTACTAACAAAAAATCTGGAACACAGGACAGAGAGACTGTTAACGGTATAAAAGCTGCAGGTTTTCATTACTTCCGTTAGAGTATTTCAGATAACTTTTCTTTTTTAATACTTTCAAACTCTATGCACATTATACAAGCACAAACCACCTAAATGTTTGCCAAAATGCCACTTGGCAATGAGGGAGGCATTTCACGTCTTGGGTGAGCGCACATGGCGTGGGGCATATGCCCAATAATCCCATATTTAAAGTGTGTTCTTTTGGACTTGATTTCATCTGTTTTAACTTTTAAGAGAAAACTATGGTCCACACAACAGATTACTTATGGATTTTAAGATGAAAGAGATTAAGCTTAAAAGAAGTTCTTACAAATCAGACGAGATTAAAGAAACCATACACCTGGTCCCACAAAACCAAAAAAAATCATGCTTCCCCTGTGTGGCAGCTACCGCGTTGCTTCCAGTGATTATAAAAATCAATTTATATGCTCAGCCCCAAGGTCAGTATTAACATGCCCATTAACTTCCTTATTCTTTTATAAAATCATTACAGTATAGAATGAACGTTGAGACTCTCCATATACAATATCTCGAATCTTCATCTTTATTAATTCTTAAAACACATATACACAATAAAAAAATAGAATCACACAAGTGTATGAATCATACTTTGATATGTGTACATATATGTATTGTGGTATATATATGTATACATCATCCAAATTGACACGTGTATGCACAGTGCAAATTTTCCCGAACATACTGTCTCATTTTGTAAATTTTTGCTTTCACAATTTTTGTTTGAATCTTCCTCATAAATAGGTGGAGTAATTGTTGTTTGAAGAGGAAAAAGCATGGACTAGTGGATATTTTTAATAAAATTCTTTCTCCATTCACCTATTATTTCCTCTCTAATCCTCTATTTTCCTATTAAAGGCTTTCACAAAGTTGAATGACAAGCGCATCCTAGCATCACAGTTAAGCACAGATTAATATACGTTATCATATTATAAAGCAAAATCATATAGATTATTAATAACTAAAAACAGTTAGTCCTTGTTTGGTTGCTACTAACTAGTTCTGAATCCTCATTCAAGCAGCTTAATCAGTCAATACCCAATAGGATAACGATTATTGAAATATGGGACAAAGGCCAGCCATATGCTAAAATAGCTAAATAATGATCTGACACTTTGACGTTTACACCAAGAGCTAGAAGCCCACACTCTTGGCAATCTTTTACATGCATATACATCTTTGAAGGCTTGAAGAAACAGAAGCAAGGGAGGAGAAGAAATTTGAGGAATCATGACATGTGGAGCTGCAGAAATAAGAGAAGTGAAAAGGAGAGAGAGGAGGAAATGAAGGGAGAATTTTGCAGTAGCAGAGAAAGTATGGAACAAGGAAGAAAGAAAGACCCAAAAATCAATATGGAACATATAAAGTATCTAGAAAATTGGAAAGCAGAGAAGACAATGAGAAAAGAAAGGAAGAAATCCCACAAAAGGATCTGAAAAAGGAAAGAAATAAAAAGGAAATGAAGACCAACAGAATCTTTAAGTGCATCAAAAGAGAACAGAAGCCAAAAATTAGTGGACATTGTCAAAAAATTAGGTCAAACACGGTTCAATATTCTAGCTCTTCTGTCGACTTCAAAGAGATACCTGTTATGGATATTACTTGAATTACACAAGCAGATAGGAAATACAAATAGTTATTACGCAGCAAAAGAACCTCCACTGCCTTCTCTTTTTTCCCCGAATACACCCCTGTTTTTTTACCCTTATATTTCCAAGAGTCCAATTTTGGTCGTTACAAAATGTAGCGGTTTTTTGCTTTTGGTTTTCAAGGTTGACTCTATCTAGTAATCTGTTTTGGATACAAGGAGTTCTATTGGTTATTTTGACCAATTATCTTGTCATATTTTTTTGTCCTAGTTATGGCTCTTCTTGGGGCACAGTGTTTGAAAAGTGCTGGTAACTCTCTTTCCTTTCCCTTCAACTATTATAATCCTGGATTTTTGCTTTTCTTCCTCTTGATTCAGAGAGTATAGTAGTGAGAACTGTATTAAGGGTTTCGTAATGAAGAATCATCTTAAATAGTCTATAATTGCATAACTACTATAAATAGAACTATAAATAACTGCAGTCATGCCCCAGACATGTGATCGAACTTTTCAATGGCGTGTAAGCCAATATGGAATAGTCTTGGAAAACCGATAAACATTCAGCTAGGATACGAGATGTCTTTTGAACTAAGATGCATCCATCAACTTTTCAAATTTCATGTGTCTAATAATGACAATTTTCACCTATTAATTTGTCCCAACAATTGTCGCAACCCAACAATCCATATTATTGAGTACCTATATACATTTCGAATGTGAAGAAACTTTTGGTCTTGTTCAACATCATATACGTTTAATTTTGGTGCATAAAGTCTCAAAGGAAAGATCTGATGACAGGAAAAAGATCACCTTAAAAGATACCGCTTCAGAAGTGCCACACACCTAGCAACCACAGCAGGACTGTTTATACAACCAGATATGTCAGTTTTACATTAATAAACAAAAAGCAAACAAGAAGAAAAATCATTGAGCAGAAAAGAAATAGGAAAAGAAATGCACTCTATAACATGTATAATAATACAAAGATAAATCATGGAGCAAAATAACATCAAAAAGATGGAAGAGCATCATATATGGCCAACTTAACCATTTCATAGCCATAGAAACCAAAATACAAGAACAACATTGGCACAACATTGGCACAATAAGTAGCAAAACATCACCAACATGTAATGGAAGTACCTGCGTTCCCTCTCTGCAAGTGTGTGTTCTAGAATCATTCCATAAGCTAAGTCAATTGTAGCATGTGCTGCGAGGTAATCCTGCCATTGGGAAACAGATTTATATAAATACCCATCTTTCTCTCTCACGCCTCTGGAAAAAGATATAGCAAAGGATGAATCTGAAATGCTAAAATCAAACTGAAATTCATCCACTCTACTGCATTGAGGCCTTGGAAACGCAAAATTACATACTTAACAATCAGATTCCAGCATTAGAAGAAATTAGTTATCTTCAGGCTATACTTTTTGTCATAAAGAAATGTTTATTATACCAGGTGCTCAGTCAAAAGTGTTCATGGAAGTCCCACAAAAAAATGCCATCAGAAAAAACAAACAGGAAACAAAAGTCAAATTAAGTTAGAAATATGAGCAAGCTAAAAACTGAATCCCAACATCTTGATCATTCAGCATTCTGCAAACCATAGCTTCCCAGGTCAAGAATTGTTTCCGCAGAATCACTCACCAACTCAATTTACATAATAAAATCCGTATAAAATTAAAATACACCCAACAGAAACCCAGAAATCAGATTTAAAATTTAAAAAAAAAAAAAAGAAAGAAAGAAAAAAAAACAAACAAACAAAAAACAAAAACAGCTTAACGAGACAATAAAAATGCCAAGAGCCGATAACCAAAAGATATAAATAAAACAACAAAAATCCAAAACAATGCTGCGAATTCAAACCCGCAACGTCCTCGAAGCTTCGAGGTGCGACGGCGCTGCGGCGGACAAACAATCAGCAACAGCTCGGCGGAGCGGCTCCGGCGGCTTCTTCATAGAGGAAGATCTCAACCGGGACGCCGAGGGGGCCGCCAATTGCAACCTCGAGATCCCCGGGCTTCTGGATGGACTATACATCATGCAAAAGTACAAAATCTGTGTGTATGCGTTGTTATTTCCCTCTTTTTATATCGGTCTGTCCAATTTGTATAGCATTCGGCTTCGGATCCAAAGAGAGAGAGAAAGCTATTGAGTAGTGGTGGTCATACAGTGGAGCGGAGGAGTTACCATTTGCGCTCGTAAGAAAGAGGGGTTGAAGATATACAGCTGGGCAGGGGCCAAAGTGAATGTGTAATTTGTGTGTGTGTGTACATGCATTCCAATTTCCACTTCATCCCTCCTTTCTAGCTACTTTACTCATTATAAATTCACCAAGCTTTTGAATATAAGCCAAAAATACTCATAAATTTTTTTTAAATGAAATTTAATTTGTATTTTAATTGCACTTAGAATTTGGGAAAGGAATTTTTTTTTTTCGTATTAATTTATCCTATTACCTATATTAGTCTTTGGGGTAATAGGGTTATTTTTTAGATTAATTATGTGAAAAAAATGACGGGAAAAGTAGTATTGGGAAATCGTATAATATCCTTAAAGCTTTGTGCGTAATATATGTCGTTTTACTTTAATATGAGGTTAGTTGTTTTGTCTTTTTATTTTACTGCTTGTGTTTTTTCTTGTTTCGAAAGTATGAGGAGTTGAATATTTTGGAAAGTGAGATTTGAAAAATCTTGTCGAATTAAAACGATGTCTTGTTATATTATAGGACGCACTCCTAATTTACAACTTAATCCATCCTCCGGACCGTATTCCATCTACAAGTTTGGCAACTTGTGTGGAAAGGATGCCACGTAACATTCCTTAACCCTTCACTTAGAGTTGATGACGTGATCAGTATATCAATTACGTAAGGCTCTTAACTCAATTGGCGCGAAGTGTGTGCGCATGCATATCTGTTGGCACTGTCTCTGAGAACATCAACTTGAGCAATAAGGATTCAAACAAGGTCCTCCTGGTCTCGATTTGTTGAATGATTTTGATATGAAAATATTATCATATATTGTGTGGTAGGAGTTTTAGCTTTTATTCTTTTATGTTTTATTTAAAGTCTCTTGATGCCGTCAGTTGAGTTATTTGCTTTTTTGATATTCTAGATTTTGTTTATTAAAATGTTTAAGTTAAATTCATAATTTTGATCAAGTTATATATGTTATTTTCGGTGAATTTTGTTGATTTTTCATACACATCAAGATTAACAGATATGGCACGGAGCTTGTAAAGTTCCAATAAAATGCACATAGATTAAGTTTCCCAAGTTCAACTACGAAGACTTTTGAGGTTGGGTGCATCAGCGCGAACAATCCTTCAAGATTGATGAAACTCTTGTGAATGCGAAGTAAATTAGTTGCAATACGATTGGAAGGAAAAGCCTAGCTAGCGATGGCATCATATCTACATGAGATTGAGAATCATGCGCGAGACACCTCATTGGAAAGAATACGCGTGCACATTTAATGATCGGATCATTTCTCTATGAGAACCCGATGTCTGAGCTAGTGAATTTGAAGCATACTATATGAATATCAAGCTGATGAGTTGCTTGATACCCTTGATTTGTTGGAACCTTATGCTGTCAATTGTTTCTGTGGAGGATTGAAGAAGGAGATAGCAATACTTATGAGAATGTTTATACCAAAATGCATGCAGGAAACTATAAATTTTGTGTGATAACATGAACAAGCTCGTTCGTTTAGTGTGAGGAAGGTAAGAGGACTACCACCATGTAGATTGCTTGGTCTTGAATAGAGATGTAGGAATTACAGTTCCATTAACAAACTCAGTTTTGTATACATCGCCTAACATGCACACCTCAACTTAACCACAACAATTTCAGTAAGTTGCATTTATTGTTTCTAAAACAACGGTGCAATCTACAAGATTCAGTCCATAGGAAACATGAATGACAAGAGATCTGAAGGCTTATTCGTTGTGCAACGAAAGGTTTGTTCGCCAGGTTATCAGTGTAGGAAGAAACGACAACTTTAGTTGATGGAAGTTCTGGCATGTGAGAAAATGGAGAGGCCTCAAACCTTAAAGAAACTTATCATAAGGTTGAGATAGTTGGAAAGAAATGAACTATCACATTTCTATAGATGTTATAGATGGAGCTCATAATTTCTATACGATGAGAGTTGAAAAAGAATAATATTGCGAACGACAATTCTCTCTCTCAGGATGTGATATGGTTCTTGGAGTTTAGTGATTGGTCGAGTTCAAAGATATTAGCTGGAATTTCAGTAAATTAAAGATGGGATTTCAAGTGAATAATATGGTGTGCTTGCTAGGCAAACACCCACATTTTGTGAGGCTAATTAGTGGAAAGCCTATGAGGAACATTCTACAAAGACCAGCTCAAATGTCCATGCTACATGGTCGAATTATCTATGAGAAGTCACAAGATGAAGCTGCTCTTTGTGGTCTGGAAAGTTAAGTTGGACAAAAAAAAAAAGAAATTTTGTTGTTATAACTCGTACTCAATGTAAAACAAGGCTTAGAGTTAGGGGTGTAAATGATTCAAATCGAGTCGAACATTATTGTTAAAACTTGTTAGAATTATTATCGAGCTTCAAAATTGTGTTTGAATATAGTTTGGTCATTATTCTAGTCAACAAGCTTTAATTGGATTAAACTCGAGTCGAGCTCGAGGAATTTGATATTTTTAAATATATTTTACTATTTTTACACTAATCGAATCAAGCTCGAGCCGAGTTCAAAAGTTTACCGAACAATTTTTTTTTGTTCAAATTTGATTTGTTAAATTTCACAAATCGAGTTCAAACGAGTTTTTATTGATCGATTTCAATCGAGTATCGAATAATTTTATTATTTTTTCAGCCCTACTTAGAGTTGGGTGGGAGAAAGATGGTAGATTTTTGACAAACCATGAGATGGTTGCACATGATCAAACTCATTTATTGAGATCATCACACAATATTTCACATGCTCAAAGATCTATGTTAGGAGCTTTGGTATATGCTAGCCCTAATCTATTGCTAGTGTTGTTTCTTACATTAAGGGGAGCTCTCCATAAGGCCATGGATCACTTTACGTATTTACTTATAGCAAAGAATGCTCGCTATGTCATATATTGTCTCCTCGAAGTGTATGAAGTATACAATGATATTGAGAATTGAGATACTCCTGTACATATGTCGATAGTGGTTTGTATGTGTGTTAGTTTAGATGTGCTAAAGATATTCACACCTCTTTTTATTTGCGTTCATATACTCGTACAACTGCATTATACATATGCAAGTAGATTGATGTAATAGATCTAATATGTGTATGAGTGCGAGATTCCATATTGATAGAGACACCTATAAAGATAGTTAGGTTAGTTGATTTTATTAGTAGATTTTAGTTCGTATGTTACACCCATTTTTCCTTACGTCTGTGATCAGTCCACTTAATTATTTGCCTTTGGAGCCAGTCTATCGTGTACTCGTTAGTCATTTCACGGATAAACCACATATTTGTCTCTTTGGGTAGCTTCCTAATCTTGAAAACCATAACACAGGCACTCCTCGTGGTGTAACTAGGCTGTCAAACTGATTTCAACACATGGCGGCTTTGAAGTAGAAGAGTTATTTCTGATGTACATATATTGATTCAAGGAGTGGACAGGACGCTTAGTCTGGGTGTTAACTTGATGTGTGGAGTGTGGGGGCGGCGTAGGAAGCAATACGATAGTAGAGTTTCAATCTGCTACTGAAGTCCGAGACCAGAGCACATGATGCGCATTACTCAGGTTACAAGATATATAATATGGTGTACATGTTTGTTAACCTAATTTAATGGTATGGGCAGTAAACTAATTACAAGTGCAACTATTATCGTCATACAGTCTATAGCTTTTCATTACAACTACGAGTAGGTCGTGAGTCAACTGAATAGGTAAGAACAGAACATTGATTTTCACACTCTTATGCTTGAGATGTTTAAGTTACTAGTATTTCTGTTGCCAACTCACTATCGGGTATAAACATATTATAGAAGATCTATTTTCTATCTTATCTATGATATAGTGATTATCAAATAGAGTTCCATAAAATTTGCACTAATTTACTTCCTATTCTTAGTAGATGTCATTTTATTCCATACCGGACCAGTTGTCCGATAAATACAGTATGATACTAGCTCTGTTTAAGGGCTGCTCTATTATTGCATGCGTTTTCACGAATGAGTGTTCTGAGTTGAGTCATTGGTGTTTAATACTACATACGTTGAAGCAGTTCATCACTTAATTGTAGTTGTATATGTTCGAAGAAATAATTGTTACGATCCACTATGTAGAAAAATCCTATATGGACTGATCCCTTACTAGTTAGTTATTGTATACAGTACTAACAATATGATTACTGGGATTACTAAGAATTACCATCACCTTGCATACCATCTAGTGTGTTATAACCTTTTAAATCAAGTCTTAGTCATATAGCAAGTTATCAGTGTCGTCATAAGCGTTAGCTTCTTGAGCAAATGAATTCGTAAAAGTCGACTAGGAGACAACATTCAATTGCTTGATATAAAACACAAGTAGATATATTATTTCAAACTTATGTAGAGTCGAATTTGAAATTCAAATGAGTAACTGAGATTATTAGCACGCATTAATCCTTCCACTCAACATTCGTCCTCCATGTATCACGCTGTTAATCGTAACTCCAGTGAAGACTTCGTATATCATCTCATCGCTAAGATATAAAAAGTAATGTATGTAGTCTGAGGTATAGATAATATTATCTAACATTGCTAGATATATCAGTTGAGAATTAAGTCAAGTCAGAGTTAATAGTAATTTCTATTTTTATTATTTGTTCTAGAATTATAGTCATTTCAGTATAATATTTTGTGTAACGATAGTATTTGAAATAGATACTATATAAGTTATAGTTTTAAGGTTATGATACATGCATCACTTCAGAGATACTATACATACTGCGTTTAATCCATTTTCATAATACCATTATTGAGTAATTCCGAGTTCCAATGGTATTCCACTCTAAATGGACCACCTATATTCATGCACAAGAAAATCTATGATGTCCCTGTAATAAATTTTTATTACCTTACTTATTCTTTTCCTCTTGTACCTATTTTATTAATGTACTCTATAAATATGTAATTTAGATATGATTTGACTACACTTTCGCTATTTGGCAATTCTGCAATACGTCTATGTATCCAGTGCAGACTCATTGGCGGGCTTAGCCGACGCTCAACTAATGAAAGAGTTTTGTTCTCCTTTTAAAGCGCCACCAGTATGATTCTAGTTTTATGTTTCCATTGTGTGACATAACAGAATGGCTATTGGAAGGAGGAAATTGTTGTGTCTACTTTCATGGTAACCAATTGTATTTAGATGGAAACTAAGAGAAAATATAAAGACCACATTAGCTTCTATTTTGCCTAGTGTCTAAGCTGTAATTGCCCATCGTGCCGATCAAATTCGACTGGTTCAACTAACGTAAATTAATGTTTTTCAAACAAATTTTTTTTTTTAGAATCTTTCTAATTTTTTTTTCAGCTTTTCAATAAGATTTTAAATTGGTGCAGAGATGCTATATAACTATCGTCTCTTCAGCTTGCTCAGTTCTAATTAATTCTCTAAATGTCCATGATCTATTTCAGTATTTCTGTCTGTCTTGAGTTTTCTCTACTCTCTCTCTTTGCCAGATGTCAGTTTTTGTCATGACAGCCTTTAGTACTTACAGTGATAACTTATGCTTTCTGTGCATTGATAATGTGAATGTTTTTAGAATATATGATACGATCTGTAGATTTTATGTAATATCTCGGAGGATTGGATCAAATTCAATTTTACTTTTTCCTAGGATAAAAATACTGAAATTTACTGTGAGAAGCGATCTAGTTCTGATGTTACAACACAATTTTATATTCAATTCATAGATCCTTACCCAAGTGCCACGTCGCTAGGCTCCCCTCCACTGACGTGACATGTAGTCGCTTTTCATCCCATTCTGCTCCCATGTACTGAACGATCTTTGATGGGAAGCATGACCACTCATTCAATGATTACTCGCTAACGATTCAATCATATATACTACATGTCTCTAGAATCACAAGTAATAATCTCCACTTTCATCGAGGAAATAGAAATTGAACGAGCTCGACATCTCTCACTTAGCTCCGATCTCTTCAGCACATTGTCATATAGAGACTTCAGCGTCATCTATCAATAATTGCCGGTTTCATGCTCAATCCTATAGACGTTCGGATTTCCTTGCAACGATACCTTGTCAAGCGTTTTACATGCATACTCAGCACAGCCATCAGAGGTTTCGACAGAAAATATCTACTATACTCACGCCATATCTTATCATAATCATCAAGTCCTTGCGACTACTTTCTACTCGGCTTAAGTTTGGTATGGTCTATCTTAGCGCCATCGCATATTCTTATATATTCTCATAGTTCAGGATTACATCGATGACTCGAACTGAACGTCAGCTAATAGTGTAGTTGGAGTAAGAACTGCGCAGCGGTTCATAGCTATAGACTGTGATGCACAGAGACACGACTGATCGCATTTGTTAGTTGACCAAGCAGCCTCAGCTCCATCGACTATTGCCAGTGTACAGTTGTCTGAGGCATAGTTATTTATACTGAGATTAGCATTCTTGTTATGAACCCTGTTGTATGTGTTTCTTCAACATACAAGATTGGAGGTAAACATTATACACAATTATCAATCTCAGTAATATATATGACTATCGGCATTATTTTAGCATAGTACTGAAGTCATGTGCAAGTCACGGCGATGTTATATCCACATAAACTTGGTCTTACAAGACTGAGAAGATCAGTAAGTTAATATATATATAATACTTTTTTGTTAAAATTTCATTATTTGGGTTCGAGTGTTCGAGAAGATTATTATGACATGATCAAGGTTATGAAGTTACCTAGAAACGTCATCTGCATATAACCTGAGTCATGTGAAGAGTTTTTTTAGCGATAGTCGGTCAACCTGCACTATCTCTATGCCACATATCAGTATGTGCAGAGGTTACTGCAAAGACACTGTAGTATAATGTCCGATGTAATCTTCTAGGGGAAGGGGTACTAGGACGGCCGCTTTGGGGCAAGAGGAGAAGAAGTGAAAAAAAGCACTTTATCAACACTCAAGCCTAGCTAATGCCAAATTGTGTTAATTATGCAAATGGTCTACATGAAACTGTGTGAGGGTAATTATAATTCAACAGACCATTGTATAATTAACTCCTTCGTAGTAGAGCTAGTGAGTCTTCTCGGTTATAGTAACTTCATAACAGGTGTTATTGTAAGAGGGAAAAAGATCAACACTGCTCAAATTTCTATTTCTTTGCAAGGTATAATCAAAATCTAAATTAGAAACACGAGATACTGTTAGCTTACCTGCAATAAACACTCTGTTCAGTCTATAGTGGGATGACATCTATAGTGTGCCAAGCTGAATGTAAGCACTTTATGAAACTGCTCATTACTCTTACTAACATGGTTAGTTCATGTTCGCTCAGTTATTACTATTTAGGACATAGGGAGCACTCCGAGCTGACATCTAACTATCTAGTCTTGAGCTTCCTGCAGACTGACGTTAAAACATACTATTCTATGATCGTGATGTGCACATAAACAATTCATGGAAATATCACTATCATTAAACCAAATGTATATACTGCGTTTAGCTTGGTTATATTGTCCGCCACCAAGAATTTTAGTGTACGTTTTATCGTAGTACCAAAAGCTATCAGATATTTGCAGTTATCAGCCCTTTGAAATGTGCGTTCTTAACCAGTATAGTCAGTATTCATAGCCTCCACACGATGAGCATAGCATGCACAGATAGTCGGTATTAGATACCTTCTCAAGAATTAATCCATCAACAAAAGATCCATTGAAACTGTCAGGATCTCATGTATCTACTAAACACCCTGCCTTCCGCAATCACCCTCACTCCTTGTTAATGGTGGTGAATTTTGTCTGATAGTCATCTTAGAGTCGTGCTTAGTGGCAGCATAATTCAACATATTGCACATCTTCTAATACACAGCATTTGGTAAACGAATATATATTTATACAGTTGATAGATCTCCAAATTATCTAAGCATATACAGAACTATGCACTATACATCTATCATAGTCATATTATTTATTTAATGAATAATATAAACAATAGAGAAATATACTGTTGATGATCCTGTGTTACCACGGTATGGACTGCTACGAAGGATGATTAATTGTGCAATGATAGTTAAATTTACGAGTTTCATAATATAACCTCTCACGACATTGATTGCCTACTGAGGTATTTTGATTTTTCGTCATCATAGCTGAAGAGATCGATTTAAAACTATTGGCTTTTTGATATATATATCATTCTATTATATAAAAGCGATAATTAATTAGTTATATTCTCTTTTATAATAAATCAATATGAATAAAATAATTTGCACTTTCAATGCATAATCACTATGACTATTTTCAAATTAGTGTATTTATATATAAGTTTTAGTAAATATTTAATCTAACAAAACTATAAATATAATAGTCACAGTAATATATATAAGTGTATTTCAGTAATGTTCATATATTGGTAAGTCTATTGTAAGTCTATTTTCGCATTAAATTTTAGAATTACTAATTTAAATTATTTAATATATCAATTTTAATTTTTCTATATGAAACTTAATAGATATTTAAATATATATTTCAATTTCCATTCTACACATATAATTATCTCTTGTATATATTTAAATTATAAAAAGTAATTTAAATGATTTAAATATATTATATCAACTTATCTTTCCTTTTCATTTAAGTTGAAATTTAAATTTATCGCAAACTTTAAATTAAGTCCTATTGAAAATTATATTTACTTAAATTTATGATTAAATATTCAAATTATATAATTCCACTAGTTTAAGTTGGTTAAGTTCCTTCTTTACTGCTATAATTTTAGGCAGAATTTAAGTTTACAGAAATTTAATTTCAAGTTTTACAAAGCCAATAATACTTAAAATCTTTTACTCTCTGATTTAAGAAAGGTATAAGTAATTTTGTAAACGTAAACCTATAGTACATTATACTAAGCCCCTCTATGTGTAACAATTGTATCCCGATCATAAGGCATTCCATGGGGGCCTAAGGCCTTGGCCCCTCTAATAATTATATATTTTTGGTAATATTTCGTATGATTTTTAGTAATTGCACCCCCCCCCCCCAAATACAAGTTAATTACCATCAATAAACTATTAGTTTACTTATTTTATTGAATTCAATACTCATACATATATATATATATATATAGAGAGAGAGAGAGAGAGACTGAGAGATTTGTATAAACTAATGATATCTTACACATTTCAACTTCATTTGAGCTCCAAAAATTAGTGAAATATATATCATTAACTTTTTACATTACAAAGTTCATGTTCAACCTAATCAAATTATAATCATGTACTAATTTATTTTCTTACAAAACTAATGACAATCCCAAAAAGATTGCTCTATCATATTATGAATCATTAAATTTAAAAAGAATTATAAAAAGAAAAAATTAAAAGGCTTCCTTATTTATAAAGTTTATGTTATAAGATGCACCATTCAGCCTTTTTGTTATGTATATTTAATATATACAAAATTCAGCCTTTATTTAATATTTATTATAAGTCAAAATTTATTGAAGTTTAAGATTGAGGTGAAGCCTAAGACTGATCCAGGTTGGCTCCAAGGGCATTTGACATGCTTGCTCAACAACGGTGACAGAACAGGAAAAATTGCTATGTATTTTTTGCAAACGTTTGCATTTTTTGTTGTCATTGTTAACGGGAGGTATATTGTTGGGTGGAGGAAAATACTAAGGGAGGCCATTGTAAGTTTGATGTTAATTGGTTACTTTCTAAAATGTCCAAATATCAATGGGTTTAATGGTCAGCATGCAGGGAGATTCTCTTGCCAAAAGTGTACAACCCCCCCAACAAATGCAATCCTATTGCCTGTTAAAAGTTAGTGAAGCAGAATTAATGCATTCGGATTAGGTTACACGAATCCGACATAAAAGGTTTAAATAGTTACAGGATTACAATTTACCTGATGATGAAGACCAAAATCAAGAGTTCTAAGTATGTGATTACAGGCTTCAACATTTAGCTGTGCAATTATTTCAGGATAAACCTCCAGCATATGTGACAATAGTGAGAAATACTGGACAACAAGAAGAAGATAATGTTAGTTCCATGAAAATATTAGCTCCCTCTACCCAAAGATAAGAGCCTTACACTGTGGCAAAGTTTAGGGTACTTCAGCAGGTCCATAGTTATCAGAGGTGTGACAATGTGAAGACCAGTGTATACTACCTGCAAAAGAAATATGGCAAGAACCAATACAGAAAACATTTATAGAGGTGCAAAAGTAATCTTTTCATTCTCTACACGAAATCTTGCATGAAGATACCTGAGAAATATTCGTCCCATAAGTCTCAATGGGTTCAGATGCAAAGTCAACCTGAAAACATCCCAATCTCAGGCTTGCAAGCATCAGAGCAAAACCAAGGCATAACTATTGCACAAATGCATGATACCACAATAATTTAGTCCAATATAAACCCCTAGTGTGCACTTCATAAGACATATAACAATCTTAGTACTAGGTCTTTAGAGGTCCTAGTGGTTGCCAAAAGACACAAGTAGGCCTTTCACAGGCCATGCCTTTACATGTACAAATGTAAAGAGTAGTGAAGCTACACAATGACAATGCATTTCCAGCATACAATTCCTATTTGCATGAAACAGATGCTATTGGTGATGCTACTGGACAAATCTCAGTGAACTGTAGAAGGAACTGGTAATATTGTCAACTCATCAGGCCAGGAATCTTAATTTTATATCTAAGTACATATAACTAGTGACATTCTTAATACGTCAAACCAAAATGTAATCATTAGCTAGTAATTCATTATGCTATCTGTATGACACCACAAAGCTTGTGCTGTATGCATTAGTTCCCTGTCAAGTTTATATCGAGATTAGCTTGCATAACTGTAACATACTATGCACCAATTAGATCAAATTATCAGTTTTTAGTGCATTAAGAAGAGCCTAACACCTCACTAAATTTTCATTCCATTACATTCAATTCTTTTCAGTAGATCCCCTTCATGTTATGCAATTGGCAATGGATCTCAACATAACCACACATACTAAGAGGAGAAGGCTTTTTAACAAATAGAATTTAGAGAAACAGGACTTTTTAGTTGTTTCCTTAATAAAGAAGATTAGATTTATACATTTTGGGTTAAGTTCTGTCACAGATTCGAGAGTGAATAAAATCAGTTTTTGTTAAGTTACCAGATCCTTCGAACATAGATTTGAGAGAAGTTGTAGAAGCGCCCGTAAATCCTTATATTTCTCGGCATCCGCTTCAGAGCGTAAACTATTTGAAAGGCTAACAGAAATCTGGGGAAGCAGTTAAACAGTAAGAGGTAATTCCAACAGTTATAGCAGTAAGAATAACAATCATCATAATATTGAGAGCTGCTTCTCCCCATTTGAGGGTAATGTTTCGCTAAGATATAATAAAATAATTTAAGTCAAAGCAAGACATTGCTGATGAACCACAAGTTTATAAAATATTTTGTCTGGAAATGGTCACCATCACCAGGTGGATCCCGTAAAATGCATTAAAACCTCCTCAACCACTTGATTAGCAATTGCTTATTGTCTGACATCATTATTTTCATTCAGAATTAGCTGTGTGATCTCAACAATTTTTCCATTATCATATTGTGCTGATACCGTTCCCTTATGAATGAATGAACTACTATCTTATCATCAACAAAATGAAATTTGGTAGGTTGTGCTGATATATTACATATGAATTTAATTGTGATCCTATTCATTTCATATTTATTCATTTTTTATTTCAGATACACAGAAAAGAGGAACTTGTCTAAGGGTAAAGTCATGGTTCCTTGGAGGCAATAATTAGAGATAATGGTAAGTAACCCCAATAGATTAAACTTGAAATCACTGTTAAAAAATGCTCAGAAGAATTTGGCTAGGATTTAAATCCATAAGATCCCTCAAAACAACCATAAAAGAATTTGTGAGTATAAATGTCTTTATATAAGTTCTCAAATCCAAATAGAACAATTGGTTATGCTTTCCATATTGCAGCTTATTAAGACCAGGGATTCAACAATTCACTTGGCATTCATATATGACAGTTGCTTGGAGATATAAACTTTAGACAAAAATTGATCAAGCTGCTTCCATATGTTGCTAAAACAACCTGGCTGTATAATACTAATCTGTATTGCATGATATATGAGTAGGACATCTATTTTTGTGCACATATGCATATAGGAATACGCACAGACATTGCCATTAGTCAAGATGAAACTATAAACTGAACTTGAGGAAAAACTTTACCTTCCCAATATTGTTAGATGAGTAAAGCTGGAGCAATCGCATACTGAAGTCAACAACAGCAGCAGTTTCTTGAGCCTCTAAGTAGATAATTTGGCCATCCACCCAATCGGTGACAAATTTGAGTAGAAGATAGACTACTACAGACTAAAAAGGGTAAAAGTAGCAGAAGAAAAAGTTACTAAATTTTGACCAAAAATAGATAAAAACAATCATAACATGCCAAAGGAATTGAAGAATTAACTCCATGCACATGTTATACAACTATATATATGCATTATTCACAAGACAAATAAAATGGGGCAACTTACTATTGGCTGTTCTAATTATTGTAACTGCATATACTTAATAATGGAGTAGATTTGTAATTCTAGAAAGATCTTTGAATAGCATGGTTGTAGGAGTTTGAGATATAATAGCTTGTTTCTAGGGATTGCTTTGCTTCTAGGGATTATATTGGACCTAGACTTGTATAACCAAAATTTAATTTTTGTTAACTGGAAAGAGATTTCCATTTCTTATGAAAATACATCAAGTATCTCCTGTTGTTATCAATCATAAGGTGCAACCAAAGTGAGCATTACAAGGCGCCCTTACAGTCCACATCAGCTTCTCCCTCATCGCAGAAGACCCAACAAGCACACTGATTGATTACAACTTCAAAATGCTTATGCTAGAAGAAGCGAACAATATTTCGGAATTACACAGGTTTCATGATACTTTTTTTGAGTGATCTGGAATTTCCAGATAATGCATTACGTTCATTCAATAGGTAGATTCACTATAATGTCTATAAATCTGGGATTTCATAAATAGTTGATAGATACTCAATTACCTCAGGAAACATAAAGGCTTTGCACCCTCTCTAGACAATTTATATATGCAACTCTCTTAAATAATATTTTTATTTTTCTAGCCAGACATTGCAGCCATAAAACTTGCAACTTCAAGTTTTTCCTAGCCCTCATCATTGATTATACTTTTCTGGTCAAACCTTAAGAGACGATGTTTGTCAACATAAAGCCCTGACACTTACACAATTGTCCATAATCCAGCCATCAACATAAAGTGCCTAAAGTTATTTTGCATTCAGCCTTATTGCAATCTTTGGAGAAGGACATGTAAACGACACAAAGTTTGCAACCTTTGACCAAAAGAAGCTCATGAGCATCTCTGAGAAGGACATTTATCTTTGCTTTACAAGAAGTATGTGAACCACATTATAGATTAACTAGCAGGAAATAAGTGTCATGCATATCGAGTAACCAAGAAAGGTGATAATTTCAATTGGAAAATACATATAATTTACTAGTGCTAGACTACCATGAAAGAATCTGTTTTCTCTCCAAATTTTGAATAAAAGCTTCGAACTATATATTTCCAATAAATGTATAAAAATAATTGACTTAGAATTATGAAAACAAAGAAAAAAAACGAGAAACAGATAAATAGAGCCAATGAAGCAGCCTTTTGAAGCAATTATTCATAAAAAAGAATAGAGAATACGACAAGTGAAAATCCCATATCAAAAATATATATATAAAGAAAAGGAAATAGATATAAATAAAGTTTCATGATCAAAAAAAAAATCATCGCTTCGTGCAAGTATATGATTCCCAAACATGCTAACAAAACTATTTATTAATTCAATAAAGTTTGGTAATTTACTTATTATAAGCCATATAGTAATGGATTATTCATTTTTTTTTAGTGTATTATAATTTTAACACCATCAGGCCAGAAAATTATGCAAGAAAAATAAAATCAAATTTACTATCATGCACAACACCCGTACACCTTACCGGAATACATATATATATATATATATATATATGACTATGTATATATACATATCTATATATATTTTCATATAAAACATACTAAATTTTAAAAATAAAAAGCATCCACTCTAACAAAAGAATATCCGGCAGGCTTAAGTTCTATCTAAATTTATTCTTTGGGTTTTAAATTTCAACACTTCGATTGCCATGTGGAGGCCTATGAATAGATAGGTTAAAACCCCCAGGCCTGTAGAAATATCAATGCAACCATGGTAGCCATGCGTGGTCCCATGCTAGACATGTAAAAACATTGGATCTCATAGATTTACAAGATTAGATGGTTAAGATTAAATCTAAGTATAAAACCTTCCTCCCCAAACTCGGTGCCTGTCCCTTCCCCTAGAAACACAATCTCTTTGTGTTCTCTCTCCTCATTGTCCAAGATGTGTCCGACTATGCACTATGCAGTTTGCAGTATTTTGGATCTACATGCATAATTGGCATCAATCTTTACCATAGAATACAGTGATTGGCATGACTTCGGACTATGCCCCTAATGCCGATAGCCATAAGATTCTGGAGAAGACAATGTGTAATTTTTACCTCATCTTTGTATGCTTGAAGAAAGATCAGAACAGGGTTCATAACCAAGAATCCATCTCATAAATTGCCTTCTGTGTACGAGGTTCTGAGGCTCTGGCAACTCCACGAAGTCGCTCCAACAAGCAACTAACCTATCGAATGTCATGATAACATCAACTGTACTGTTCTGAGTATATACTAGTACATTGAATGATGGCCACAAACTTACCAACAAAATGATATCAGGCTGTTGTGCAATGGCTTTGAGATCATTCTTGCTTGAGAGTTCTACCAAAGAGGATGTCATATGGCTTGTCAGACTTTTTATATACCTTCAAAAAGTTGCAAAGAAAGATCAGGTCACTTTAAATCACCCTTAAAACAAAAGAAATGTTAACTCACTGATTTGATGCCTCAGAAGTTTTCATGCCAGAAGCTGAGACAGCAAGCGTCTGAGCCAGCGAACGCTGAAACAAAAGAAAGACGTATTATAGTCTTAATTAAGCACAAAACAAAGATGGTGTGGCTTGTACAACTGACAGTGAAAGAAGGAAAGAGATTACCGACAAATAGAAAAGCAAGTAAATGAAGAAAGCATAAGTAACTGGGAATGAGATTTCTAGAAAATGTGAACAAAATTCTTGTGCCCATGTGCACCAATAACACAGCAGGAAAAAAAACTAGTGCTGATATTTCTCTTAGTTTTCCATCTAAATAACAATTGGTAAGCCATGAAAGTTAGACATAACAAATTTTCTCCTCCAATAGCTCACTTCTTATGTCACACTAAGAACATAAAACTAGAATTCAGTACCTGGTGTCCGGCATTTAAAGAGAACAAAACTCTTTCATTAGTGAAAGCAGTCGCTAAGTCGCGCCATGAGTCCTGCATGGATAACATCAGACATTTCAAATGCCAAAATAGGAATATTTAATATGATAAGATAAATAGTAGGCTCTGTAGTAAATTAAGTGAAGACACGTATTTTGTGTATATTTCATTGGAAACGGACCTAAAATATATAATGATGGAATTAAGAGATAAATACAAATCTATGATTTATCTACCAAACATAACTATGTCAACAAATCAATAAAATTACAAAAACCTAAGCATCTTCTAATAAATCTTCCAGCACTTTCTCGCAAATTGGAGAAAATACATACCAACCATACCATCTTGCTGGCAAAATCTTAGGTTGCATTTGGCAGTGGATTCGGCTATGGATTTCAAGTTTCTTTGATTTCAAATCCACAAGTTTGAAATCTCTTACTTGGATTTATAAAGAATTTGTGCAAGGATTCCAAATTCATTTGGCTAACGCTTTTAGAGCATTTCAAAAGGATTTAAAATAAGTAATTATTGGGTGGATTCTAAATCCGTCATAATTAGACTTAAAATCTAATGGATTCAAAAGATTTCCAGTGATTATTTTATAAACCAAATAAGAAAGATGGATTTCAACTATGGATTTTAATCCACAATACCCAAAACCAACCATCCAAATGCACCCTTAAACTACTTGGATTCTATAGCTTTTGTGAAAAGACATGCTCTACAGGAGTAAATTAAGTACAAATTTTTGGACTCATGTTCACAAATGAAATGAAAATAAGCTTCAATAAGTCTTTTCTCTCATGAAAAACTAAATTACTGATAATGGAAAATAGCTGCTTGATTCTCACAATACGTATGGGTTGGCTGTATGCAAACCAAGTTCTCCCAACCAATATTTAACCATAATATTAAACTAACAATGCATCATGGCCTTGTACTCGACTTCAGTACTTGATTTGGAAACTCTACTTCGTTTCTTCCTTTAGCAAGCACCAATTCCCCAACATAAGTTCAACACCCAGAACTAGGATTTCCTGTCATCCTTGAATCAAATATAGTTTACATCACAATAATCTTCTATCTTCACACCGCCATGTCGTTTGAATAGTGAACCATTACTGGGAGTGCCCTTTATGTATTTCAAGATCCTATGAATTGCTACCCAAAGAACAAATTGTGGTTTATCCGTGAAATGACTAAGTCAACCACAAAGCAAATATCAGGCCTACTCACAATAAATAGATCAACTTTCCTACGACTCATCTATACTTTACCTTGTTCTCCAAATAATAACAATCATCATTCTAGAAATCAGGACTAAAATCCATAAGGAGGGTATAGTTTAGAATCACACATCAAATTGCTGAGCAAATCATTTTCATACTTCCTCTGAGGCAATCATAAGCATATTTCGTCTAAGATAGAGAGATCCATGCTTACTATGTGCAATCTTATACCCAAGAAATATCTCGGCCATTAGATCCTTGGGACAAAGTGCTTTCTAGTATGCTTCGATTTCTATACCTCCAACATTACTACCAAAAACAAGAAATCACCAACATATACTAACAGGATCGCCATACCTAATTGCCTATCTGGTCTGAAGAAGCCAAAATGCCCAATAATAAGATTAAACTTAAAAAATCACGCTCTAGAACTTTGAGTGCACAAATAGCTTTTTTCAGTCTACACACCATTCAATAATTCTTCTCTTGAGCAACATATCCTGGTGGTTGATCCATAAAAGCTCCATTTCATACAAATCACCCATAAGAAAGCAATTTTCATATCCATTTGGTACAAAAGGTCAATTATGATCAACCTAATAAAATTATGACAAGAAATAAAGCCAAAGGATTCAAAACAACCAACATAATAAGTTTGAGTAAAACCCTTAGCAACTGTATCATCCATTCAATATTTAGAGTAAACAAGGATCAACAAGCAATCACATCCACATTAGAGCCCTAATGAGCTCCCAAGTCCCCAATAAATAAGAGCTCACATTTCTTCATTCATAGCCATCTTTCATTCAAGATACTGAAGTGAGATATGACTTGAGAATAGACATAAAGGAAAGAGTACAAAAAATAGGACTAAGATGATCAAGAGCAAAGAGTATTAGCTAATAGGTATATAGTTTAAGAGTGTCCACCTTTTTGAAGTGCAATCGCAATTCGCAAGACTATCATCCAATGGAGAGAACTCAAGATAAGTTGGATAGCAAGCGTAGCAGGTGGAAGTCGATGATGACAAAGTATGCCCGACAAGGGTCTTTGAGAAGAATGGGACAGGTAAGGGAAGAGGATCAGAAGTAGCACCAAGGGAACCCATCATTGAGTAAGTAACAAGGAGATAATGGTGAGGAATCACTGAGATACTTGAATATCCCTTTTGTGTACATGTATACCCAAGAAGAGCACTTGACAGATCAAGGAGATAGTTATCAAGCTCAAGAGAGGAAATGCGGAAAAACACTCGCAACTAAAGATCAGAAACTGACATGGAAAACAGTCTATATGAGGTACATACAAGAAAATGAAAGATCTCAATGAAGAATAGTCGAGGGAAATACGATTAATAAGGAAAACTGAGAAGGTGTCTCTATATTCTGATTTGCCCTATTGGAGGTTAAGGACAAGGAGTTTGGTGCAGAATGCCATGGGATGCACAGAAGACACAACTTCTTACTGAATGAACTCTCATGTCTTGAGACATACTCTTCAGTGATTACACGAGGGACTTGAGGCATACCCTTCAGTAAATGGGCCCAAGTCATTCTAAAGAAATCAACAAAAGTAAGAAAGTACTTCAACACGCAAAACATTGAACATGTGGGGACAAGACATCAAAATGAACTAAATTAAAAAGGAAAAAAAAAGAAAATATAGATGACTTTTTCGACCCGAGGTGGAAAGATGAACAGTGATGCTTTCATAACTCACATGACTCGCATTCCAAAACAAAGTTAGAAGAATTAGATGGTAAAACTTTCTTGAAGTTGTATAATGAACGACAGCCAAAACAACAATTCTATAAGTCGACTAATAAATAGTAGACTGATAAGAAACTTGAGAGCCAAACGAACATTATTGAGAATAAGAGTTTCAGTGGGATGAACTATACTAAATCCAGAGATTGCAGATAGGAAACACCAGCAAGATGAACTGTTTATATTGCAATAACGACACAGGAATGTAGCACTGGATTGCAAAAGGTTCTCTTACATATGCAAGTGTAATTTTAATGACATTCGTATCACAAAGTTTGTTCTCCAACTCATCAATTCTCTGGTAATTGTGTGCAGTAGTGGGCATAAGAGTAATTTCTGGAAAACAAAATAATATATATTCATTGATCTGGGCTTCAATTATGACAGTTAAAAAATGTGATCAGTGGATCAACACTACTGCTGTCAGGATGTTATTACTTCTTTCTCTTCTTCAGTTTAATATAGTCGACATCCATAATATCGACCAAACATAAAATTAATTTAGTCATTTGCAGAGGAATGACGTATTCCAATACATATGCCAGCATCTTAACCCAAACAGGAAGCCTTAGGTTTAACCATTTAGAATGACTGAATGACCAAAACCCTATTCAGTAGACCTTTGTGCCAAACTAGACTCTTCAATCACTTGCACTTCTTAGAATAGCTAAGCAATGTAATGAAGCCCAAGCATAAGATGAAAAAATACTAACATACTAGGAGTCTTTTGCAACTTATAGCGCTTCCTTCACTTGTGCCCTCACAATGAAACATAAAAAGAAAAAGGTGACGGGTACGTAAAATCTCAACTATGTCCTTCTTTAAAGGAAAGTTCCAGCCTATTCCTACAGTTTCTATACCTTTCCTGGAACCTATGCAAACAAAGCAAGAACATACAACATGTGAAAGCATGGTTGTAGTAACACGTTGCAAGGAGATGTTACTGACCAAGGTAACAAGGTGGCAAATAATATTCCTTCGTTTAACAAGTCCATGAAGCAACTGGCCACATGTGAGCGCCTGTCATGGAACAGAAAATCGTGAGGACCTATAATGCGCCTTTCAACATGTGATATTTTTCTTAATTGTGCAAAATAAGTCCTCAGCTCGGACTCGAACACTTTCAGACAAAAACATTCTGTGAATGCTGAAATCAAATCTCAATTCAGACAGATATATCAGGCATCAATTTAAACTAGAACATTAAATACGAATGCATGTATAATTCTTTATAAACCTGAAAAATGAATAGACAACTACAGCAGAAGTGACTCCAAAGAATAAATAAATAATCTTAAAACCCAAAACAAGCTGCAGGATTTCTACCTGCAAGTCCTTTCTCCCCAGGGTAAGAAACAAGTGTACTCAAAGAGATGCGAATCATAACATCAAGCACTGCTTTTCCTTGATCATTCTCTCCAAAGAAACTAACCAATGCATTTGTGGTTGTCTCGGAGAGATGTTGGGTATTATTATAATTTCATAACCACCTTATTTCCCCACTTCTCCAGGTGGCATCAGGTAGGTAGAAGACCATCTTGCAAGGAACCACACAACTGCCTGGAATATTAAATATATGTTAAAATAACCGTAAGAAAATTTAAAGGAGAAGTTCAAGGATGTTCATTTTGTCAAAGTAATATATGAAAATCCAAAAAAATTGTTGTCACAAGGACTGCATATTGTACCAATTATCTATGTATATCGAAGTATTAAGATTGGACACTTGACACCTTAAATAGGCCAGGGCTCTCCAATCGCTGGATTGTTAAAAGGAGCAATTTGCACGCAATTTGTCGTACTAAAGGGTATATAAAGGGTAGGTTGAGATATGTTTGTTTCTGATGGAAAGACAACAATTATTGTAAATGCCAAATCATATTAACAATTTGTTATTTTTTTAATGCATTTAAAATAGTCAGATGAATGTAGTTATATATAATAATTTAACAATAGATCATTTATATATAGCATAATTAGATCATATGCATTACTGGTTAATTTGAGCCATTACCTATGATAAAAGTAGCACCTAACATGCCTAAAATTTGAGTATATGTTACACAATGTGGAAAAAAAAAGTTTTTCTGATATACCCTAAGCGATAACAATGTGGTGATGTTTTTGGCCAAGATCAACGTAATATAAATAAGACTTGTGCATTTCACTATACTTTTGTTCAGTCAACATAATAATTAGGAAAAGCAATAATCTCTAAGGAAAAAATCATAATATAGATTTTAATTCAATTGACCAATAAGATTCGAAATGGGCTTTGTTAAGACAATAGAAAAATTAAGATCAAGTGAATGAACGAGAGAGGCAATTTTCCATACTGAAATTCGTGTTCTTCCAAGATATGGCACAAAGCACAAAGTTTTTCTGATACAGAGCAGGTAAGCATTCCCCAAGATGATCCCCCTCATTTATCCCATCACGGCTTCAAGGTCCTTAAGTATACTCATATCAAGTCATGGATGATTAAACTGGTACGTTCACCACCCCCCTTGACCAATGTATCCGAGAAATCAAAATAAGCATATCCTATAAACTAAGTACAATTAAAAGTATGAGAAAAAAAGCATAACCTGAAACAAATCGTAGACCACAGGGAGTAGAAGCACTCCAATATTCTCTGTGAAGATCCACAGATCAATTACTGGATAGAAACTTGAAACAGCTTCCGTATCTCTAGAGGAGAGGATAGTCTGCTAGATTCATAAGTTTCATTGAGAGATCACACATCTGATCGTATGCTTATCAAGCTCCGAGAATTAGTCCTAGAGACCCACAGTCGCTATTTAAGAGCCCAAATGAGAGAAAGACAGCCAGGCCTACAAGGTTCCTTTCCCATCATTTGATGGAAACCATCTTAAAGTTTATATTGACTATTGAACAGAAAGGCAAACACGCAAACAGTCCTACCCAATGACATTTTTTAGTGATGAAATTAGCATACATTACTAAATAAACAGACGTCATCGTCTTTGTATAGCAAGACAATTCAAGTCCAGCACTACTATTAAATCAATTGCTCATGGAAGATGAAATTAAAGTACAATGGCACAGATCAATGTATGGACTCTTCAAGGCCTCAAATAAGGTCGCCTATATATACTTTCCGCTAATCAATAGTCATTACTGACGATGGTTTCCTGCTGTTAATCGCCGCTTTAACGGATTCATGCCCTCCTCCACCGATTGTGGCCTTACCTTTAGTAACTAGTTCAACATTTACCATAACCGTGGCCGATCATATCTTCTAATTCGAATGCTTTCTTCTGATGGTTATCTGGTGCCTTCTCAATTAGTTAGCGTAAGATAAGTATTAAGGTCTTCAAACTCGTTACCTTTCCTATATTTTTCTTTCACTTGTCCTGGGGTATACGAATGCTCAGCAAGCCTAACATAGTAAGAAGTTTAAAGTTAACTCCTCATACAGATAAAGTTCCTTTGTTCCGCTCGTTTGTTGTGCAATTTTTAACCCTGGGACAGAGCCATCTAGTTTATCTTGGGGAGAGAAGTGTCGTGCTAGAATAGTGGCTTATTTGTACACTTCGCAATCTCAATAGCTCGATTAGTGTGTCTCAGCAGTCCATTATTGTGGTATAGACTAAGTCCTTCTTCGAATACATCGAGAGATAAGACTTAGTCTTAGAGATAGGTCAGATATTACTACTAGCACAGGCGTCATATACACAATGAGTCGAAGGATACCCGATAAGCAACTATACAAATACCAAGTGCAGCTCCTTCAGAAATGCCAAGTTTGTAGAAGTTACGAAGGTACATCATAGACTGTCGACTAAAGCTTATGTCAGTGTATCAGAATAGACCGAAAGATAGACATCTGCGCTAAATCAGTGTCAATAATGATCTAAAACAATGTGAATTGGTGCACTATGGCCCTACTGCGAGAAGACAGCATTTGGTGAGCGTTGGTGTATTTGTCGCCTAGGACAATGAATCCTAATAATGCAACAATGATAATACAGTGTTAAGTGGATCAGACAATGAGTAGAAGAAATTAAATGATATACACCTCCATAAGACGATAGGACTGAACAATACTCCATACGATTCAGTTCTGGATCTTAATACTCAACTCAGCAAACACCTCTTATTGATTTTGAACTGCACAAAATGTCCACAGATGAGTAAATATCTGATGGCGAACATGAGATAGCACAAAGAACGTATCATAACATTCTTATTAATCACGAATGAACAAGAATTCATCGCATAATCAGCTCTATGAATGAGATAGTTCTAATGAAATGTCTATAGAAGCTGTTGTTATAAAGCATTCCCTGAAAAGTAGGATGTATTAAAACAATCTTTCATTATGGAGAAGAACAATATCACCGGAGTGGTCAGCTTTCTCTTTCCCACTTCGTTATCTGTTCACACATTGAACTTTGATATTCAAACTGATGCAACCAAGGAAGCAATGCAATTATAGAGCAGGATGATAATTGCGCTCTATTTGTGTAGCACTATCTCACTACGACTTCCTCGAATTTGATGTCGATCAAAGTGATAAGCAGATAACGCATACGAGAGACGCCTAATCATATCCTCACTCCCATATATTATCAATAAACTGATTGTGGATAGAAGACTGAATTATTTCAGTTATAAATTTTGGTGAATAATATGGCTAATACATTTAGTGTGTCTGTGAAAGAGCATTAATTAGTACTCCCCATATTTGGTTGCACAAAACGAATAATACAAATAGGAACATAAAACAAAATTGTTGGAAGTCTGAACAAGAATTATCCACAACGTTAGGCTTATGCCACGTACAACAAAACTTCTCAAATCTTATCCTCTTGTCTTATCAATCATAAGTGAGCCAAGTTCATAAAATCTAAAAAGCAGCTTTTGGGTCAAGAATAACTATGTGAATAATTCATCTGAGTAGCAATTTTCACTTCTACATAAATAACAGGCAGTGTCATATCTACATGAGAATGTCAATAATTGAAACTACACTTTATTGTATTATGAGGATTCAAATAAATAGTGACTCCACAAACATTTGACTCAATCATGATAGAGAAGGCTTCAGTAGTCTGGAAATAATGGAAGGGTTTGACAAACTCCAATCAAATAGAGTAACTTCAATGTCAAAATTAAGAAGAACGGTACCCAGAAAGTACAATAACTGGGTGTTTTATCCACCTCCGTAATGTAGTATAATGGCTTTCAATCTCCTTTGGCACCTGCAAATATTGTACCAATGAAAAGTTATCAAACTTTACAGTTCTATTAATCCTAGAAACCCAGAATGCAGAAGCAAAGCAGGTATGCTTTAGAGAAATTGCCTATAATCCCCAGACAGATCTGATATGTTATCACACATAAGACACTATTTTAAAAGGTGAACATGCAGAAAGGGCCTTCCTGACATCCCCATCTGTGCACAAGCTTAAAGCGTTGGGACTACGCCAACCAAATATGAGTTTTTGAAGTTTCAAAAAATATAAATAATACACATCTAAAATAATGAAAAAATGAAAACAGAAAATGCCCATAAAATGTTTAAACAAAATTAAGATGATACTCAAAAGAAAAGCAAAAGAAAGGTGGAGCATTAATGTCAATAGTCAAAGAAAAATAAAATATAAATTAATATCAGGACACATGATTTTTAAAGAGCAGGAAGCCCAGTTTACGAAATAGAAGGCAAAAAGAAATCAAGAATAGAAATGATTATTAGAAAGAAATTAATCAAATAATTCCATGTGAAACTTTCAATAGAATAAAGAAAATCAGATTCCAATTAAAACACCACTGTAACCATAAACTTACGAAATGTTCTAATATAGTTCTTACAAATGATGGGCTTCAAATGGGAAAAAAAATACCAAAAAGATTCCGTGCAATAGAACTTTGCAAACATGGGTGGGAGGGTTTCCAACTTCTGTCATTTTGACTTTTGGATTTTAGAGCTTACCTACTAATGTGCTATTGTGCTACTCCACAAATGTTACATTAAAATGAAGACAAACCACAAAATGTTACATGTGACTATGAGAAGGTGCAACCCAGAAATACACTGAAACACAGGAGGAAGAAAAAGTCCTATTCATTGTTCACTACTGAGACATAAAGGACTCTAATAAAATGACGAGTAGTCAACATAATTGTTCAACATAAAGGCAACAGCAGGAGAAAGAATACAAAAGAGAAATCTTATTACCAAAGGGGTTTCGCCCTGTCCTTCATCAGCCAAAACATGCCCAGTATATGAGTAAGAGAGAATAAAGTTCTTCCAAAGTTTCAGTTGGATCACCTGTGCCTCTGCCCTACATTTGCATGAAAATATGAAAGAAGAAAGCTAATAGAAGAAGTTGTTTATGTGCACTTATTACAGTACATAAAGAAACCAGAAGTTGCAAGAGAATCACGGATCAACAACGGCAACTTTCACAAGATAAATAATAATATAAAGGAAACCCATAATTGCATCTAACAAAACTAACATGGACTAGCAATGCCTTAAATCCGCCTAATAAAAACCAGCCAAGCATATATCTAAAGCTGTTATAAGATTCAGAACACGAAGGCTTTCTTTAATCTGTGATTCCTGATCATGTCAAAAATAGGAAAAAAATGGCAACTATTGAAAGAAAGTCATACGCACAAATCACCAGAAAAGCAGGAAACTATCCAATAAGAGTCAGACAACAATTTCTGGGAGAAAGAGATAGGAAATCAAAAGGAAGACTTGAGTTCTGAGGGAGGTTCCAACCAATCTATACTGCCCACTTATTCCCCTCTCTCTCTATGAAAAAAACCAGCATCAATCAACAGGAGAGAAGTTTTCTAAAGCTACTGTATCTGGCCCAAAGCTAGTTACATGCCACAACCAAGACCTCTCAGTTAAGCCACCACTCACTTTAGTCATTAATGCAAACAAAGACAGATGATTACCCTCTTTCAACATATATGAATATAGATTAACCACAAACTTCTACCCACCTATGATTCTCTGGCTAGAACTTCAATTCCGTAAAGTCGAAATCAACTCAAGTTATTGATACATGGTTATCTAGCGCAACTATCCTCCACTATACACACAGCTAAATTAACCTAATCAAGAAAGCTTTTAGTCAAACTGCATCTAGCACCAGATGCAACAAGGCATACTTTTGGGACCTTTTCTGTTTGAAGTATAGGGCTTAAAGACCGAGATTTCTTGTACTTCCAGATCTAAAGCAGAAAAGCATATATAGCACACTTCATGTTCTCAGTTGATTATATGTAATTCTCTTGAAGTTCATATCTTTATGCTTTTTCACCACTTTTCTCTTCCAAAAATGGGTCATTGATTAGAATTTTGGTATGATTATGTTAATTATCTTTTATTATCCTTCGGGTTGATGTTCCATACAAGTAAGTATTCTTATAGCCGAATTTAAAAATTTTGAGCATGTGGTCCATGGTGCTTTCCTCAACCCAAGTGCAGCATCCTGCCTTAGTTTACAAGAACAATAATATCTTTTGGTAAAGATTTTTTCCTTTCTTTCCTTCCCTTTCTCCTATTTGCAGGGTGTATTGTCACTAATAAGAATTGGGGCCAAAGAGGGACAGAGGAACATCAGTATGCGCCAGAAATTAGTACATCAGTACTTTACCAAGTTGGATTGGTAAGTATGAAGTGCGAGAATAACATGAATCAAATCAATCATCTGCAGAAAATTGATTTAAAGAAAGAATACAAGTTCAAACGGAAAAAAAATCAGAAACTTTATGACTATGAACAATTTGTTTCTGTTATGGAGCACTGCTCTTTAGTTTTGGAGGGTTTAGCTAGAGTAAGAAGAGAAAGAATCTGTATGTTCGAGGAGGAGAAGCATTTGGAGCAAAGGAAAATTATTCAGCCATGGAAGATGGCAGGCGTGCTTGCATCAGAAATAGGAAATTAACAATTTCTCAAGCATTAGTTTGTTGGACGAGGTTTATTTGGAAAAAGAAGAATACAAGATTCCCAGGACCAGTGTCTATCTCAGCACTTCATTATGCGATAAAAGTGGTACTGCTAGATCACGGCTTACACTCCTTCCAAATTGCAATGGTTATGAACATCGATTATGGTGAGGAATGCATTACTATTATTTTCTTTCCCAAGATGGATGACATCCTTGTCAAGTAAGACCTACTCAGATTTCAATTTAAAAACTTTTCAGCTGAATTTAACGGAGTTTTTGCAAGGCTTTTGCTCTTCGAGAAGCGCTAATTATAGAGAAAGTTGGAAATTTTAGTAGAATCAAAAGTTAAAGAGTGATTGTAAATAGTAAAAGATAGATCAAAGCTAAACTGTGAGTATTTTGGAAAAAAAAAATTAAAATAACTTGATCGATAAAACACTATTATCCTATGTCTTAAAATGATAGAAATTTTGCTCAACATTTGTACTCGTCATTTGTCAATATAATTGTTTTTCTTCAAAAGAAATACTTTAATTAGTAAATTTTCATATTTAACAAGTACAAAACATGTCCTTTATATTATTAAATAAATATCAAATATTAATAGAGAAACTCAATATTTATCAAATAACACTTCCACTAACTAATATGATTGTTCATGATGCACTATAAATAAATTTGCATGACTATTACCAAAAAATTTACTTTCTCATTCATTAATCACAACTTAATTCATCTTTTTCTATGATATAGGAATAATACAAATGATCTATCAGATAATATATACAAATTCCAAAGTACTAAAATTATTTAAATCTTAGTAGTGTTAAGTAATTCAAATATTCGAAGAACCTCAATGTCAACTTTAGATATATATAAAGAAATAACTTAAAAATGGTTCGTTTGGATTAAGATTATTATATAAGGGTAAATTGAATTTATTTAGAAAAAAAGCCAAAACAACTAGAAGCACCCTTTAAGATGCATTTAGCTTTTAGCTCAAAAGTGTTCTTTTCTTTAGAAGCAATAGCAGTCTCCCATACCCTCAAGACTGCTTTTCTATATTCAAAAGCTGCCAAGTGCTTCTATAAGCCATCGCAAACACTTCCTAAACAGAGAAGTATATAACTGGAAATTTAGAGGAACAAGTCATGAACAGTGATCAAAGCAAGATGGAACTGTGTTAATTGCATCGATCACATAGCAAAATGATGAGCTAATATAAAGTAATAAGTTACCTGATGAAGCCTCATGATACGCTCTGAGGTTTTGAGATGAGGGATTGTGGCCCCTACAGCTGCCCGAGCAATAAGAGCATACGAACTCAACCTCTCATCCATGGCTACAAAGGAACACAGAGCATAACAAAAAGACACATAAGCGATTCCAGAAAACATTGAAGTCACAATATCTATTATGTTAATATGAAAACTTAATGAAATTGACTAGATAAGCAG